>CM053787.1:1029434001-1029946501 GCA_028749045.1 Cupressus sempervirens | reverse complement strand
TACCCACAAATGACTTATCTATGCCTCCAAATTCCTAGGATAGGTATAAATGATTTAAAAAAGGTATATTATACAAGAATCAACCACTTTTGATAGCCTTTGCCATACCTATTAGTCTAAAAACTTCAAACTATTTTCTAGACCTAGTAGCCCCAATTAGCCCTGTTGTACCAATTTTGCCTCTTTTTCTCTGACTTTTCCCAAAGAATTCTAGGAAAAAATTACACTTTTAGATACCCTTTTTAGGGTTATACAACATATGTAAATTTCAATACTGAGTGTTTTGGACCAGGTCTGACTTCCTTCACAAGGTGACCCTTAAATGGCATCAAATCCCTTCACTTTACAAAGCATCTATACTTTCCTTGATCCTTACCACTCCAAAATTTCATCACAATTATGACATGGCATAAAATGACCAAATCTAACAGGGCTAGGTCTCACTCCACAAGAAGCACTCAAAACACCAATCTAAGGCTTTAAAACCCTTGTTGCATAGGTTTTTTTCAAAACCATACCTCCACAATCTTTGGAATCAAACCATTATTTGTAACACCTTCTCTTCAATGCCCTAGGACATACCAAGCCATAAAACACCCTTCTTGTTTAGCCTAATATGATGTTGCTATACCATACCTAACAATCTATTAAGGAACATTCACTGCTTTCTCATGTTGAAAATTTATCCCAGTTAAGCCTTGGAATTTCCCTCTTGTAAGACATCCTAATCTTTAGGTTAGATCCTTGAAATCCTTCCCACAAACACCAAAAACTCTGATACCAATTGTTGGAAATATAGACGGTGTAACTGAGAGAGGGGGGGTGGGGGGTGAATCAGTTACCACAAAAACAAATCCAAAGATCCCTTAGAAGTCTTAAATAACTAGTTACTACTATCACTCAGTAGCCACATAGAAAAATGTTGTAATTAAGTAGATGTGTTGTGTATTAACTTGTTGATTTTTAAGAATTCAAAATTATTAACATGCATGAAAAAAGAAATAACATGAACACAAGAGACACTAGATTTAACATGGAAACCCAATATGGGAAAAACCACCAAGTAAGTAGCTACCAATTTTACTCTTTTGAAGTGATCCCTATTAGGAGCCACCCCTATTAAAGGTTACAAAACACGCTGTTAGATGTGACCTTGTTAGAGTATTTAATCACCTTGCTAGGAGTGGCCTTGTTAGAGGACTTTAGAACAATTTAGTAGAATTGTCCACCTTGTTAAAGGATTTACAAAAATGGTTGCTAAACCAACTCTGTTAAGAGATTTAAAAGTCACTGCTACAATTGTGAGAAAGTAACAATGAGTGACTTGAATGAGATGCAACTGATCTTTGCTATTATAGATCTCTTTTCATCTTCACTAGATCCTTACTGATCAAATACACCTTCACTGCTCCTCAAGGATATATGATCCTTCTTCAAAATTCACTCACACTTCCTCTTTACACAATCAACTCACTTGCATGCTTTCTCATTAATACATCCATTCATACATTAGAATTCACAACTTGACCTTTTATTTATACCTTACAAATTGTCAACTCAGCTCATTTACAAGTTACATTTACCAATAAACAATACATCAATCGGCTACAGTCATTACATGAAACAATTAAACTTTATTTCCCAAAACAATGAAATTGTTCATTGGCCGATCCTGCTCGGTAAACACTGCTCCAAAAATTATTTCCAGTGTTAACCAAGTGAAGTTCAGTAAACACTATGAACTCTACAAAATCCTTTGGAGACCAAGTGAACTCGATAAACACTAACTTTTCTTTGCTGACCTTGTGAGCTCGTTAGAAATTGACTTCTGCAATAGAATCCTTCAACGCCTGAGTGAGCTTGGTAGAAATTGTGTTCAAAGTGAAACTTCCAAAAACACTCGGTAGACTTGGTAATTCACTTTGCTAACCTTTTGAACTTGGTAGACTCTGTTTGATAACTAATATGCCATTTTTGTAACATCAAAGACAACACACAATTGAATAATTGTATCCAACAAATAGCACACCATAAAAACATAGGATAAAAAGCTAAAATAGGTAATTCCTCCACTCAAGGGAGTACTAGATCCACAAATTGAGGCATAGAAAAGTATTGAAAGAAACATCACAATGAATGAATAGAACAAAACTCATGTGTGTTTCCTCCCAACCATAATAGCATCATGATACCTTGAAGGTCTTAGCCATCCCCTGCATCTAACATCCTAGACTACCAACTAGATAGTCGAAGCTATCTTATGAGAGCGTCACTTCTAAAGTGTAATAACATCATAGAACAAAAAATCTAATATGCTAACCAATAATAAATAGATACTCAAACTAAAAAAGTCACATCATCTAATCATATGCTAAACATCATAATATAGAAATGCACCAAATAAACTAACATCATCTAAACATGATATCCAAGCATTCCAATGAAGGCATAATTCACAAGAAAGGATAGTCTGGAACTCGAAGTACCAAGTGAAAACATCTAGTATTGGTCACACTAGGACAATAGACTGTCTCTATACATTGGTCCCAAATAGTGGTGAAGATAGCTATGCCTTCCAACCATATGGAACCCATAGGTCCACTCCCAATGTGTTGATGGAGATAATGATCCAACCACAAACACACATAAAATAGGAATCCATGGCCAACACACATGCCATCTATTTATGATGACTAAAATCAAGGTCATGAGACTATGCATGTACAATAGGTCCTAGTTAGACACTAAATGGGCAACTATGTAGGGCTAGACAATATGGAGAGTCACTTGGCATCAGAAAGCCCAAGCTCAGAACTGTGCAAAGTCAACTTCCCAATAGAAGGCTCTGACATAGAAATATTTTTTAATCTTAAGTTTTATTACCATTCAATGTATTATTTAGTTACCACTTGATTAAAACTTTAGCACACCAACCCTTGGGAAATAGTCATTGGGTTGCAGAGATAGAAGCCACCTCCATGGATGTTACCCTACCCTACTCATGCTCATCCAACGATGAGTTCCTGTAGGCATGCATATTCCCAATCGAACCCCAAATGATCATAACTCAACCAAAATACAACTAGGAGATTGGGCCTGACAAGTCACCCAAAAATTGCATGTGCATGTGCTCATGTGTGGCGCACCACTATCATGAAGATTATAACATAAGGAGTAGATGAGAACACAAGAAAAATACAACAATCAATCAAATAACAACTCAAGAGGATGGATGTGACACACATCCCAATGCAACATAAAAGTGCAACAATGGTGTGACTAACATCCTATAGATAACCAAGTCAATGACCACCATCATGCCAAGATAACCCTAGAAAACTAGGTGGCATGCAAATCAAGGTAGAAACCTCAAAACTTGAAAAATTCAAAAGTAAAACCCATTTGGTCTTAGGGCACAAAAGGCATGAAAATTCAATAAAATTTAGGTTTGGATACCGTATTCAAAAATAGCTAGCATAATGATGCGAAACCCCAAACCCTCATCCCGAACACAGGGAAAATGTTCATACACAACCAACCAGGTAAACCAACAATTAGAAATGGAGGGGAACACTAGTTCTTAGCCTCCTAACAACCAGCTACCAGGAGCATAACTAGAAGCAAATCTGAAACACAAAAATGGGAGAACCCTACCTAAAAGAAAAAGGCGCAGAAATAGAAATCAACTAGATAAAATAAATATCCCATTGAAGCTACTGAAAATTGTGACAAATAAGGTCTCCTAAGATGGATCCAATGAGACTAATCTCATGAAGATCCCATGACCGTAGGTCTCACAATGAATAGAAACACAATCCTATGGAAGAGTATTTTGAAAAAAGATCTTAATTTTGTAATATCCAAAAGTGAGAAGTGAGGAATTAATTTCCTCCTTCAATACTAATTCACTTTTTGTGTGAATAATCGATTAGGGTAAATAACTGTTTAAACTAGTTAGACCTTGAATCAACCCAAACGAATATAGACTATTCCAAGTAATTGGTATTCATTGATGTTAAAGCAACCATAAATTAAAAATCAAATCAAATAAAGCCCAAAAGCCCAAGAATCAAAAAATTCCCTTAACAGCCTTCATGACAATGTGAACCTCTAAATGCACAGACACGATCATAGGTCTAATCACATAATACAAATGAGTCTAGATTTATCAAATCAATAGAAGGTTTAATTAAAATATTAAAATAAGATACGTTCACCATATAGGGACAACATTGGTAAATATGAATAGCTAAATCACTAACTCCATGTGCCACTGCCAGGGATATAAATCCTGCAAACTAAAACACATGATAAAGTACAATTGTGTATAATAACATAGCTGAAGCAATAAATCACCTAATTTAATAATCTATAAAATTATACTGAAATAATCTATTTACATCGCTTACATTTTCATAAAGCACAATGAAGAAAGAATGAAGTAAATCACCATAGCATTAAATCAAACATCTAACATAATTAGAGATATGTCCAAATACCGAATAACTATATATCATGTTAAAACATATTGTCAACTCAAAATGGTATCAACATGCAAATATGATCAACTACACAACATAAGAGTATAGTATCTATGATACTAAAATCAAAGTATAACATCTGACCCTCAGGTCATCCCAAATGTAAACATAACAAGAGTAACAAATATCTCTCAGATCAAAACATAACAAGGTACAGACTACAAACATAAGAGGCACTAGATCCTCCCCCACTAGGCATAAGCTTACTCCTAGAAGCTTGCAAAGAGATAGGGTTACAAATATCTCAACCATGTAGCATCTTTCCATGTAGCAGAGGTCTCATTACTTGGGTCCCACTGGACCCTTACCTGCTCTATGTCTCAACCTATCAAAGTTAGTCTCTAATGTTGAAGGATATGAATCTACTCAAAAGAAGGATACTTGTCCTCCACCTGTAAAGCATCCCAATCAAGATCATGGGTCACATTGGAATATAGTGTCTCAAAATAGAAACATGGAAAATATCATGGATTCATGATAGGCTAGGTGGAAAAACTAGTCAATAAGCAACACGACCGATCCTCTCGAGGATCTCAAATGGTCTGACCAAATGTGGTGCCAACTTTGAGCATTTCCCATAAAAAATGGGGCTCTCTTGGACACACTCTCAAATACACCCTATCACCAAAAAAAAGGTGACAATCCAACCTATGGGCACCTGCATACTTCTTCTACTTATCCTGAGTAGTAACCAAATGCTCTCTAATATGAACAACCTACTCATCCATGTCCTGAAGCATCTTTGGACCTAAAATTACTCAGTCCTTTAAATGATCCCAACTCAAAGGTGTATGACATGGTCTACTGTATAAGGCCTTAAAATATGAAATTCTAATAGAACTATGATAGTCATTGTTATATGCAAACTCAATAGGGTATAAGTAATCCTCCCACTTCACCTTCCTATCCATAACATACATGTGAAGCATATCTTCATGAACTTGGTTCTCTCTCTCAGTCCGACCATCGGTCTTTAGGTGACAGGCCAAACTAAAATTGATTTGTGCGCCCAAAGCATGCATGAGAGATGTCAACAATGTGAAAGTAAATACTAGATCTCTATTAAAAATAATCTAACAAGGGATTCCATACAAATGAAAAATATCCTTGAACAAAACATGTGCTATAGAAAAAGGCATGTTGGATGTTCTCGTGCAGGAGAAATGTGTTACCTTGGATAACTTGTCCACTATCACCATGATACAATCATGTCCCCATCATGACATAGGCAACCCCATTGTAAAATCAATAGATATCATATCCCTTTTCCACTTTAGGATAGCATGTAATTGCAAAAGACCCATTGGATGCTGATGCTTTACCTTCACTCTCTGGCACATGAGACATCGAGCAAAAAAGTTAGCAACATCATGCCTCATCCCTCCCCAAAACTATAACTATATAAAATCGATATGCATCTTCATGATGTTGGGATGTGTAGAATACAATGCATGATGTTCTTTCGACAAAACCAAGCTACGAAGATGACTCGATAATGGTACATAGATACATGCCAAGTGTTGTAGTAGTCCATTAGACTCAAAAAAAAATCTTGAAAACCTCCCCTCAAGGGTACATCTAGACTCAATCTATGCCCTCACCTCCAAATACCATGTGTCACTAGGTAGGGCCTCCAAGATACTACATCGCAAATCCACTCCTAATGACAATACTAATAACTCATGTTTCCTCCTACTTAGGGAATCCAAGATGACATTTCCCTTCCCTTTAATGTAGTGAACATCAAAGTCATATTCACACATGAACTCCATCCAACAATGCTCTTGTATATTAAGGTTTGGCTGAGTAAAGATATAATGCAAGCTCCTATGATCACTATCCAAATTAAACCTATGTCCCAAAAGGAATTGCCTCCAACATAAAAAAGCATGTACTATGGCCACAAGTTGTAAATCATGAGTGGGGTAGTTAAGATCATGGTCCTTGAGTTTTCTAGACTCGTATGCAATTACTCAACCATCCTGCATCAACACTGCACCTGTTGGCACTGAAAATTGAAGCCCTAATTTTAAGTACCATTACAAAAAATCAAGTCCTTAAGTGCTTTTAAATGCATGTGTACTCGACTATCCATTTAAGGCCTAAGAGGTGTTTAATGTTTCTAATACCTTATATTCAATATATCCATGTGCCCCATGAAGATAAATTGCCATTTTGAACCATTCCGTGAAGTCCCATTTTGAGTAATTTCTAATTCTGTATTTCTGCCCAAGTGTCAAACAATGACAAGAGGCTGTGTTTGCAATTGAATATCTCGTACCCAGTAATGTTTCATGACTCGCTACATTGGGAGTGTTTAGTGTCCATATCAATGAGCCTATGTTTCATATTTTGAGTCATTTCAAATCTATTCAACTAGGTTTTGAATCCCTAAAAGTTGGTCATTTATTGTTATCATGCTAATGTGAATTGTTCAAAATTCTGGAACACCCTATTTGACTTGTCATAACTTTGAACCAGTTGACCATAATGATAAAATTCCTTTTCCATTACATTTTAGAGGTTAGAAACTTGCTACGTTTCAATTTTGAACTTATGAAAAATCCATTTGGTCAATTTTCAAACACGATTCCAAATGCAATTTCTAACTTTTTACTGGTGTCAAGAAAGGAAATTTTTTTGGTACCCTTGTTCGTGATGTTGTATCTCAAAATCCATGATAGGTGAGATCAAATGGATTGTACCATAGTGTTTTCCTCTAAAAATACTTCAAGTTTGTCAATTTTTAAGTCTTGATGAATCTGTTTACATACTTTCCCAGGTTCATTCCATTTACAAAAATTGCTTTTCTGCCATTGTTTCCAAGATACAAATTCAGAGTAGTTCACTTTGAGCATTCGCCAAATGCGTCTTGTTATTCATCATGAGACCAAATCAAATATTTATACTCTCATCATGGTAGTGAACCAACACTCCAGTTTTCATTTCCCCAAGTGTCAGTTTGCCCAATTTTCAAAGCCAAATCCAAACGTGTTTTATGGTTTTCTGACATGTTTTATTGCAGGCAGTTCTGAGAGGGCAACTTCGATAGTCAATATCTTTTGACGGAGAATTTTTTATAAGACAAGATTTGACATGGTGGAAGTAAGCGGAACAGAGAATCAATATTGTTGATTTCAGAGCCCAGTTAAGTGTTTAGGTTAGTTTGTAAAGATAGTTAAAGGACCTTCCTGACACAAAGTTAACAATCTGTAGACAGGCGTGAAATGAGTTTTTAATGATCTATCAGTGATCAAATTTGATTTCAATCAGTTCAAGATGATCAGTGGATCAATCTATGTATCAATTTTCTGAAAACAAATTATTTTTTAGCCGGACCCACTTTTGGGCCTGACTAAATCTCACCTGATTGATATAAAAGTGATGTTTTTGACAAAGTATCAGTGGTAGGGACTTTCTGATTTCATGAATCTTGCCATGGAAGTGAATTTTGAAGAGAAGGGGCATAAACCATTTTCCAATTATTGTAAGAGCACCAATCATAAGTTCACACAACAAGAACTTCCTGCCTGCAGACCTATTTTGACTCCCCGATGGATCATAACAATATTGATGCTAGTTGGTGTTATCTTCATTCCCATTGGAGTTGGTGCTCTCCTTGCTTCTCAAAGTGTGGTTGAAATTGGGCATAGATATGAGACTAAATACATTCTAGAGAATTATCAACTCAACAAGCTAGCCTATATTCAAAATGATTCAACTCCCAAATATTGCTCTATTGTCTTAAAGGTTGAAAAACATATGAAGGCTCCAATTTATATATATTACTAGCTTGATCATTTTTATCAAAACCATCCATGATATGTAAAAAAAAGAAGCAATGAGGAGCTATTGCATGGTCTATGGGATAAGAACACTATAAGTTATTGTGATCCTAAAATTAAATCAAATGGTGTGCCAATAGTAACCTATGGCCTCATAAGCTTAGGCTTATTTGATGATACCTACAATTTTTTTCTCTTGAACATTGAACTACAAGTTAAAAAAAAAAACATAGCTTGGAAAAGTGATCATGAACATAAATTTGGAAAAATTGTTTATCCCTTCAATTTTTAGAATGGATCTTTAAGCTAGATCCATCAAATCCTTTGAGTGATCATAAAGATCTTATTATTTGGATGCGTATACGCTCCCAACCTTCAAAGTTGTATGGAAGAAAGGAAGTCATTTTGATCCCTGAAAAAGAAATGGTGATTGATATGATATGATATGATAGATTTTTATGATGTCCACGAGACTAAAGTAGCCTATGGGACCCATACAATCAGCCTCCCAAGCCCGCAACAAAACTAATCAGTTGCAAAGTTTTGGTTAACTTGTCTCTCCTTCTCTAAAGTTTGATAATTAGATCCATTGTTCTCTTCACTTGATCTTCCTTGAATTAATAGTTGAAGTCCTTGCTTTGCAATATCTTTTATAACCAAATCTGATGTTGTTGTATGCCAAGAACTCCTTGATTAACATGTGGCATTGGCAAAACTAATCAGTTGCAAAGTTTTGGTTAACTTGTCTCTCCTTCTCTGAAGTTTGATAATTAGATCCATTGTTCTCTTCACTTGATCTTCCTTGAATTAATAGTTGAAGTCCTTGCTTTGCAATATCTTTTATAACCAAATCTGATGTTTTTGTATGCCAAGCACTCCTTGATTAACATGTGGCATTTGAAAAGTCATAATAGGAACATGCTAAATACATGAGTTGGAGGGAGCCACATTTTTATAGGGATTAGATTATCGGTAAAAGGCATGGAGAAAATGTATGGGGTGGCATCAAAATTGAAGAAGCCACAGTCTTGAAATAGAGGAGCTCCATAGTAAAAGAAGGCAGCAATAAAGAGGGATTCATCCATGGGAAGGGCACCCTACAGGGGAGCCAAGGAGCAACCAGCGATAGGGGAAGAACAAGGAGGAATGGAGCTCCATTCAAAAAGCTATAGTATGGATAGAAACATATGAATATAGAAGCCACATTAATGAGAGGTAGTAGGCATCTAAAGTGTGTATCCAACAATCCCAATGCTAGTATTGTCATCAAATATGGTTCATAGTCTGCAATTATGCTTAAGATGGAAGATGTATCTACATAAGAAATATTGAGTACATTTTGATGGAGATGAGCTACGGATTGATTGACTTACGAATTGAAAGAGAGTACATTCCTAAGCTAGTGAAAGTTTTGGATGCCTGCTGTGCAACTTATTCTTTTGGTAACGGAGAGAGAATCCCCCAAAATAAAGAACTTGCCTTCACACATTTTGTTGATTTTCCATAGTTGCTTGACATGGCTCGCAAAGAAGGAAGAGTAGAAAATCAAGGTCTTCTTGCTCCAGTAGAAAGGAATTCTAGTAGTAATAACCCCATTCCTTCTACTAATGAAAGTGAAGAGGATGTTGTAGAGGAGATGCCCATAGTCTAGAGAGGGGGCAGAAAAGCCCTGCTAGGCATCGAGAAATAGTAGGAAAAGATTTTTTCTTTTTTATCCCACATTGGTTGTGGGGTGGGCTCCTTATGTGTTTAAATATGCAAACACACAAATATCTTAGTGTCTTAAAGAAATTTCTTCTTTTGGAAGTAGCAAGTGCCCACATGGGGACTGTGGCCGACCATGAACAAAGACTAAAATTTTGACCCAACATGATGACAAAGAAGCGTTGATGTGGAATTGCCTACCGGCCCAGTTGTGACACATGGATGCTCTGGATATCATCATGTGGCAAGATCTAGTGATTGACACATTCCTACATTATGGAATTGTGAGGAAGATATGTGATGTGATAAAGTACCTAAGTGTCACATGGTAGTGGGCTCCAGTGATTCGGTGGTGATGTGAAAACTGGAAAAATAAGAAATGGACACATGGTGACCTATGAGTGAAGCAAACAATGACAAGTGTTGAGGGATTCTAGCTTAGCACAGATTATGAGGTGTTGACATGGCATAGTGTGCCACATGTCACAAAGGCTCACTCCCATATGTGAGGTGGCAGTTGTACACTATGCATGTGGGAAAGTGCCTAGTTGACACGTGGCGATAGGGCCTGAGTCAGCGATGACATGGTGGTTGCACTTCTCAACTAATCAGAAAATGCCACATGGTGGTGACGTGATGGGTGTAGATAAGGTGATGAAAATGCTATTAACTGGATGGTTAGAGGGCCAATAAGATGTTGCCATGTGGTAGCCTAGTCAAAGGGGGTTTGACCCAAAATGGAAGTTGGAAGAAAAAAAAAGTTTTTAAAATGTCATTTTAAAAATATTTTCTCAAACATGGCATTTATAGTTTTTTAAATTGAGAAAGGATATAACCTAAAGTTGAAACTTTAGGAAATTTTAAATTTTTGGATAAAAATTTAAAATGACCAAATTCAAACTAGATAACTTCAATAGGGGTATGTTTCTCAAAATGAGATTCAGGGAGTTTCTGGTAAGAAAATATAGGCATATTATATATCGTTGGAACTAGGAGAATACAAACTTTCCATTTTTGGCATTTTTTTTTGCATAGGAAGCCATCTATTCAAGTTACATGAGGTTTTATCCCAGATTCCTAACTTGCAATTGCATTCAAGCATCAAAGTTTAGTTGTGATTTCTCATAGGGTAATGACCTAAATATGTGTAAAAAATAGTAAAAATGTAGTTGTGGTCAATTTTGGTCACCTTCAAATCAGTTTAAACCCAAATTTTCACCAGTATTTCATCATGTAGCTCATATATTTTGGAAAACATAATGGTTTTCATCATTGAACAGGAGATATTTCAAGTTAATTACAGAATATTGATGAAATCTAAACCAGATTAAACGGGTAGAAAGATGAAAGAGGTTTTGCAACTGCAAGGGATGGAATTTCAAGTGGACACATGTCGTCCTCAAATTAGATCCAAGAATTCTCTCCTTTTATATCTTTCTTTCTCTCATCCATTGTAAGGGTTGGTTCTAGTTTTGGAGAAAAAATTATTCACTGTTGTGATACCATGTGTGTTCCAATCTTGACCGTTCTTAGATTTGTAAAACCAAGGTTCCAATTTTGATGTGTTCTCATCACTATGATAGCACATTTCTTCAACATATTTTCTCTTGTATGATAGCAGTAGTGAAGATAATAGAGAAATTTCAAATCTATTAGGTGTTTTTATGTTTTTGATTTCATGCATTCGAATGTATTGTTTCAAAGAAATGAATACAAACGAGCACGAATCTTTTAGTTTCATTCTAATTCTCATCTCATATATCAGTAATCTATAGTCTTATGTGGTTGAGGAACAAAGAACTTAGCTTCATTAGCATCCCTTTAAGGTTTTGTGTCATATATGTTTTGCTATTGGAACAAAGGGCCAAGTAAATGCTTGATGCATTTGACAAGATTGCTAGTTATTTTGAGAAGGATGTTTCAAAAGAATGAGGTCTTTATGAACACCAATCTCTAACTCACAAGGTGATTAGATAGATCTCATATTTTGGTACATGAAATATGTCATTGATATCATAGATATATGTATTTGATTCATGGAATTGCCCAATAGATAAGGCACTGATCAGCTACATGATTATTTGTTCTTACTGCTACATATTTGGGTTTATGCTAATATTCAACATCATTAATCAAATGTCTTTTCCTTTCATGTTGAAGAATTGAAAAGGATCCCCTCACCCAGCTTGTGAATTTGATAGAGTTGCAACTTGCTACTGCATATCTTTGTTATTACATAAGTATAGGAGATTAAGAGTTTTATCTGCTTTGTCA
Source organism: Cupressus sempervirens (assembly GCA_028749045.1). Taxonomy (NCBI): domain Eukaryota; kingdom Viridiplantae; phylum Streptophyta; class Pinopsida; order Cupressales; family Cupressaceae; genus Cupressus; species Cupressus sempervirens. The sequence continues at coordinate 1,029,934,197 of CM053787.1, read as the reverse complement.
AGATTCAGGAATATGTTTAGCACTAGTACCATATAAATTGAATCTGAGGTCCACCCAACTAGATTTTGCAGAGCCTAAAGTAGAAGAAGGGTCTAGTCTTATAGTTAGTCCAGTGTTTGAAATAGTATGTTGAAGATGGGATTTAGCTGCCCCTAGATGTACCTTATTCTCATTGGGGTAATTTTAAATCGTCTTTGTTTCAAAACACCAACAACACCCACACCTTCCAACAAAGCATCTATGCAAACCATAAAATCACCTATAGGATTAGGCATTGCAAGGATTAGTGCACTAGTTAAATACTCCTTAAGAAAATTAAAAACTACCTCACACTAGTCTAACCAAACATACTTCTTCCTTTTTCACTAAAGAGAAGTGATGGGATGTGCCGCATGTGAGAAATTCTTCATGAAGCAATGGTAATAACCTGACAATTTGATGAAACTACAAACCTCTAAAACATTAGTGGGTACTAACCAATCCATGATAGCTTGGATCTTCTCTAGATTTACCACAATACCATAACTTGTGATGATATACCCCAAATAATTTACCTCTGACTAGAAGAATCTACAATTACCCAGGTTGCCATAGAACTGATGGTCTCTCAACCATTGCAATACTTGGTGTAAATGGACCTCATGTTCCTCAATAGTCTTTGAATAGATCAATATTTCATCCAAGAACATAATGAAATACCAATCAAGGTAAGTGTAAAATACTCCATTCATCAACCTCATTAAAACAATGGTGAATTGGTTAACCCAAATGGTACAACTATGAACTCATAATGCCCATATTGTGTATGAAAAGTTATCTAATGAATGTCAGCCTCCCGGATAAAAAGTTGATAGTATCCTAACTTAAGATCAATCTTTGAGAATTCTTTAACTCCCTTCATCTGATCAAACAAGTCATCTATTCTCAGAAAAGGGTAATGGTTCTTTGCCACCACCTTATTCAACTACCACTAGTTAATGCACAAACACAATTATCCATCATTCTTTTTTACAAAGATGATTTGTGCACCCCACGGGGATAAAATAGGATGAATATGGCCCTTGGCAAAAAAATCATCCAATTGCAATCTAAGCTCACTCAAATCCTGAGTAGTCATGTGGTAAGGAGCTCATGAAATCAGCTCCACTCCTGGTATGAGATCAATCCAAAAATCTGTTGGAGTTGATGAAATCCAACTCCAAAGATGCCCAAGATCACCTACATGTGAAAACTTGTCAAAGGGAAGCCAAGGAAGGAAGAGCGTGGAGCAAGGGAAAAACCCTAAATGGACATGAGAGACAACAAGTATGCAAACACAAGAAAATATGTATTTACAATATGCAAGAATGTTATTGTGAAAATATAATGGAGTCTGAATATAAAGAGCTCCAAGAATCTCCTAGAAGAAGCTAGAAGATGCTAGGAGATAAGTGTGACAACTAAGCATGCATCCACATAAGGTGGAAAGTCCTCGAACAAGGTGAGAGGATAAGTATGACTTAGGAGAGAACAAACTCCTGTATTATCAACAACTTATAACTAACTCCTAGACTACAACTAATAAATAAAATGCATTTACCTAAGTAAGCTTAAGTAAATAGAATAAATAATTAGTAAATTAATTATTTACTCTAACACACCCCCTTAAGTGCAACTTAGGAAAATGCCTTAAGCTCACAAAACTAAGATGAAATGCAGAATGGGTCTCGGCAATGAGGCCATTTTAGGTACCCATGAACAATGCAAAGAGATGCAACCTCTGTAAACAAGGAAAGAGAGAAAACCACATGGGAAAATCCCTCCTCCAAAAGATGTAAGAACCTATTAAAGAACTGAAGAAGCCTCCAACTAGGGAATGCCCCTAAAATAGGAACAAGAAGTGATCATGAAGAATATCACTGAAGCATGAAGAAGCTGCAAATCTGCCATCACAAGAAAACTGCAACTGCTGATCTGAAGAACCGCCATGGAAGAAGAATGCATGAACCAAGCATGTCTATATGGTAGATGATCCATCTCATCGAAATGCATAGGTAGCTAGCTACTACAATTGCCTTGTATGTAGGATCAACCACTGAATACATAGGTCACACTATCGAACCATCAAACTATAGATGCATTAGAACAATAGAATAACCCCCCCTTAATGCAAACGGGGTGTGATGATAGGCAACTGAGAAGGTGGGCCAAAGTCTCCTATAGACAAACCAAGAATGACGAGAGAGGAAGAGGTAAAATCACCTATAAAGAAACGATCACATTGACACTGCATGGGGCTAATGTCGTGGAAGGGACATTCACTTGACAAAGGGAGAAGGCCTAAAATAGCAGACAACTATCCCCCCCCATGCTGCTTTATAAAAATACTACATGTACAACTGACTCAAAAATAATGTTCATGAACTGAAAATGCAAAAGTGACACCTTATCTCAGTGTGATACATAAAAGTGCTTCAAAATGATAGCTACAATGATCAAAACAAAAAACAAGCTACTACAAAACATAGTACAGCTTAAAACAAAGGAAACCATGCCAGGAAAATGATCCTCGAGCTTAAAACCTTCAAGATATCCACCAAATAGCAGAAATGCTAAAAATATGATAGAAAGAGCATGGGCCAAAATCTAAGGAAAATGACCACTTTTCTAAAAAGGTGCCAGAACCAACTTTCCAAAAATATAATGTTTTCAAAAAATTGACATGGGATGCAAAAGATATGCATGTAGAAGTCAAAAATAGAACTTTGAAAATTAACTAAAAAAATAGGCAATAAAAAATCATCAAAACCTAAAAATACCTAGACCAATGTCTCCGTCTCAAAACCAACTTTCTAACACTTCTTTCATATTGGAAAAATACCTTTGTAAGCTCAAGTTATGGCCAAAAAATTGAAGGTAGGTCAAAAATGACCTAGGAGATGTGTAGGAGGAAGGCTTGATGATGTAGTGCTGATGTTACCAAAACACTGCATTAAATTTGATGGCTAGTCAGCCGTTGGTGCAAAAAAAAGTGCCATATGGCAGAGGAGTAACGTGGCAAGATTCCATGTGGCACCCAATCACATGTTGCCCCCACACGCTGGTGCTAACTGTGCACATAAACAAGTCCATGTGAAAGGTACAAGAGACTCCACATGGGTAGGTGGGGTAGGAGTGGAGATCAGGCAGAGAACACCAGAGGTGCGGCAAAAATAGGCATCACTGCCGGGAGGAAGAGGTGCTCAGGCAGAGCGGTGGTTGAGCGGTAGGGGCCACGGAGCAGTGGCTGAGCAGAGGCTGCCTCGTGGCTGCACTGTTGGTGGTGGCGACGTCTAGGTAGCACATGGGTGGCCACTTAGTGGCATGCCCGAAAATCAATTTTAAAAAAAAATTTGCCACAAAATCGTCCATACGACTGTACGAAAAACCCTGGAATGAAATTTTGTTTGCCTCCCGAACCCTTGTCTCCAAAATTGACAAGTTTTATATGAATCCTGATTGCAAATGGCCTTCCAGATCCAATGGAAGCATCCGTTTGGGCTAAAAGTGCTCTAAAAATTCACTAATCCCCTGATTTGAAGAAAAATGCATAAACAAACTAAGGTTTGTGACTCCAAATCACAGCTTCAAAAATCCTTCAACAAAGTAGTAGCAGGGAGGCTCTGTTACCATGTTGGAGTTGATGAAATGCAACTTCAAAGATGCCCAAGATCACCTACATGAAAAAACCTATCAAGGGGAAGCCAAGGAAGGAAGAGCGTGGAGCAAGGGAAAAACCCTAAATGGACATGAGAGACAACAAGTATGCAAACACAAGAAAATATGAATTTACAATATGCAAGAATGTTATTGTGAAAATACAATGAGGGACCCCAAATATAAAGAGCTCCAGGAATCTCCTAGAAGAAGCTAGAAGATGCTAGGAGATAAGTGTGACAACTAAGCATACATCCACATAAGATGGAAAGTCCCCGAACAAGGTGAGAGGATAAGTATGACTCAGGAGAGAACAAACTCTCGTATTTTCAACAACTTATAACTAACTCCTAGACTACAACTAATAAATAAAATGCATTTACCTATGTAAGCTTAAGTAAATAGAATATATAATTAGTAAATTAATTATTTACTCTAACAAAATCAATGCCACATTATGGTGGCATACTGAGTATCTCATAAAGAAATACATTTGCATACTCATGAAGGAGTGGGTGATCATCAAGTGTCACCATACAACTCTCGGCCTCCTTAGGATGACTAAAAGAAATAACAAACATTTGACATCCTTTCCACACACTTCACTCCAATTGATTAGCTAAGATCATTCAAAGTGAGTTTGGTGTCTAGTCTCCTAAAAGTTCCACCTGCCCACTTGTGTCATCAAGACATTGTACTGATTTATGGTGGAAATCTATATTCACCTGATGGGTGACTAACCAATCTATTCCCAATGCAATGTCATAAGATCCTAGTGGTAAGATAAGAAGATCCACTATAGTAGTAAAGGTACCTAAATTCAAACTACAACCATTGACCAAGGAGTCTACAGTCACTTTAGGTTCTGTAGCTAACTCAACCTACCATTTATCAACCCGACATGCTACCACTAGCCCACATCACTGAACAAGAGATGGTGAGATAAAAGAATCAAAAGCACTTGAGTCAAACAAAATGGAAGATGAAATACCATGCAACATACTTATATCCTTGACTATTGTACCTTGATGCTTAGGGTTATTAATCAGTACAAAGACTCAATGACTTCTTTGTGCATCTCCCATAGTAGGCTTCGATCAAGCTACACCTCTACCATATCCTATAGATGGTTTGATAGGACATCCCAAAGCTTTATGGTTGGGTTGGCCACAAGAATAACAGTTTCCCCCAATGCTGGATCCATTTCTATGACCACCTTGAGTAGTACTAGAATATGGTCCACTACCCTTGCTAGAGTTCTTCCTGTAAGAGTTTGCCTTAGGGAAAAACCACCCAAGATCAAGGAACTCAAGCACAAGCATAGAATAGACCAAAGTATGATTAGAATAACAATATGATATTTAATTGAAGTAATGTCATGTACACACACGCTAGGAGTGCTTGAATATAAAGGCCTTTGGAATGCTTCTAGAATGTCTAGGAGTCAGCACACTGATAAGTCTTACAACCAAGCACGTCCAGTAGGAGTGGATTATCCTCCATTAAGCACAAGAGTAAGTGCGATGATGAGAGGATAAGCCTACAAAGGTGTAGCACATGAAATTATTTTGTAGACACCATTTTCTTAATTAAGCGTGCAAATAACTGTGTTGTCTACATGACAACTCAGTTAATTATGCAAACTCCTAAGTGTCTCACTTAAGCAATAATAAAATAATACATTGACCTAAGTAAACTTAAGCAAAGTGTAATAAGTAAATACTTATTTACACCAAAATTGCTGACTACTCTAAGGAGTGCGACCCTACTAAGGCTTTTTTCCATGGCTTTTGTCATCTCCTTTCATCCTTGAGGCACCTGAAGACTATCCACCCTTGGACCAAAACCCTTGATAATGTCCACGATGTTTCTAACCTTGAGAGGGTGCTAACTGTGTTTGGCCCTTTCTTGAGGACTGAGTAAGCTAAGCATCCTATCCTAAGTTATATGCACTTTGGTCTAGATAACTAGATTTACCACTAAAACCCCTAGCCACATTTCTCTTTAGAATTCTTTCCTTCTCTATGGCAAGTGCAAGTGTCCTCAGTTGGTGAATATAGACATCACCAATGATAGAGTCCCTAAGGCCCCTAATAAAATGCTGAGTGAGGAGTGCTTCATCATGACAATAGCTTGAAAACTACCTTAACCCAAGAAACTACTTCTCATATTGAAACACTATTATACTCCCTTGCTTGAGCTCATGAAACTCATTAGTACAATCCTCATGGTACTATGGAGATAGGAATTTCTCTCTGAACCTCTCCTCAAAGATCTCCCAAGTGAGATTTTCCACATCAATGTCAAGCTTCCAACTCTTCATATCCCACCAAATAGATCCATGGTCTCTCAACAATGTGATAGCACACCAGTCCTTCATGTTTCTCCCAGAGGCTATTAAGGAGAAGCAATGTCCCATATCTAGTAACCAAGTCTTCCCTTGAGCTCTATCCCTTGGCCATAAAATAGTAGTGGTTTGGACATTTGAAGTTCCTACATTATCTCGACCTAGGTGAATTCATCATTATCTAAACCACAAAATCTCCATCGATGCCCTCTACCACCAAGTGGTGTATGAGAACATTCACATTTGTGGTCACATTCCTCTTCTCTATGGTTAGAGTTGTGGGAATCTCCATGATGATATTCCTCTTCCTGACCATTATCACATTGGTTCTTGTCTACATGGGGTCCCAATTGAGGAAGAATCTCTTGTAGCACTAGCATCAATGCCCCAATTCCACCCTGATTATTTCTACCTTGTTCTCCCTCACTATCCTAATGTTCCTCTTCCTAGTGTTCTTCTTCATGGTTATTTCATTAGTTACTAGCTTGAACACTAGGTCTACGTGTAGGAGGTATCACCATGGAAGGAACAAGATAGGGTTAGAATCATACGTTACCAACATCGATTCATAAGCATGAACCACAATGGGATATCAAAATTAAAAAAAAGAGATAACACTACAAAAACTGAAAACACACACATAGTGGAAGCATAACATAGAGATTGGAATGTTGCAACATGGGCTCAAATACTAGATGTAGGGTGAAAGCACAGATTTGTGTCATCATTTAGGATACCAAAACCTATTTTGGTCAAATCTAAGTTCTCTATCAAAACTCATTTTTTTTCAAAAAATAAAAATACCCTTTTATAGACCTCAGATTCAATATCATTATTATATAAATTTTTTGAGTTTTTTGATTAGTTATAATATGTTACAATCTCAAAATATTATAAGTCAATATTTCAACATTTCAGAAGATGCTCCATCAAAAAAGGAAAAAAAAAATAGAAAATCATATAAGAAAAAAATTAAAAATCATATTTATCTCTAGAGGAGAGAATCCTCTTCACAAATATGTAATTTTTTTTCAAGAAGGTATAGATTTTATAGGGAGGTTTTGACGGGAGGGGAAAACTATTGGATTCTAATAAGGTCAAACTTGAGTACTTATAACAAATAAAATATACATCAAAAATAATTCTTCTTCTTTTTGTTCCCTAGCTATACGTGTCATCTATATGATATTTTACAATCAGAACAAAAAAAGATGATTTGCATATACTTGTTTGACGGGAGCTACACCCTATATTTTTTATAGTTAAAAAAGGGACTTCAAAATAAACTAAAATGAATAAATTCTTACTCAAAAAAAATATAAAAATTATAGGCATAAAATTCATCCAATTCTACACATTTCATTAGTTTACATCATCTTCATATTCTAAACACAAATACCATTTTTTTGTCATTAATGTTGAACTGTTGCATTCTAATATCCAGTTTCTTTATAAAAGTTGATAGAAGTTTGTGCTTTAACCCTACAATGCCATAGCTGGAGATCCTTGGAACAAGGATAAATATAAGCCAAGATAAATTTTTTAAACTTTTTAAAAAATCAGTATGAATGCACATAGTAATCAACATACAAGGATCACAATGATCACAACAGAAGACTAACCAAATATCCAAACACCAATGGATTTCCAAACGTCACTACCAAACTAAAGTACAAAAACTAAAGATGACATTAGGACAAAAAATATTTGATCTGTCAAAGCAAGGAAACACTAATATTCTAAAAGGGTACTCAAAAGCCCAAATTGCATTCTCCAAAAAATAGTGGAGATGCCCCTAATTTTTCATGCAAGAGAATTTATAACTGACAGTCTCACGTGAGCAAGTACCTCTTCACATGAGAAAGTACATTGAGCCACACAAGAAAACACCATCTCACATGAGGGAATGCCTTAAAAAACCAACAAAATCACCATAGTAGTGCTAAGGTTCGTGCAAGGAAGTGTAATAAGCCATGCAAGAAAATGCAAAGAACCACGCAAATCTTTCAAACTCTCATGTGAGAGGGTACAATCTCATGTGAGAAACCATAACAACACACCAAAAAAACATAGGATAAAAAGCTAAAATAGGTAATTCCTCCACACAAGGGAGTATTGGATTGATAATTTGAGGCATAGACACTTGAACATAATATTTGAAAGATGGAAACTGCATCTAACCATCTAACATAGCAGTGAAGGGAAGTACTAAAAGCAACATCGAAATGAACAAACATTAAAAAACTCATGCACAGTTCCTTCCAACCATAATAGCATCATGAGACCTCAAAGGTCCTAGCCATCCCCTGTGCGTAACATCCCAAACTGCCTATTAGATGGTCAAGGCTGTCTTATGAAGACATCACTACTAAAGTGTAATAACATTTTAAGAACAAGAAATCTAAGATGCTAACCAAAAAGCAATAGATACTCCAACTAAACAAACCACATCATCTAATCATATGCTAAACATCATAATACATAAATGCACAAAATAAACTAACATCATCTTAACATGATATCCAAGCATTCCAATGAAGGCATAAATCATAAGAAAGCATACTTCAAAACCTGAAGTACAAACTGCAAACATTCAACAATGGTCACACTAGGACAATAGACCATCTCTATACATTGGTCCCTAGTAGTGGTGAAGATAGCTACACCTTCCAACCATGTGGAACCCATAGGTCCACTCTCACCATACTGATGGAGATAATGATCCAACCATAAACACATATGCCAGCTAGTAGTGATGATTAAAACTGAGATCATGAAATAATGCATGTACAATAGTTCTTGGTCAGACACTAAATGGGCAACTATATAGGGGTTGACAGAATGGAGAGTCGCTTGGCATTAGAAAGCCCAAGCTCAGAACTATGTGGAATCAACTTCCCAAATGAAGGCTCTCACATTGAAACATTTTATTATCTTAAGTTTTATTATCACCCAATATTTTATTTAGTTATGACATGATTAAAACTTCATAACACCAACCCTCTAAAAATAGTCACTAGGTTGTGCAGATAGAAGCCCCTCCATGGATCTTACCCTATCCTACCCATTCTCATCCAATGATGAGTGCTTGTAGGCATGCATATTCCCAACCCAACCCTAAATGATCATAACTCAACCGAAATAAAAATGAGAGATCGAGCCTCGCAAGTCACCACATAATTGCACATGCACGTGCTCATGTGTGACGCACCACCATCACAAAGATCATAACACAAGGAATGTATGATAACACAAGAAAAATACAACACTGAACTAAATAAAAGCTTAGGAGGATGGATGTGGCATGCATCCCAATGCAACATAAAAGTGCAATAACGGTCTAACTAACATCCTACAGATAATCCAAGTCCACGACTACCATCATGCCAAGAAAACTTGAGAAAATTAGGTGGGACATAAATCAAGGTAAAAACCTCAAAACTTATAAACTTTGAAAATAAAATCCATTTGGTCATAGGGCAGAAAAGCCATGAAAATCTAATAAAATTTAGGTTTGGACACCTTATGCAAAAATTTCCAGCATAACAGTGCTAAACCCTAAGCCTTCTTCCTAAAAACAAGGAAAACATTCATGCTCAACCAACCAGGTAAAACCATCAATCATAAATGGAGGGGAACACTAGTTCTCAACCTCCTAAGAAATAAATACTAGAAACATAACAAAAAATTGAGCTAAAACAAAAACAATAGAGCCCTACTTGACAGAAAAAGGGGTAGAAATGAAAATCAACCAAATAAAATAAATTTCTTGCGAATGCTACCAAAAACTATGGCAAAACAAGGTCTCCCCAAGATGGATCTAACGAGACTGATCTCACGAAGATCCCATTCCCATAGCTCTCACAATAAATATAAATGCAATCTGCCATAAGAGGATTTTGGAAAAAAGCTCTCAATTTGTAATTTCCAAAAGTGAGAACTGAGGAATTAATTTCTCTTTTCAATACTTATTCACTTTTTGAGTGAATAATTGATTAGGGTAAATAAATAGTTAAATAATTAGACCCCAAATCAATCCAAATGAGAATAGGCTATTCCAAGTAATTGGAATTCATCTATGGAAAAACTACCAAAAATTAAAAATTAAATCAATTAAAGTCCAAAAACCCAAAAATCATAGAATTCCCTTAACAACCTTTGCGACAATGTGAACCTCTAAATACATAGACACATTCACAAGCCTAATTATATAATGCAAATGATTTTGGATTTATCAAATCATTAGAAGTTTTAATTAAAACATTAAAATGAGATATGTTGACTATATTGGGATGACATTGGTAAATATGAATAATTGAATCACTAACTCCATGTGCCACTATTAGGGATATAAATCTTGCACACTAAAGCACATGATCAAGTGCAATTGTGTATAATAACATAGCTAGAGCAATCAATACATTAAATCACCTAATTTAACAATTTATTCAATTATATTGAGATAATCCATGTACATCACTCATGTTTGCATAAAGAATAGTGAAGCAAGAATGAAGTAAATCACCATAGCGTTAAATCCAACATCTAACATAATTAGAGATATGTCCAAATAATGAATAACTAAATATCATCATAAAACACACTATCATCTCAAAATGGAATGGACATGAAAATATGATCAACTGCACAACATAGTAGTATAGCATCTATGATACTGAAATCAAAATATAACATTTGACCCTTAGGTAATCTCAAATGTAAACATAAAAAGATTAACAAGTATCTCTTGGATCAAAATATAACAAGGTACATACTGCAAACATGAGAGGCACTACATGTCACACCCTCTGAAGGTCCAACAACTACAATCAGAGTTGCTGCCAACAATTCATTCTATCCATTGGCCTTCATCTCTAGCAATACCTTTAATCTCATCAAATTCTTTTCTTGTTATGCCTAAATCCTTAAGGATGGAATCTATCTCTTTTTCTTCCTTTTTCTTACTTTCCTTGTTGTATAGTTCTGAATGAACTATTCTTATCTTTTCCTCATATGTACCACATCTAGGGCATTTTGTATCCTTCTTAGATTCAAGAATAATATGTGCATACCCTTCTATGAGCTCTGCGCTCATCTTATATCCCATGAGCTCTATAAATTTAACTTTGTGAATTGCTGCTTCCATCCAGGTGTTGCCAGTTTCCACAAGGAAGCATATTTATTCCTTATACTTCTCTACCATAGAGAGAGGTATCCTATACCTTTGTTTCATCTCAATCTAGAAATTCTTTATCATTTTGTCGATGTCGTTATCTCTAACATTTTTTGGTTTTGACCTATAGCATTGAGTCACAAATTTCATTGCACACTCACTGCTCTCCCAACTTATCAATCTAGGAAACTTCCTTGGAGCATAAAAGAATATATGAGTCAATAAGGACTCAAATCTAAAAACTACATTCTTTGGCTTCTTAACCTATGTAATGTTGTCCAATAGTTGCAATCTAATAATCTCGGATAAATTAGCCTTTCTTTCTTGCATAGCCACTACATAGGTTGCATGCAAAAATTTGGCTGGTATTGAGTTAACCCTTGATCTATGGTTCAAATTGTACCCTAATGTCTTGGTTAAAAAATTTACTCCTCTACCCTGAATGAAATCTACCTTCACGTTTCTTTTGTCAAACTTTGTATTCAAGTTTCTCTCAACCATCTTCCTAACATTTTTCTCATTAATAGGATTGCAAGCTTCATTACTCAATCCTATGACTGTGTGAATTAGGTCATTGTCAATAACAACCTTCTCATATCCTAACCAAAACATATGATCATGTACCCTACTCAAAATGATTTTGGTCCAATTGTGATTGTCAAACTCTGTATAAAACATATACTTCACCAGTTTCAAATTCTCTAGGTGTGCATACTCAAACTTCAAGCGTAAGTCACTATTACACATCTTTCCCAAGCCCTCATAAATCTCTTCATCACCTATACTCTCAATCTTACAATTGATGTAACTTTTGATATCCTTGACATGTAACACATTTTTTGGAACTTGCAAAAATAGGTCCAATGGATCATCCAATAATGAAACAACCTGATGTTTCCTAAACTCATATCATGGTCTTTCACTTAAATCATACAAATTCTAACTTTCCATTTGAACTATAACTAAAAGTACAAGAAAAAATTAGATTCGAGGTTCACAAAATACGTTAAAATCATAATTTAGGGTTTTTGCAACTTTTCACTTCTCAATCTTCACTTCGCACTACAATTCTCTGTCAAATCACTCTTCAATTCACTCAAGACACTTTGCATGAAAAAATGGTACACACAATGTTTCTTGTGATCCTTAAATCATTTCAAATTGCATTGTGCATTAAATGCATATCTACCACAAATTCAAATATTGTCTCTATATACCAGTAAGCTTGATTTCTCAATTCCTTCTCACTAAAATCATATCAAGACATGCAAACTTGACCATAGCCTTCTCTCTATGTACTTAACTTCCTATTGACTGTGCAACTTCCAACTCCCTCTCTAACATTAGTTCTGGCCAACTGATGCCCTGCCACAACTAAACCTGCTTAAATCAGGTAGGATGAGTCACACACAATGTGTGACTTCAATGTCTTACCAGGTACATCAAAACTTATTCTTCCAACACTGTATAAGGGCTTTCTAGATCTTTAGCTATCACAAATGCTTCTTTGAATTCATCAACATGTTCCTTCATTGCTTCCTTTTTTCATTTATGTTGTTGTTCCTTCTGTAATTTAGATTTTTGTTAATGTCCCTTCTCTCCATTCTACAATATCTTGATGTGTGTCCAAAGTTATTACATAACTAACATACAGGTGCATTTCTCCTCTGAATATTTCCATTCCAATTATTAGGTGCTCTACAATTCCTTGCAATGTGTCCATGATTGTTACACTTGTAACACATGAACTAGTTCTTCTATCCATTAGATGTCTCTACATCATTGGATCTCTTTTGTGATCTTCCTTTTTCATTTCCTATAGGGTTAGTATTACTTGACATTCTACTATTTGCATTATTAACATCAAACTTAGGTTTCTTACATTCTACTACTTTGTGTCCATAACCATGACAATTATAACAATAAAAATTAGTAATAGGTTTAAAAGACTTACCTGTGCAGTCTCTTTCCATTTTCTTTGCTTTCTTAAGTTCATTAGGTTTAGTTGACAAATCAATTAACTCAAATTCCTTTGATACTTTAGTGGATGTGCTTGATTCTACCTTAGATCAGATTTCTTAGGGGATTTAATAACTAGTTCTAGTTCTCTTCTAGCTTAAACTTTCTTTCCTGATTTGTCTCCAATCAGATATCCAAGTCCCATCCTATCATAAGAAGGTCTTTGATGAAATATCTATTGATCTATCTTTTCACTACTAGAATAAAGTTTCTCTAACTATTGCTTAGCTTGTGTCAATTGTCCTTTCACAATAATGTTGTACTTTTCTAACTTAGCATGTTCAATCTTGATAGCATCTAGTTTAGATATAAGTTGACATAATTGGGATCTAAGATCTACATTCTTAGTTTTTAGTTCAGGTTCACTCTTGCTACCATTTTTCTTAAGACTCAACTTAAGTTCAACAATTTTCAATTCATGTTTTAAGATTTGATTTTCCTTCTAAAGTTCTCCTTCTTCATCATTATCACTATTGGAAATATATGATAGACTAAGTTACTAAGAGGGTAGGGGTGAATCAGTAACTTATAAAACTTAATATTTCTTTACCAATTAATCCTTCATATGAATTCTATTCTAATTGCATGCATGAAAACTTGAAAACATTTAAAACATTAATAACACTTTGACACAGAATATGGTGACCCATAAACCTTCCAAATAGAAAGTAAAACTAGTGGGGATGATACCCACAAGCTTTAGCACTACAGTAGAAGGTTGGCTTGTTAAGGCTTACAATGATCACTTCTGATGATCTTCCATTTTAGGAGCAATAAGGACTGCTAGGTCCACCTTGCGAAAAGATTTATAAACATATAGTGAAGTATGCAATCGATGAAGAGATTTACAAAATATTGTTAAGTCCACCCTGTGAAAAGATTTAACTATTCCACCTATTAGGATGAACAAGTGGTTGATCTCTGATCTACAACTTGATTTGTTGAATGAGATTCCTTCAAGTGTAATGATCATCTTGCTATGATAGATAAATATTTGTTTCTCCTTATGCTATTGTAGCCTTTTACTTTTCACTTCTACTCCTTTTATCTCACATCTAATAATATTATCTTATCTCAGTTGGCTGTGATACAATACATTATATATAATCTAAAATATAATTCATTAAAGTTGGCTACAATACAAGTTTCACCAAAATACACAAAGTTGGCCCAACTGTAGGAACTCGGGTTCAGAAGACAAACTCTGTGAGGTTTTGATACTCGGCATCCAATGTCAATACTCAACATTGTCATGCACCTAGTAGATGTAGAAGCTTCATCCATACTAATTACTTCCATGTATTCTGAACTCGGTTTGTAATCTACATATAAACTGAATCACTTGATTAAAATTGCATAGCTCAGTTAATGCTATTACTATGAGCTCGATATAAAGTAAATCATTTGGTTGAAACTATGTGGCTTGGTCGACATTATATTCACATTACTAAAACTATTAACTTGGAAAGCACTAAAGAACTTAGTTTGCACTAAGAAACTTTGTAAACACTAAGAAGCTCAGTTTACACTGATAATCACCAACCTGGTAGAAATTGCTCAGTACAAACTAAATACTATTCATGGTACTCAATAGAAACTATAGAACTCAGTAAAGCCTAAATTACTTGGTTAAGAATGTTAACTATACAATAAGCTCGATAGATACTAACCATCTGAATAAGTGTGTCTCACTAATAAACAAACTTGACTGATATGTCAACAATCTCCCGCTTTGGCATTAGTGACAAAAACACTTATCAGTCAAAACTAAATTCTCAAAAAGTTTCAAATGATCACAAGTCTTCATTTTGTGTCTTCAACTCGGTGCCATACTCTATTTTTGAGATTTTTCAAAATTACTTTTGTAAGAGATGTTTATCTGAATATCTGTACATGTATATAATACGATGGTGCTCCCCCATACATATATATTCAATACACTTTAAACATTATATACATCTTCTCCCCCTTTGTATATTATGTTGACTCATGATTTAACAGTTTTGAAAATAACCAAGAAACTAGACCAATGCATCTAAGGCTAGCAAATTCCTATGATGGATACACTCGACTGCAGTCTTGGGCCAACTATAAGGCATAACTCCTTCTTCACTTCAGCCTCTGCAAGACCTAGGTGGGTTAACCTTGAGGTTCTGAGATATGGTACTAGAGCAATTTAAACATAAATCTAAACCTAATAATAGCAGATGAAACCCCTTTCGTCTTCTGATACTTATGCAATGACATAGGAATCAAATAGCTACAGATCATAACCTATGAACTCATAAGCTAAGTGAGGGTTAATTCTTTTTAGCCCACTACAAAACATGAAATACTGAATTGATTTTGATTAAAAAAATTTGTTCAAATGACATTCATATCAGCTTGCATCTAACTTAGTGGTCAGTGCCTTATCTATTGAGACATAGAGTCATTACCAACAAGATGACCTAACTTGATTGCATTACAATTACGTTTATCAACTAAAATCCCCAAATTCCATTCTTACAAAATATCCCCTTTATACACCTAGAAACCCTATCAGAACACTAAAGCATTTACTTGAATACTTGACTGAAAAGTAACAATAGATTTGACACACAACTCATCCAAGATGTCTTAAATCAAATGAACCTTATTCACTCAATCTCAAAGCTAATGACATCTGAAGAATTAGGAGACATAACAAGAAAACCCAAATAATTCATGGTAAATCCCCTTTATATTCATCCTTGGAAACACTTAATACATAAACTGGTAAAACTAAATGTAACATAAGATACTTCACATGATCTAACATTGATTTCCAATATCTCAGAATAACAATACATGAAATGAATTGAAAATCTGCACAGGAGCGGATGTGTGGCCTTCACTACTAGAGCTTAGTTTAGCAACCCTGGTTTCACAGTAGAACATTGGAACCCTCTTGGTTTCATAGAGAAAACTTTCAATCCCAACAAAGAAAGAGAAAGAGAATGATATAGGAGAAAATAATTCCTAGATTTGATTAAAAAAAATGACAAGTGTTCCCTCAAAATTCTTTTCCAGGAAGTTGAGAAACCTCTTTCTACCCTCTCTCTATAACTGCATTTCACATCTTTAATCATTTTGGCTCTCAAAAGCAAAAAATATCTCAAATATTTGATGAGAATCATAACTGATTCGATGCCTGGTTTGAATTCAAGGCTACAACAAAAATCAGTTGAAATTACCTCTAAAGGCATTAAAACCCATTCAGAATTCATTTTACACTTCAAAAAAATTCAATGTTGACCTCCAAACTAATTGTGATGCTCCATAATGAATTCTGTACATTCTACTAAGAATGCCCTTTAAAACACAAATTTGCTTGCAAAGTGAACCAGTGAAGACCTGCTCAAAAACTAACCTCAAAAATGGATAGTTCATCTCTTCCCGATTCCAATGGTATATTGAAGTGCCTATTTTGGACAAAAAATGCCCTTGTGGTGGCCACTTGAAATTCATGCCCTTGGCCTAGGAACAGAGCATTAAAGTTGAAAATTTAAAAAATTTACATAGTATAAACTATATAAATCATTTAAATTTATTCAAATCCTTCATTTGAAAAAATCATGCATTCACACTCTGAAATTTATTTTATTTTAACTATTATTTACTCCCCTTGCCACATGTCCACCTTTGGTTCGTCAGTTATTTGGGCAGGCCCCACATTTAAATCATTTGGAAAACTTCAAATTTTACATCCCGTAGCACCGTGAGCTTCCAGATTTTCCTTTAGGTTCTCACACATACAATGAGCATATCAATATTTTATTAATATTTCAAACATCCCATAGCATTGTGACCTCTTCATATCTTCCTTTACAACCATATGCCCATGGTAGCATCAAAACCTTTGAAAATTGTGTTTCCACTCTTACACTATCTGTCCTTTATGCTCTCATGACCTAAGCGTAGCATCGATTCCCTTTAAAATTTGATTTACGACCATATGCTGGGCCTCATTTTGTAATGTCAAAGCTCCTTTTCCTTGCCATTTTTGCTCTTACGTCGGGCTACCACATGGCACTTTCCTCCTATAGGGTCTTATCAGAACTTGCCTCTTGGTCGTTGCCAGTTGTCTTCACCATGCATGGGTCCCACACATGAACTTGAGGCTTCAAAAGCCTTTGTCTTCAAGTCACTTATCTCTGTGTGTGTTTCAATTTTTAAACACTTTAAAAGTGCCTCAACAAATAATGTGGGATAAATCAGTTTTGATGCCATCCCCTATTGATGATTGTGTTCTCTTTATGGCGTGAGCTCCTCTTTGTTTCCTTCCTCTACAAACTCTACCTTCAACAATTTTAAAAGCACATACCTATAATAGATTCCTCTTTGCATTCCATCATAGGGGCATACCCTATAATTCAATGGGCTCCATCAACTTCTCCTCTATTCTTTGGTGTTGACTACCTTGTTTTCACAAGTCGTGGCTCTTCCTTTGTGGTTTCTCCCTTTGCACATGGGAAGCTCTTCTATTTCATGACATCCCTACTATATGTCATTTTTACCTATGGTTTTATTTTCCCTTGGTTGCCTCGAAGCCCCTAGGCACTGGTCTTCCCCTCCAGTTTCTCATCCATGATGTGAAGAAGTTTATTAGCTAAATTAAAAATGTTGTTCTTTGACTTCTTATTACTACCAAAATTTTCCCTCACTGAATACCCCATAATTGATCTCATGGGGATTCCTTAACAAGCATCATTTGCACAAGAGTCCAGGTTGGGCTTTCTCCACTTCCTAGGAACTCCATGCTTGTGATAAGTTTGTTTTCTACTTCCTGCACTCTCATTAAACATGGACATATCTATCTTGGGACTAGCCATATTACTTAATTTTGACTTTGCAGCGTCTCCAGATAATCTTGCTATCATAACGAGTTCTTCCTGACAGAAACCCCTCAAGTCTATCAATGGAATTTGAATTTTTTTAGTCTTACTTAGCTCATCTGCAGAGGCTACCATGTTTCAAAGTAAGAATTATTTAGCTCCAGGCTTCAAGAACTTTGCATGTGAAATGGATTAGAGTTACCACACCTATGTTGCCTCATCTCTAGATGATAATGCTTAATTGTACTATGCCCCTAAGAGTAATTAGAAGTTCACTGTATTCTGAATAGAATCGCTTTTGGCAAGTAAGTTGTGAGCGGTAGTTGAAAATGCATAAGAAGCGATGGCTAGAAGCTACCTGTTGTTTCATCATTTTTGGTATGTTGCCACCACATTAATACTAGCCTTGTTTTGATTTATTACTATTCCTTTGATCAAATGACCCAAGCTTCTTTCTAGATGTTTTCATGTTCTCTGGTAGTGGGAGTAAGCTATCTACACCTTTGTGATAACTAAAGTCATCTATGGTGTCATCCTTCCTTATCAAGACAAAACATTTTCTTTGAAACTCTAGATGGACTCTAATCTAAAATGTTTCAATGCCAAGGCCAACTTTCTTATTTGGTTCCTGGTGACCTAGAGTAAGAAACTCCCACAATACCATATGTTCATACTTATTGACATTGAGATTGAGTGGCCAATAATGTAGAAACTTGTAGAAATAATCAAACATCTCCTTGGATTTGTCAAATACTTTGGGGCCAAGTTTCACAGGGCCCACTTTCTTTGGCTTCTTAGCCTTGCCAATGCCATCTTCATTTTGATTTATTTTTCTCTTCTTTTTAATGCTTTGAAATGTGTCCCCTACAATCTTTGCTAAAGATTGCTCAATTGTCTCTTCTCTACTATGGCTAAAACCCTTGGTATGCATTCAAAGTTTCTTTATTTTCTAACTTCAAAACCTCCCATTCAATCAAAAACATTATATTATATACTTAGGTAACATTAGAGAAGGTAATCCAATTAGTTTTGTGCAAATTTGGTATATTTTTTGTGTGAGTCAGTGGGTAAACCAAAAACAAACATTCTTGCATTGTAGGTGAACTCCTTTTCTTATTATCTATCATGTGCAACCAATTTTTTTTAAATTTGCAAGCACTACTTCACACTCTGATGCGATTAGTTAGGCCCCAAAGTAGGTCTGGCTAATTTTTTTTTCATTTTTGAACAACTAAAATGTCAAACTGATCCATTGATCATCTCAGACTGATTAGAATCAAGTTTGATCACTGAACCATCAATTAAAGCTCATTTTACCATTAATATGCAAACTGTCAATTTAATGCCAGAGGGTCCTTTGACTGGCTTTAAAAATTGACTCAAACCTTTGGCTGGGCTCTGAAAGTAGGTACATTGATACTTTGTTCTGCAATCTTGCACCTCGCCGAATCCTGTCTCATGACAAATTCTCAGTCAAAATATATTGACTGTCAAACTTTCCCTCTCAAAATTAGCTGCAAGTAAACACGTTAGAAAAGCATAAATTGCATTTAGATTTGGCTTTAAAAACTAGGTAAACTGACACTTGGGAAGATGAAAATTGGGGCATTGGTTCATTGTCACAAGGAGAGCATAAAACTGTGATTAGGACTCATGATGAATAATTGGATGCATTTGGTGAGTAGTCAAAGCAGGTTACTTAGAATTTGTAGACTAGAAAAAATGGCAAAAAAACATTTTTTGCAAATGGAATTGACATGGGAAATTGTGCAAACATATTCATCATGATTTGAAAATTGGCACACTTGAAGTATTTTTAGAGTAAAACATAGTGATACAATCCATTCAATCTCACCTATCATGAATTAGGAGTTATGATGTCATGAATAGGGGTACTGACCAATCTACCTTTCTTGACACTAGTAAAAAGTCAGAAATTGCATTTGGAATTGCATTTGAAAACTGATCAAATAGATTCGTCATAAGCTCAAGGTTGAAACATAGCAAGTCTCTAACCTCTAAAATGAAAAACAAAAGGAATTTTAGCATTTTGGTCAACTAGGTCAAAGTTATAACAAGTCAAACAGGGCCTTCCAGAATTTTGAGCAATTCACATCAGCATGACATCAATTAATGATCAACTTTAAGGGATTCAAAACCTAGTCAAATAGATTCAAAATGACTTGAAATCTCAAACATAGACTCTTAGGTATGGATACTAAACACCACCAAAGTGGTGAGTCATGAAACATCACTAGGTGCGATATATTCACATGCAAACAAGGCCTCTTGTCATTATTTGACACTTAGGTGAAAATACAGAATTGTAAACTACACAAAATAGGACTTCATAAAATGGCTCAGAATGTCAATTTATCAACAAGGGATGAGTGGACATACTGAATGGAAGGTGTTAGAAACATTGAACACCTCTTAGGCCTTAAATGGATAGCGTGGTACACGTGCATTTAAAAGCATTTATAGGGCTTAATTTTCTCAATGGTACTCAAAATCGGGGCTTTGATTTTGAGTCCCAATAGTGGCTTTGTCTGGGGATGCATGTCCTTTGTGGGCATCGCAAGGATTCAGATCTTTGGAAGAAGCAGACCACACACTTGACAACAAAAACTCCTCTTGCACAACTTTATTGAAAGCAAGAAACAACTACTCCTTATGTACAAACAATGGCCCCAGGCCACCAAACTTTCTCAAAAAGTTTTACCTCTGTCAAATATCTGATTCTCATTAATATTTTCTTGAGGCAAACTAAAAAAATTTCTCATATTAGTCTCACCAATCAGATTAACAGTATAAATCAACTCACTTTTCCAAACTGAACCTACATCCTCTGTTTCATAATGCATATAAAAACTAGCTTCATTCTCAACCACTTGCTCATTATGAAAGTTCTCATCAACATACTCACAAATATCAGACTCAAACTAAAACTTTTCTTCATTTGATGAATCATGCATGCTATCAGTCTTGAATATGAAGGCATCATACTGAACATGGGGAAAAGTATCACACATACCTTAAAAATACACATCCTTATGTATAGCGAGATTGTATTCAAATGAGCCATCATATTTGTACTCACACATTTCATCAATGTCATAATCTGAAACTGATCCAAGATCTTCAAGTGGTTCTTTAAAATCAGCAAATGGATTAGTCATATTGAAGTATTCATCATAAAATTCATTACAAGGTGCATGCTGATTTTCAATAACACCTTATTCTCAATCTCATGAGATGCAACATCATTATCATTTTCACTATCATACTTGGAAGAAAAGCAATCTGGCTTCTTACAACAGTAGGATAGAGTATCATCATTAAGATCATCCTTAACTAAATCTAAAACTTCCATGGTCTCTTCAAACAAAGGATTGATAACTCCGTGCAATGACCCTCTTTGAACATTTTGACAAAAAATGGGCTGATCATCATCAAAATCTTCATCAAATAAAGTGTTGGTGTACACTTTAAACTCACTACCCATTTCATCTTCATGGAGACTTTCAACATGTGAAGAAAAATCAGATCTACATGAAGACTCACCATCCACTCCATCAACAAAGCATGTAGAAAATAGATCAATATTAGTTGCATTGTCTTCATGAAGGTGATTCAAATGTCTTGCAAACCAATTATCTTTAAGTGCTGATGCATTAACCTCAAAATCATTTGTATGTTGATCATCACTGCATGCATCCTCAAGACATTCATCTAGACAATTAGGCAATCTTTCCTTATAGATAATCCCTTTGTCCTCATATGGTGTAGAAAAATCTTCTTCACAACTTTCAACCTCAAACTAATTTACACAATTCTGAAATGGAATTGCACTTTTAGATTTAGAAATAGTACTCATATCTTTACTTGCATAAGAGCACTCACTTCTGTCATTGCTTTCTTCTTCCCAATTTGTATTTGATTCACATTAAGATGAATATGTACTATCATTGTCCTCTTCTTGATTTGAGTAACAACTCTTGTCATTGTCTTCACATGATTCTTCTTCATAATATATTAGATTAATAACTTTATCTTTATCACTTGGAAGATGACTTTCAGCTTCTTCATGCTCACATTGAGATGAATATCTTTCAACTTTAGATTTTATAACATTCTCAACATGATGCAATCTATAAATAAGAGGAAGCATTTCTTGCATATCTAACTAATCAAGTGAGTCCACCTTGTCATCTACTGCTAAAACATCACAAACATATGCCCTCTATTCTTTTGACTATGACTGAGATAAATGTAATTCACACTCTTCATCTTGTGTTATCTCTCCATGGCATGTTGGATCCGCAACATCAAACTCGTGATCAGAGAGATAACTCTCAGCCTCCTCACTTGCACAAGACTAAGATCTAGGTGCAACAACCTCATGTTTTGAAGCATTAGTTACATCATTATACATATAATTATCATAAGAAGAACTTACTACTGTAGCTAAACCTTGATTCATAAAATCAACACAGTTGTCAACCCTATCAAAGTCTAAAATACATCTTACTACTATAACATCATGAACATATGTGTCTTCATTTGTAATCAAACTAAACTTCTTTATACACACAGTCTGATCTGAGGTTTCAACTTGATTATACATTATAGTAGGGGTGTTGATATTCTGATTTGAAATTAATGTGTCAACACTATGTTCCACTTTTCTTTCATAACTATTATACCAATAATCATTCATAGAAAAATGACCTCTAATCAATCCATACTTCAAATTATTTTCAATATCCCTAGCTGTCATAAAAGCCTGATATAATGTCCTAGGTTCTTTATCCCTTAGTAGATAGTTCATTTTCTTGTCCATTGCATCAAAGTAAACAACTAAACACATTTGATGGTCAGGTCTATAACTCTCACAGATCTCATTTAAAACTTTTGCAAATATGATATTAAATTGAGGAACAAGTTCACCATTCTCAATGTGAATCCTTAAAAATTTATTATAAGAATCAAATATGCTTACCCTTTATCCAGATTGCTCCATGAAAGTGGAATGCAACTCACCCCAGGATGAAATGGAACATGCTGGTAGAAAAGAAAACTAGTCTCTAGCATCACCTTCCAAAGTTTGAAAAAATAAATTCATGTGGACGTCTTCATGAGAAATTTCAAAATCACCCATCAAGTCATTGAAAACTTGAACATGATGACTAGATGAAACAACATGGTTCCCATTAAATTTAGGCAATTTTTTTCTAAAATCATTAGGAATGACATTTGGGAAACCATAGATACCATCAAAACATAATGGCATTGACCACTTGGTAGAAATAGATCTAGAAATTTCACTGACAAGCTGAAAGGAAACTTGACATTCTTCAAAGATACAAAACTCATTCACCAATAATAAAACTTAGATTCACAACTTGCAGCAGATCTATACAACCTTCTACCAAATAAATCTCTTCAAATACACTTCACAAACTTTATAGAACAAGCTAAAACTCAATCAAATGAAACTTGTCAAACTATTCTCCTCCTCTCAGTGCTGAAAATCACTTGATGGAGAAGACTACCTTTTAACAATCATTTTTCATGAAAATATAATACATGAAAATAAAAATACCTCAAGATCTAGATGGTTAAAAGTTCTCTGTCCACTACTTACAATAGTAGACCCAAAATATTATCAATTCTTTACTGAGCTATTTGAAACAACACATCACAAATCTTACCAACCTTTTAAATGTTTCAACCTCTTTGAATATACTCTTCTCCTATTGCATCTAATCACAATTCATGTATAGAATTGCACTGGTACAAAGATTAACTTTGAGTCGCCACTCACATTTAGTGAGACATGAATTGCACTAGTCTTAAAGGTACCACAAACTAATTTGAAACAACAATATTTAGAAGACACCTCTTTAGATTTACCTTGAATTTGAAACCTCTACACAAAGCTGAAACATAACTTTCTCGACTGTAAAATTACAACAACAACTCACACAAAATTGAACCGATTGAAGACATACTCATTTCTCAACACAATTTGCATCCAATTTAATAACTACTACTATAAGAGAACAAAGCTTACTAGGGAACATGAAATTTCAGCAAGGATATGAAAAGAACACCATAATTCCTCATTGCTGTAGCAAATTCTTCTTGTTGTATTGAATCATTTTCAAATTCTCAAGGTTTGTCTATCATTTAGATTTAGTACAACTCCCAAGTAGATTTGCCATTTTGTTGGCTCCTGATTTAATAGTTTTGAAAATAACCAAGAAACTAGACCAATGCATGTAAGGCTAGCAAATTCTTATGATGGATACACTCGACTATAGTCTTGGGCCAACTATAAGGCATAACTCCTTCTTCACTTCAGGCTCGTTAAGACCTAGGCAGGTTAACCTTAAGGTTTTGAAATATGGTACCAGTGCAATTTAAACATAAATATGAACCTAATTACAGTAGGTGAAACCCCTTTCATCTTCTGATACTTATGCAATGGCATAGGAATGAAATAGCTACAAATCATAACCTATGAACTCATAAGCTAAGTGAGGGTTAATTCTTTTTAGCCCACTACAAAACATAAAATACTGAATTGATTTTGATTAAAAAGATTTGTGCAAATGACATTCATATCAGCTTGCATCTGGCTTAGTGATCAGTGCCTTATCTATTGGGACATAGAGTCATTACCGGCATGATGACCTAACTTGATTGCATTACAATTAAATTTATCAATTGAAATCCCTAGATTCCATTCTTATGAAATATCCCCTTCATACACCCAGAAACCCTATCAGAACACTAAAGCATTTACTTGACTACTTGAATCAAAAGCAATAATTGATCTGACACACAACTCCTCCAAGATGTCTTAAATCAAATGAACCTTATTTACTCAATCTCAAAGCTAATGGCATATGAAGAATTAGGAGACAAAATAAGAAAACCCAGATAATTCATGGTAAATCCCCTTTGTATTCATCCTTGGAAAGACTAACTATGTAAACTAGTAAAACTAAATGTAACTCAAGATACTTCACATGATCTAACATTAATTTCCAATATTTTAGAATAACGACACGTGAAATGAACTAAAAATCTGCATAGGAGTAGATGTGTGGCCTTCACTGCTAGAGCTCAGCTCAATAAATAGGCAGTAAAACCATCAACAACCCTAGTTTCATAGTAGAACACTGGAACCCTACTAGCACAATAGAGAAAACTGCCAACCCCAACAAAGAAAGAGAAAGAGAATGATATAGGAGAAAAGAATTTTTGGATTTGATCAAAAAATGATAAGTGTCCCCTCAAAATTCTTTTCCAAGAAGTTGAAAAACCTCTCTCTACCCTCTCTCTGTAACTACATTTCACATCTTTAATCATTTTGGCTCTCAAAAGCACAAAATATCTTAGATATTTGATGAGAATCATAACTACTTTGGTGCCTAATTTGAATTCAAGACTATAACAAAAATAAGTTGAAATTACCTCTAAAGGCACGAAAACCTTTTAGAATTCATTTTACGCTTCAAAAACATCAAAGTTGGCCTCCAAATTGATTCTAATGCTCCATAATGAATTTTTCCCATTCCACTAAGAATGCCCCACAAAACACAAATCTGCTTGCAGAGTGAACTGGTCAAGACCTGCTTAGAAACTAACCTTAGAAATCGATAGTTCATCTCTTCCCGGTTCCAACATTATATTGAAGTGCCTATTTTGGACAAAAAATGTCCCTATTGTGGTCTTTTGAAATTCAGGCTCCTGGGCTATGAACAGAGCATTAAAGTTGAAAAATTTAAAAATTTACATAATATAAACTATATAAATCATTTAAACTTATTCAAATCCTTCATTTGAAAAAATCATGTGTTCACACTCTGGAATTTATGTTATTTTAACTATTATTTACTCCCCTTGCCACATGTCCACCTTTGGTTCGTTAATGATCTAGGCAGGCCCCACATTTAAATCCCCTTTGTATTCATCCTTGGAAAGATTAACTATGTAAACTAGTAAAACTAAATGTAACTCAAGATACTTCACATGATCTAACATTAATTTCCAATATTTTAGAATAACGACACATGAAATGAACTAAAAATCTGCATAGGAGTAGATGTGTGGCCTTCACTGCTAGAGCTTAGCTCAATAAATAGGAAGTAAAACCATCAACAACCCTAGTTTCATAGTAGAACACTGGAACCCTACTAGTACAACAGAGAAAACTGCCAACCCCGACAAAGAAAGAGAAAGAGAATGATATAGGAGAAAAGAATTTTTGGATTTGATCAAAAAATGATAAGTGTCCCCTCAAAATTCTTTTCCAAGAAGTTGAAAAACCTCTCTCTACCCTCTCTCTGTAACTACATTTCACATCTTTAATCATTTTGGCTCTCAAAAGCACAAAATATCTCAGATATTTGATGAGAATCATAACTACTTTGGTGCCTAATTTGAATTCAAGACTATAACAAAAATAAGTTGAAATTACCTCTAAAGGCACGAAAACCTTTTAGAATTCATTTTACGCTTCAAAAACATCAAAGTTGGCCTCCAAATTGATTCTAATGCTCCATAATGAATTTTTCCCATTCCACTAAGAATGCCCCACAAAACACAAATCTGCTTGCAGAGTGAACTGGTCAAGACCTGCTTAGAAACTAACCTTAGAAATCGATAGTTCATCTCTTCCCGGTTCCAACATTATATTGAAGTGCCTATTTTGGACAAAAAATGTCCCTATTGTAGTCTTTTGAAATTCAGGCTCCTGGGCTATGAACAGAGCATTAAAGTTGAAAAATTTAAAAATTTACATAATATAAACTATATAAATCATTTAAACTTATTCAAATCCTTCATTTGAAAAAATCATGTGTTCACACTCTGGAATTTATGTTATTTTAACTATTATTTACTCCCCTTGCCACATGTCCACCTTTGGTTTGTTAATGATCTAGGCAGGCCCCGCATTTAAATCATTTCAAAAACTTCAAATTTTACATCCTGTAGCACCATGAGCTTCCAGATTTTCCTTTACGTTCTCATACATACAATGAGCATATTAATATTTTATTAATATTTTGAACATCTCATAGCATCGAGACCCATTCATATCTTATTTTATGACCATACACCCACCGTAGCATTGGAACCTTTGAAAATTTCCTTTCTGCTCTTACACTATTTGTACTTTACACTCTCATGACCTGAGTGTAACATCGGGTCCCTTTAAAATTTGTTTTGTGCCCATACGCTGGGCCTCATTTCGTAACATTGGAGCTCCTTTACCTTGCCACTTTCACTCTTACGTCGAGTTTCCATGTGGCACTTTCCTCCTACGAGGTCTCGACAAAACTTGCCTCTTGGTCGCTGCCAACTATCTTCACCATGCACGAGTTCCATGTACAAACTTGAGGCTCCAAAAGCCTTTGTCTTCAAGTCATTTAGCTTTGTGTGTGTTTAAATATTTAAACACTTTAAAAGTGTCTCCACAAAGAATGTGGGTTAAATTAGTTTCGATGCCACCCCCTATTGATGCTTGTGTTCTCTTTGTGACATAAGCTCCTCTTTGTTGTCGTCCTCTACAAACTTTTCCTTCAACACTTTTAAAAGCTCATACCTGTCGCGTATCCCTCTTTGCATTCCATCATGGAGGCATCGTCCACGTGTACCCTACAATTCAATGGGCTCTATTGACTTCTCCTTTGTTCTTTGGTGTTGACTACCTTGTTTTCACAAGTTACGGCTCTTCCTTTGTGGTTTCTCGCTTTACACACGGGAAGCTCCTCTATTTGGCAATGGCCCTGCTATATGCCATTTTTACCTATGACTTTATTTTCCCTTGGTTGCCTCGAAGCCACTAGGTGCTGGTCTTCTCCTGTGGTTTCTCGTCTATGATGTGAAGAAGTTTTTAAGCTAAATTTAAAATGTCGCTCTTTGAATTCTTATTACTACCAAACTTTTCCCTCGCTAAATACCTCATAATTGATCTCATGGAGATTCCTTAACAAGTGTCATTTGCACCAGAGTCTAGGTCAGGCTTTCTCCACTTCCTCAAAACTCCATGCCCATAATAAGTTTGTCTTCTAATTCGTGCACTCTCATTAAACATGGACTTATCTATCTTGGGACTAGCCACATTACTCAATTTCGGCTTTGCGACATCTATAGATAATCTTGCTATCATAATTAGTTCCTCCTGAAAGAAACCCCTAAGGTCTCTCAATAGAATTTGAATTTTTTCAGTCTTACTTAGCTCGTCTATAGAGGCTTCCATGTTTCAAAGTAAGCACTATTTAGCTCCAAGCTTTAAAAACTTTGCATGTGAAATGGATTAGAGTTACCACACCTATGCTGCCTCATTTCCAGATGATAATGCTTAATTATACTATGCCCCTTAGAGTAATTAGAAGTTCACTATATTCTGAATAGAATCACTTTTGGCAAGTAAGTTGTGAGCAGTAGTTGAAAATGAATAAGAAGCGATGGCTAGAAGCTTCTTGTTGTTTCATCATTTTTGGTATGCTGCCATGACATTCATACTAGCCTTGTTTTAATTTATTACTATTCCTTTGATCAAATGACTCAAGATTCTTTCTAGATGTTTTCATGTTCTTTGGCAATGGGAGTAAGCTATATAGACATTTGCAATAACTGAGGTCGTCTATGGTATCATCCTTCCTTATCAAGAAAAAACAATTTCTTTGAAACTCTAGATGGACTCTAATCTAAAATGCTTCAATGCCAGGGTCAACTTTCTTATTTGGTTCGTAGTGACCTTGAGTAAGAAACTCCCATTATACCATATGTTCATACTTATTGACATTGAGATTGAGTGGCCAATAATGTAGAAACTTGTAGAAATAATCAAACATCTCCTTGGATTCATCAAATGCTTTGGGGCCAAGTTTCACAGGACCCACTTTCTTTGGCTCCTTACCCTTGCCAACACCATCTTCATTTTGTTTGTTTTTGCTCTTCTTTTCAATGCTATGAAATGTGTCCCTTACAATCTTTGCTAAAGATTGCTCAATTGTCTCTTCTCTACAGCAACTAAAACCCTTGGTATGCATTCAAAGTTTCTTTATTTTCCAACTTCGAAGCCTCTAATTCAATCAAAAACATTATAATATATACTTAGGTAACATTAGAGAAGTTAATCTGGTTAATTTTGTTCAAATTTGGGATATCTTTCATGTGAGTCAGTGTGCAAACCAAACACACACATTCTTGCATTGTAGGTGAACTCTTTTTCTTATTATCTATCATGTGCAACCAAAACAATTTTAATTTGTGAGCACTACTTTGCACCCTGATGAGATTAGTGAGGCCCCAAAGCGGGTCTGGCTAAAAGAAATTTCATTTTTGAATAGCTAAAATTTCAAACTGATCCATTGATCACCTTTAACTGATTAGAATAAATTTGGATCACTGAACCATCAATTCAAGCTCAGTTTACCATTAATCTGCAAACTATCAATTTAGTGCCAGAGGGTCCTTTGACCAGCTTTAAAAATTGACTCAAACCTCTGGTTGGGCTCTAAAAGCTGGCATGCTGATACTTTGTTCCGCAATCTTATACCTTGTCAAATCTCATCTCATGATGAATTCTCAATCAAAACATATTGACTATCAAAGTTGCCCTTTCAGAATTACTTGCAAGTAAACATGTCATAAAAGCATAAATTGTGTTTGAATTTGGCTTCAAAAGCTAGGTAAACTGACACTTGGGAACATGAAAACTGGTGCATTGGTTCATTATCATGAGGAGAGTATAAAACTATGATTAGGGCTCATGAAAAATAATTAGGCGCATTTGACAAGCGGTCAAAGTGCGTTACTCAGAATTCGCTGACTGGAAACAATGGCAGGAAAAACATTTTTTGCAAATAGAATTGACCTAGGAAAGTATGCAGACATATTCATTGTGACTTGAAAATTGGCACACTTGAAGTATTTTTAGAGTACAACACTGTGGTAAATCCTTTTGATCTCACCTGTCACAAATTAGGAGTTACGATGTCATGATCAGGGGTACTAACCAATTTGACTTTCTTGACATGAGTAAGAAGTCAGAAATTGCATTTAAAAACTAATCAAATGGATTTTTGATAAGCTCGAAATTGAAATATAGCAAGTCTCTGACCTCTAAAATGCAACACAAAAGGAATTTTGGTATTTTGGTCAACTAGGTCAAAGTTATAACAAGTCAAATAGGGCCTTCTAGAATTTTGAGCAATTTAGATCAGCATGACATCAATTAATGACCAACTTTGAGGGATTCAAAACCTAGTGAAATCAATTTTAAATGACTCAAAATCTGAAACATAGGATCTCAAGTATGGATACTAAAATCTCCCAAAGTGGTGAGTCATGAAACATCACTGGGTGCAAAATATTCTCATGCAAACAAGGCCTCTTGTCGTTGTTTGACACTAAGGTGAAAATGCAGAATTGTAAACTACACAAAATGGGACTTCACGAAATGGCTCGCAATGTTAGTTTATCATCAATGGATGAGTGGACATATTGAATGGAAGGTGTTCGCAACATTGGACACCTCTTAGGCCTTTAATGGATAGCCGGGTACACATGTATTTAAAAGCATTTATAGGGTTTAGTTTTCTCTATGGTACTCAAAATCGGGGCTTCGATTTTGAATCCCAACATATTACATCTTATATTATATCTTCTCCCTTTTTACAATATTCTTTACATGTTATATAAATCTTCTCGCCCTTTTTGACATAAATTCCAAAGATGTATTTTACATGGTAATACCAAAATGTGACAAGAAATCAGAATGTACCTTTAGAATTAGTAACATTGTCTTGTCCCAGTTTTCTTGCAACACGTTGCTTGTGTGCAATGCAATCTGAACTTCTACTGATAATTCTATCATGTGATCAACAATGGAGAAGTTATTATCATGGATGTTGGTTTTAGCATGTGCAATATGTTTCTACAATGCATCCATGTTTGGAAGAATCATGCCTTATATATCTACAAGTGTATCCCTTATCTTGGATTCTTCCCTTAGCAATTCTGACTGCATGTTAATTATAAATCTAATTTTTGTATATTGAGAAAAACTATAGCTCAGGTCACGTGACAACTGATGTGCACTTGCCTTCATATCTTCATCAATCTTAGAGAGTTTACATAATTTACCAAATAGAGAAGTCACATTTTTGCAAGAGGTTTCCAATGAGCCTAGAATGGTAGACAAGTATACTTGATGTATTGCAATCTTTTGTGCAACTAGCTCCAACACCTTATTTTCAAATTTCTTCTCTTCTCTCTACAACAATTTCTCTTATCCATCCAAATCTTCATTGAATTTCTGGACCACTTCTCCTAATTGAGCTAAAATAGGTTGAGAACTATCAACCTCAGTGTTGAGTGCCTCTGCAAGAATGTTCTTTGCATCTTCAAGCACTTGAAATTATTTGTCCCTTTCTTCTCTAAGCCTTTGTTGCTTACCTTTCTTCTATAAAAGTTCTCCTACTATATGCATCTGATCAGGATTTAGATTAGAGATATCCCAATTCAAGATAACTATATCCTCATTATTGGCTCATGATTTAACAGTTTTGCAAATAACCAAGAAACCAGACAAATGCATCTAAGGCTAGAAACTTCCTAGGATAGATACACCTAACTGTAGTCTTGGGCCAACTATAAGGCATAACTCCTTCACTTCAAGCTCTGCAAGACCTAGGCGGGTTAACCTTGAGGTTCTAAGATATGGTACCAGTGCATTTAAAACATAAATCTGAACCTATTTACTGTAGATGAAAACCCCTTATATCTCCTAATAACTCATGAAATGACATAGATCTACAGTAGCTAAATTTAATCTAGGAAATTCATAAGTTGAGTGAGGGTTAGACTATCTAGTTCTTCAACATGAAAGGGAAAGAACGTTTGATTAATAATGTTGAATTCAACAAAACCTCAAATATGCAGCAATAAGACTTAATGATCCTATAACTGACTAGTGCCTAATCCATTGGAAAAATCCATGAATCAAATGCATACATATGGATATCTAATACTTATTTATATATTTAGATATCTGATTTATCCATCCACCTTATGAATAAACATCTATGCTCAATCTAAACCTCTTTCTTACATGATATCCCCCTCAGTAAACTTGCAACCTTGTTGAATTCTCTGAAGCATTTACATAACCCCTTGGGTTATAAGAAACAGTGAAACAACATACAACCTTAAGGGACTACAACTATGACCTAAGCTCTTTGTTCAAAGACCATAAAACATTAGAAATTCACTAAGACAGGAGAAGAGAATCAGAATGAAACTAATCAAATTCTTCTTCATTTTTATTCATTTTTATTCATTTCATTTTTAGTGGTGACACCCTGTAGTCCTTATGTACCTTTTGTCTTTGTAGATGTAGGGGGCACACTAGATGTGTTAGTTTTATATTCCCTTACTGATGCTTTGTCAATATTAGTTGTGCTTACTAATCCAGGATTAGAGCATAATATTTTAGCTAAAGTAGAATTCTATAATATATTTTTCAAGTCATCCTCTATCAAAGGGTTGATGTTCTGAACTAAGAGGGGGTGGGGGAATCAGTTATCCAATAATTAAAACACTTATCTTATTTAAACAAACTTAACCATTCAACCAAGGTAAACATCAACCATACAAAGATGCACATAGATAATTACACTAGATATGTTGACTAGGGAAACCCTTGATTGTAGGGAAATCCCTAATGGGAATGATGCCCACAAGATGGTGTACTAATATAACTATTCATTGTTAGAGGATGGACACCATTAGGACTCTGTTACAACATTTAGTACAATGAGTCCCTTTTAGGAGACTTTGAATCCCTTTTAGGAGATTCAAACCCTATTAGGAGTTGTGTTAACCCTGTTAAGAGTTGTGCTACAATGTATGAAAGAAGAACCCATTGCCCAAACATGCAATTTCAACTACAAGAAGAGCTCATTTCTCAAAAAAGTAATTTATTGGTATCTTCTTCTTTTCTGTGTCCTTTCCTTTATCCTGTCAACTAGACCAATAATTTTCAGACCTTGTAGACTAGGTGATGAACCTCAGATCCGAATACCAAACCTCAGATCACTTGGCAAAACCTTGACAATGAAGTTTCCTTCACTTCTACACTACTCTACTCAACTTTGCATTTTGCATTCTTTGCTTGTTAACATTGATCATTTGATCATATCAACACACTTCATGATAAAGGAAAATGTCCTTCCTTTATACCAAGTCAATAAAACAATTCCTTGAGTTAGTTGTTAGTCCTTCTCAATTAATTATTATAGGACCTCATTAAGAACATGTTACACTTAGCAATAACCTTAATCTTCCATTTTACAACTTAAATAATTTTCTATGCATGCAATATTATGATGAGTGAGCTTAACCACTTCAACCTTAATATGTATTCTTCATATCCTCAACATCAATCCTCATGATATAAAATCTGCTAGGAGATATAACAAGTTTACCAAAACATGCCTCTGTAAACTCTATCTCAGAATAGACATCACCAAAACTTACATAACTTCTTCTAGACTTATCCTTTATGCTTCTGACATTAACTTCATACACTACATACTCCAAAGTATCTCACATAACCTTGGGTGGTTAACATGCTTAACTAGCCATCCATGCCAACTTAATCTTTTCATTGTTCTTCTATCAGATACCACAAAAGACAGCAAACATGCTATGTTGACATCAATGAAAAACTCAGTCATGAATGTACCATACCATAATCAAACCAATCTCTCCAATCTTCAAACAATATGTACCTCATGTCCATTCTAATCTTACTACTGCTCTTTTTTAGCTATATTCTCTTCATCTGCTTCCTTCTTTATGCCTCCCTTATGTCCATCCTTAACAAATACATCCTTAGTTGTCTCTACTACCTCTTGATCATCTTTTTCTTCACCAACTTTCTTAGGTACTAGTTCACTTGCTTTTACTATTGTCAACCCATAGATGACTTTCCATATCTAGGTTCCCTATTTGACAACATGCTCAATATTATTCTGGGTGATCCCATGATAACAGGTTCCACTTTTTGACAAATTTTGACACTAAAATAAGTATTTTTGAAACAAACCTCGCATTCAGGTGACTATATCTGTAAAAGTATTAAGAATTTGAAGATGGTATAAAATAGTGATTTCTAGTACTTTTTTCCTACTTTGTAACAATATTTAAAAATAAAAAATAAAAAATTATTTAAGTAAAAATATTCTTCTCCCCCGAAAAGTGGTACATATGGAAAATCAATATTTTTAAAGAGTGACAATCATTTTGACAAGCATAACCTTTTTTTTTTTTTTCTATAAATGATAATGAGGTAATTCTTTTGATGTTGGATTTATGACATCTACATCTAGAGGATACATTTGGCTTGATTCAATTTGGTTGCATATTGTATAGTTTATGAAGTTTTAACATCAACTGTAATTTAGACATATGTCCATTTTGACAAGCATAACTTGAACTCAATATATCATAAATTATTTTTTCCTTTTTCAATAGAAATCTAACTTAGTAACCCATTTCCATGATATTTATTAAAAAAATGACCTAATTTATAATTTTTCCTAAAGTGTTGAAGTCAGTCAATGCTCGATCATTAATCAACCTATAATGACTTAAACTCTATTTGAATGTCTTAATCAATATCATACCTATTAAAATTATAGTCATTGGAAAGCTTGCTTCAAGAAACACCACTTGACATTATCAGATTTATAGTATGAGGTCATTTGATCACAATATTGAGGGTCAAAAGGCCATTGTTTTCTTTTTGTTTTTGAAAAAGAACAATTTTTAAAAAAAAAACATGTTCGTGTGAACACTATTTTTGTGCAAACATATACTTTATGTTCATGCAAAAAAACATGTCTCTAAAAATATATATCAATTACAAGGAAAAAACAATGATTTTAGACATATGTATGAACCCTAGGGTTCACACAAACATAATTTAAGGGTTCACGTGAACCCTAGGTTTCGCATGAACCCCCAAAATTTGAATTTTTTTAGCATTTCCAATTTTGTTTGTGGCACAAATGTGGCACCCACTATTGTGAGCTCACCCTTCTATAAAATATTGAAAGCTCTAAATTTTGGAGCAAATCTCCCCTTATATTTGTTTATTGACTTAGTCATTGTTGACTTATCCAAATCTAGCATTACTCTTGCTAGATTAGTCTCCGTTATATGCTGTCTTAGGAATAGCTCAGAAGGGTGGTTGTTTGATCTCATTACTTATTAATTAAACATTTAAAACTTCTTTTCCTTCCTTCCTAACAGTAGTAGAAGAGCTAGATGCCATTTTTAAATAAATAGGGTTTGCGATAATTCAGAAAGCATAGCTCAACACATGATAAATACTTTATGAATCTGGTGATTGGAGACAAGTAGCGGTTGTATCCAGTTGAAAAATGCTTGAATCTTTCTCCTTATTTTGCCTTATTCTTTTTGTTCTCTCTTCAATCTTGAATGAATACATAACACAAGAAAAGGGGGAGTATCTAGGGCCAAGGGCTCACCTAGCTATCCAAACTACCCTACAAGAGTTACACAATGGAAGACACAACACAAAAATACAACACCAAGGAGAGAGAGAACAAGAATATCTGTATTATTTCATCAAATATTCCATATACATGCCTAGTTGTAATGCCTTCTAGGTTATGGCCAATTATAAATAGATTCAAATCGAGATAATCAACTTCAAGTTCACGTCCTCTACTTGATCCTCCAAATTCTCACTAACTACCTAAACTCAAACCTAGACCTCTTTATGTACTTGCCAAAATGGCTTACAGAAGATTCTAGAACATAGAAAGCCACAAGTCATCCCATAATAGATATTAACTACCTACACCAGAATTAAATGCAAGCAAAGTCGGCCCAAATTGGAACCAAACATAGATAACTTGGAAAATGAAGACTCCCAAAAAAATGGCACTTGAAACCCACACAAGCTCAGCATCCAAAGGAATCACTAGGCAATAACCAAAAAATCAGCATCCTCCAACACTCAGTAACCGAAGGCACTCGGTGACCAAAGGATTCACTTGACATCCAAAGGAATTCACTCAGAAGTAACTAAGAATGACTCGACATCCAAATAGTTCACTTGGTAACCATAGGAACTGGACAATCAAAGTAATGACTTGGCATCAACTGAATGCTCGGCATCCACTAAGAACTCGACACCAATAGACAGAAAGAACCAAAAGTTTAGGATTACAAGGGAACCTAGGATGCTCCTGCATCAATACAAATGAGTCAAAAATCAACTATATAACCCTTAAAACTCGGCAATAAATGCTCAGTGCTTACACAATTGTAAGCTCGGCTATCATAGCAATTTCAACTCACTTGGCTTACACATAATTTCTACTATGCTTGAAAATCACAGTGAACTCAGCCAATACTATCACCCTTAATAATTTGGCATCAACTGAAATTTAATTTTCACTTAGCAACAACTATGAAACTTTTAATGCTCAACAACAACATAAAAACTAGCAAAACTTATAGATTCCTTCCAGGTTATAGCCAATACATTGCATCTTAATTCATGCATATATAATTTTTTTAGAACTTACATTCTTGGAGCTGATGTAAAATATATCATTGAGGTATCAGTCCCACATACCTTTTGATTGCCTAGTTGGGGGTGATATTACCACCTCATCCATTGGATGAAGTGACCTCATCTAAACTTGACGTGTTGCAATCTTCCTTTTTCTTCCATTTCTTGTTCATCTACACTTACACTTTCTCAACATCAACCTTGTCTTTTCCTTCATTGAATTCACTACTTGGTGCTTGACCTTGTTGGACTGATTCTACTAATGTGACCTATCTTCAAACAACTAAAACATGTAGTTTGACTCAACCATTTATTGTAATCACTTCTAAAATGTGTTCTAATGCAATTCTCAGCAACATTTCCATACTCTTGACAATAGTGACAACTATAACTTGTATTGTAATCCCAATTGTAGGATTTTCCATTGGGTTGTACCTTTGTCTACTTGTTTGATGTCCACTTGGCATTAGATTTGCATTCATATGCTTTATGTCCATACTTATGACAATTGTGGCAATATCCTTCAAATCTTTGTGTGCTTTAAGTTTTGGTCTAGAATTCATGTGCCTGATGTCCTTACTTGTTTCACTTATTACAGTAACCCATGAATTTCTACTTAAGGTTCTAATTTGAATTGTTGCTCTTGCAAAAATTTGTTGTATGACCTAACTTTCCACAATTATGACAAGTAGTTTTGTAGTTCTTACCTTTGTTGTTTATTTGTTCACCACTTTTAGACGATTTTCCTTCCTCAGAACTAGTGTATCCCAATCCAGTAGTATCATTGTTAGATATAGGAGATCTCATCAATTTATCAAAGTATTTGATGGCTTCACTAGGTTTTTTGAAACTTTTAGCAAATTATTTTTCTCTTCATAGTTCATTCCTCAGTTGTTCATTTTGTAACTTCAGGATTGTGGTCTCAATGTCCTTTCCATTTAATTCATGATTTTAAATCATCACTTGATTCAATATTTCTAGTTGCATGTTAGCAATCTTTTGTACCTCTGATATCTTCTCTTCTAGTCTATTGGTCAGTGTCCTTTTGTAATCTTCAATCATGACTTTGTCTTCCTCATCTTTCTTTTTCTACTCAGTCACCTCACATAGAAATAATGATTGGACTTCTTGTTCTATCTTAAGATTTCTGACCTCTTCAGCTAGGGCACCATTCTTTTCCATCAAATGTACAATTGTTGCATCAAACTTGTCGAGTTTCCATCTACAAACAATTGAGTAGTATCTTCCTCTTGGTAATGTGTGTCATTTTCCTCAATAGCTATCTCTTTCCTACTCCTTAATGAGTGCTTCAACTGATCTCTTGCTTTCATTGAGTTGGTGTAGGGAAAGTTGGATTTCAATATTTTGGTTCTCAATGACTTTTCCCAACTTGTAGACTTCCATCTTCAAGATCTTTTCTCAAAGTTGCAAAGTTTTCCTTTCTAGAGAAAAAGTCTTTGATACCAATTATTGGAAATAGCAATAGGGAAAGCAAACTCTAAATGTGTGTGTGTGTGTGTGGGGGGGGGGGGGGGGGGGGGGCGGGGTGGGGGAGGGGGGGAGGGTGAATCATTAATTCAAAACTCTAACCATTAAAACATTCACCACACATCCATCTCATAATTTGCATTGAAACTAAAATACCAAACAAAACATATTCATCCATACCATGAAATGAATAACACATATGACAGAAGATATTTGGTTACCTAGAAACCCTCTAATAAGAAGGTAAAATTGGGGTTGAGATGATACCCTCAAATCTTCACTACGACAGTTGTACAGTGTAGCCAATTAAGGTTACAATAAGTTTGATCATAAACTATTAGCTTCCTTGTGAATTGTCTTCCCTATTAAAGGCTTACAAAGACTATTAAATCTTACCCTATTAAAGTATTTCAACACCCTGCTAAAAGTGTGTCTGATTAAAGGACTTTAACTTACAATAAAGTAAGAACCCTATTAAAAGAATTACAAAAGCCTTCTAGGACTACTCAATTAAGATATTTTCACTAATTCACCTATTAGAATATTCTAGGCTTGATCCTTTGGTTAGCACCTCTTTGCTAGATATTAGATCTCTTCTTTCTTGATATATACTTGATCCTCCTAATTAGATGTAACACTTTTATCCTCTCTTTGTGTTCCTTTATTCTCTCTAATTGATTCTATAATTCA
Source organism: Cupressus sempervirens (assembly GCA_028749045.1). Lineage (NCBI taxonomy): Eukaryota > Viridiplantae > Streptophyta > Pinopsida > Cupressales > Cupressaceae > Cupressus > Cupressus sempervirens. Next base: position 1,029,895,312 of record CM053787.1, on the reverse strand, counting down.
ATCCTTTCACATCTCCTTAATCACCATGAATTCTCTGTCTACGCATGCAAACTTGCCCCTTCACATACTTACTCTTCTAGGGTTTTCCCTCCTTAAGAATACTTAGGTCATCTAAGATTAGGTAGGAATCAATGATTGTGATTCACCCATTTTTCTTCTTAGTTCATCTCTTTATCTGATTGGTTGCATGTACTACATAGCCCGATCCTTAATGTAGATTCATTCTTATCTTCTAGAATCATAAAATAGTCCTTAAGTTAGCCCAAAAATAGTTTACATGGGAGTTTGTGCCATTAAAAACAACTATGTCCAAAACTGTTTACTTGGGACCTGAAGCCTCTAATGGTTGACAACCACTATATCTTCAATGTTGTAACTCATCCTCTCAATGACTTAGCATCCACTATTCACACAACATCTAAATCACTCAACATGTGTTAGCTTGCTCATCACTTGAGTGACTCAACACTAACTATCTACTTGGCATGAAATGTCCCTTTTCTGATTTTACATGATATTTCAAGCCTCAAATAAGATTTTTAAAACCAAACAACCAATATTACAAAGATCCACCAATTTCTCAAATAAACCCAAATTGGGTATGTCCAAAATAGTGCCAAAAACCTTCACAACTTCACAAATTATTAATAAATCTGAAAATGGACATTTTTATAGAAATTTCAGCAGCATAAAGGCCTAACAAATGACATTTCCATATTTGTATAGCCTTCACACAATATCTCACAAATGTAAGACAAAAACTATGCTCATCGGGCTCTCGAAATTAACACAAAAATGCTCGGAAACACCACAAAACACTAATAATCTATCTCAGAAGTTTAATCATGTCCCAATATATATATTCAAATCTATTTAAACATCTTAAAGTCTGAAATACAGCAGCAACCCAAACTGATATGAAATACTCAACTGAAAACACCAAACTCATACCAAAAAACAAATTTGCACTATTCAGCACAAAGGCAAACTCTGTATGAGCATGCACATGGAATGGCTTCAAACTCCCATCCTTAGCCTTCCTAGAAACCTACAAACTCCCATTCTTGGGTCTCCTTCTCCACAGGTTTGGCAGCCTCTGAAGGACAACAAAGAAATGAGCAAAAATCAAGTTCTGGAATGAGCCCAAAAATGCCTCCAAACCACTTAAAAGAGGGCATAACCCTAGCTCACGTCCAAGAGGGGTTAATAAAATATAATTTAATAATAATTTGTATTTATTAGTCCATTGGTTTCCAAAGATTAGCCCCTTTTACCGAAACTTCACCTTTTTGGAGCCTGCCTGCCTTAGCAAAGTTTATTATTTTTAATTATTTTGAAAAGGGGACATGACACGACACATACTAGTGCTTGACACATTCTATATGTTTTTCTTTGCATGCAGTATCTAACATCTTATGCTCAACATACACTACTTACTATAAAGTAATGACTTAAGTGTGTTGTCACTCATATGTCAAAACCAAAATGAGATCAACACTTAAAACTATGTTCAGTATATGCCATATAATATTAAATAAACCATAGTAAATAGCATACATCACACATATAACATTCAAACATGTTTGAAACTAGGATTTAATGTGGAAACCCAATTTGGGAAAAACCACCACGTAACATGCTACACTTTTGACTCTTATGAAGTGAACTTGGTTAAGAGCCAACCTTGTTAAAAGTTACTAAATACACTTTTAGTTGTGACCTTGTTAAAGGATTTAATCACCCTATTAGGAGTGGCCTAGTTAGAGGACTTCAAATCATTCCATTAGAATGTCACCTTGATTAAAGGATTTACAAAATTATTGTTGGGTCAACCTTGATTAAAGGATTTTCACAATTACAATTGTAAGAAAGTAACAACAAGTTTGATCTGTAAAGATACAACTCACTTTGCAAATTTAGATCTCCATTCAGCTCATTTTTATCAATATTCTTACTTTTCTTATGATACTCTATTCTTTCGGGGTTCTCAACAAAATTGCCAATCAACAATGGACCAAGCCTAGAAAATATCTCCTATGTCTCCTTATAAGGTAGGTTTGAGCAATTTCCATCTACACATCATTGTAGATCTTAGGGTTTAATTAGATTCAATGAATCTATCTGTATTTTAGTCCATCTACCCCTTTCTTGATACTTCTAGAAACTTCTTTTAAATCTATGCCTTTAATCATATAAAAAACTCAATTCATTGATTAAACATGCTAACTCATCAATACTTATCATGCATGCATTTTGACTAATCCGAAAAAATAACTATGTCAGCCTCAAACTCAATTTTTTTAGAAATTTTTAATTTACTAACACTTGGTCATCTCTATGTTCTTCTACTCATTCATCACTATATAGCTTGATCTCTACTATTCTATCCCACTCAACTTTTGTTGGTTTTCTCAGTCTTCACTATGCTCAGCTGCTACTAGATTTCCTTTCCTCAACTTGCTCAGCCAAAACTATCACTCAGCTAATATTGTTTACTCAAATAGCTCTTAAGCTCCTTAATCTTCTACTTTAGTATCCTTATAAAACTATCACTCGATCAAGCTTTGTGATTTACTCAATTTCTTGTCTTAAGCATCAACTCAACTATCTTCTTCACTTCATATAATGATTAAACAACACATTATCTTATTAAAGACTAACTAATCAAGTGCCCATTGTAATTCCAATATACTTACTCCTCTTCACTCAACAACTTCACTAGTTAATCTAGTTATCTCTCTTTTCAAATCCTCTTCATCAATCAAGTGCTATGACACTCTACACTATTAGTAAATGTCTCTCCACTAGGTTTGACATTAAAAAAAAATGTAACAATGCTTCCAATTGTAGTTCCTAACATTTCATACATTCTCATGGATTCAATCTAGGATTACAATAATAAAACCATAGCTCTGATACCACTTGTAAGAAAACATTCAATAAAAAATTAATCATTGCTTCAACATAACCCATAATAGATCTAAAATAAATAAGCACTTAAAATCCTCATAAAAGAGGATAGAAAACATATCCACAAAATTTGACACAAGATAAACCTTAGGAAACACTTATTGAGGAAAAAAACCAACCTCCAAAAGTATTCATCACTATGTATATTTAGCAAACTACCATTGCAATACAATCATGGAAGCCTTCAAATTCATAGCCACAACCAAGAAATCCATGCAATAGTAAATTTGGACCTATCTTTTGACACTTGTGGTAAAAAATTTGACACTTCCATGTCAAAAAATAATGTCGTTGGAATTTCATTGATTTATCGATGGGATACTTCGTCAAAAATCATCCTCATCAATGGAACATGGTGGTGTCAGACTACTAGTTCAAAATGTCAAAATATTGATGAAATCCATAGATGATTCAATGGGTTTTTCATGCCATCAATAGTGGGCCACGTTGAAATTTTGACTCACACTAGAGAATATTCGATGGGTTTTTCATACCATCAACAACAGGCCATGTCAAAATATCTATGACTCCTAGAGATGATTTGACAGTCTTCTCAAACCCTTGACGACAACCTGTGTCAAAATATTGATGATATTCATAGTTTAAAAAAGAAAAAAAAACTAATCTATCAGTTTCCACCTTTCAATCCACTGCTCATTGCAAACACCTTTTCTTTCTTTCTTCCTGACTCACCATTGGCTAGTGATCAACTTAAAGCATCATTGTAATTTTAGTGTATCAACTTTGGCAAGCCCAAAAACTAAACATAAAAAAACTATATGAGCATACCTAGCATTCCTAGAAGGCATTTTAAGTTATGACCATGGAATGCTTGGGAAAATGCTTATTTTGTACAAAACCCTAGGTTTTGAGGGTTTTAGACCTGTGTGGATTGAGAATTGCACAACTCTCTTCACACACAAAACTTTAGAGCCTCAAACCAAGTACAAAAGATAGATAAAACAATAGGCTTTAAGATCCAAACACCAACTTTTCTAAAACAATCAATGTGCTAGGAGTTGCAGCATGGAAAAGTGTTGATAAATAGAAAAAAAGAGAGCAAAATCTTGTACACAAATTGGTTTCTTGCCTTGATTGATTCAACTAACTCCAAAAATAGTTTCCAAGGCCTTTTATGTGCTCTTAGATTATTTATTCCTATTCCTAAGTGATTTTTGAGATCAAAGTTTTATTCTTGCAAGATTTTGCAAAAGTTGCAAAGTTGTAATTTGCAAAAGTTGCAAAGTTGTAATTTACAAAAGTCAAAAAGTTGCAATTTTGCACTTCTACTGCTCAATATTTTCCCTAAGTGACCCAAATCACATAGAAATCATTTAAAACACCTAAATAACCCTATAATAACCTTCTGAAGAAAAATTTACACCATGAACACCCTTGGTGGCTCAAGACTCCAAAAATGACTAAGTCCATCAATCAGGGTGTACAAACAAAATGGGTTTAATGAGGCTCAACCTTACAAGATTTGTTGCCTTTAGAACTTATTACATCACTAATTATAACTCACAAAAAAATAACTAAGGTGCTTCTACCCTAGGAAACCCTCGAGGGTAAAAACCAACAACACAAGGAAAAGTCGCTTTATTGATTAATGGATGAATATGAATGCAAATCCTAGAAATCTGAAGTCTACAAGCTTGACTATTGATTTCTTTTTACAGTAATGTAGACTCAATGTACTTTACTCATAGACTGAGAAGTGTCTTGACTCTTTATACACTATTGACAACATGTACAAAAATACTCATCTATAGACTACATATGATGAATAACACATACAAAATTGTTAAAAGAGTTCCACACAATCCAGAATAGATACATGCACTAATGAATAAAATAAGAAATCTACAATTATCACATCCATGAGAATATAACCCAGCATAAAGATTTCTCAATTGCTTCATTTTGACAAATGTTCCTCAATAATAGTCTTAGTTACAATGCTACAAGAGCTTCAAATGATATTGTATTTTGCAAGTAGTAATAGTTAATATCTAATGAAAGACATCACACACACTCATCATAGTTGAGATATCCATAAATATTTACATACCCTTCTCAAAATGGAGTAACAAAAAATGTAGATGTTATTGTTGAAGATTATAGCTGGGATAGAGATGTTTGTAGTTTGTAATGTTGTTTGGCTTCTAGATTAAAATTACATGCTTTCAATCATTATGATGGATCATGTAGTTTGATCCAAAAAGATATACACCATTTTACCACAAAAGACACATGCAGAACTTTATGAGATATTCATTTTTCAAGCTTGTAGACAATATTATGTATTCTGCTAATTTTAGAATTAGAGCAATTGATTTGAAAAATAAAATATTTGATTTTCTTGGAGTAAATAATCTTTCTCGCATGTCCATTTTCTTATTTTCCACACGAATAAGTTGTGCTTCAATGATCAAATATACTAAATACTTATTAGATCGAATATATCATGACTTCCCAGGATCAAATTGAATTTTTCTCTTCTCTTATATTAATTATTCAATTCTCTTTTAATTTTATTCTGCTAATTTCCAAAAATTTCTACAATATTTTGACCCCATATCTTCAAAAATTTCAATTTTTGTTGTCCTCAAGTTCAACTTCTATCTAATAGTGGAATATTTACATGTTTATAAAAGTTGCTATTTTTTTTAGCTGGGCATGATGGTCTTGAGTGAGGGTCTAGAATAGGTGAAGGGACTTAGCAAAGTTCTAATGGAGTTAATAATTTTCTTCAAAGTGGATTAGTAGATCATAATAAATACAAGAGTACAGGTCTAGATGATCCTTCACAATCAAAAGAAATGGTGAGATAGTGAACAAAGATGAAAATAATTTTTCACTGGTATTAACCTAACCTAAAAAAATAATGTTGCAAAGGTGTAAGTTGCATATAAATACAACTCCCCAACTCATTTCAAAGTCCTATCCACTATTAGCTCCTACAAGAAAATCTAATTCAACATATTCAAATTAATTGATCATAGATCTACAATTAAGGAGCAATCAATTCAAGCATATAATTTCTTTGTAGCACTCATGACTAATCATAATATATTTCTCTATCATGAAAGAATATAACATCAAGATTGTTGGATACAATTGATCAATTGTGTGTTATCTTTGATGTTACACAAATGTCATTTCAATTATCAGATAGATTCTACTCATTTTAGAAGGTCAGCAAAGTGAATTAGAGAGTCTACTGAGCATTTTTGGAAGTTACACTATGAAGACAGTTTATACCGAGCTCACTTGGGCACTGAAGAAATCTATGGTAGAAGTCAGTTTCTATTGAGCTTGCAAGCTTAGCAAAGGAAAATTATTTCTTACCGAGTTAACTCAATCTCCAAAGGATTTTGTAGAGTTCACAGTGTTTACCAATATTCACTTGGTTAACACTCAAAATAATTTCTAGAGCAATTTTTATCGAGCAGGGTCAGCTAATGAAGGATTTCATTGTTTTTGGGAAATAAAGTTTAATTGTTTCATGTAATGTTTGTAGTCAACTAATGTATTGTTTATTGGTAAATGTAACTTGTAAATGAGCCAACTTGTCAAATTGTAATGTATAAATAAAAGGTCAAGTTATGAATTCTAAAGTATGAATGGATGTATGAATGAGTGAGTATGCAAGTGAGCTGATTGTGTTCAGAGGAAGTGTGAGAAAATTTTGAAAAAGGATCAAATATCCTTGAGGAGTAGCAAAGGTGCATTCTATTAGTAAGGATCGAGTGAAGTAGAACAAAGATCTGTATCAACAAAGATTAGTTGCATCTCATTCAAGTCTCTCATTGTTACTTTCTCACAATTGTAGTAGTGAATTTTAAATCTCTTAATAGAGTTGGTTTAGTAGCCATTTTTGTAAATCCTCTAACAAGGTGGACAGTTCTACTGAATTATTCTAAATTCCTCTAGCAAGGCCACTCCAAGTAGGTTTATTAAATCCTCTAACAAGGCCACACACAATAGTGTGTTTTGTAACCTTTAACAGCATTGGCTCCTAATAGGGCTCACTTCAGAAGAGTAAAAATTGGTATCTAGTTACTTGGTGGTTTTTTCCATATTGGGTTTTCACATTAAATCTAGTGTCTCTTGTGTTCATGTTATTTCTTTTTGCATGCATGTTAATAGTTGTGAATACTTAAAGATCAGTAATAAGTTAATACATAGTTCATCTACCAAGTTACAACTTCTTTTTTGTGAGTGGTTATCGAGTGACAACAGTAACTAGTTATTTAAGACATCTAAGGGATCAATGGATTTTTTTTTGTGGTAACTAATTCACCCCCCCTCTCAATTACTCCATCTATATTTCCAATAATTGGTATTAGAGCTTTTGGTGCTTGCAGGAAGGATTTCAAGGATCTAAGCTAAAGATTAGGATGTCTTACAAGAGGGAAATTCCAAGGCTTACCAGAGATAACTTTTCAGCATGGCAAGGTCTCATGAGACTCCATCTAGCTTCCATTGGAGATACAAGATTGAAATATCTACATGAAATGTATGTAACTCCTTCTGGTACATTATCTGCTAATGACATTGCTGAGAAAAAGACTCATAACACCATGATTATAGATATTACATCTGCCCTAAGCTATGAAGAATTTGATGATTTCAAGGAATGCAAAATTTCCTTTGAAATGTGGAACAAGCTAAAATATATCTATGGAGGTGATGATAATGTGAGAAGAGCAAAAGAAAAAAGTCTAAGAGGACAATTTGATTAGATGAGGATGAGAGAGGTTGAAAACATTGCCAAATATGTTGAAAGAGTCAAAGTAGTTATCAGTGCTATCAAGGCTTTTGGAAGAGATATTGAGGAGGAAACAATTGTAAGTAAAGTTCTTCAAACATTACTTCCCATTTATGCAATTGGAGTTTTTGCAATTCAAGAAAGAAGATGTGAAGCAAATCATAAGATAAATTTAGAAGCAATAGTAGGAAGATTGACTACATTTGAGCTAGATAACTATGATAACTATGTTCTAGCTTCCAAGAACATTGAATCAACATTTGAAGCCAATCTTTCACTCAAAGAGAAAGGCAAGAAAATAAAGGATTCTCAGTTAGAAAGGAAAGAAGAATCAAAAAAAAGTTCAGATAGTGATCTTGAGGCGGTTGAAGCTCTGCTTGCAAGGAACTATTCTAGAGGCAAAGGGAAATACAAAGGTAAGGTTCCTCTAATCTATTTTTCATGTGAGGAAATTAGTCATATTGTTGCTAGGTGCCCAAACAAGAAAAACAAGGATGAGAAGAAAGGTCACAAATGCAATGTCAAGAAAGATTTCAAAACACTCAAGGACAAAGGTAAGAAAACATGTTTCATGGCTAAGGATTCTTATGATTTTGATGAATAAGAAGATGAAATTGTTTACATTGCTATGAAAGATGAATCTGGTAATGATGAGGAAGATAAAATGGCACTTATCTCTCATGTGAGAAAAAATGATACATGGGTCATAGATAGTGGTTTCTCTCATCATATGACTGGTGATAAAACTAAGTTTGAACAATTTGAAGACTATGATGATGGTAGTGTGAGGTTTTGTAATAGAGAACCTTATTGCATAAAAGGAAAAGGAAGAATCTCACTAACCAAAGAGCTTGTATGTGATAATTCCTATTGGGTTGAAGGTCTAAAACACAATCTATTGAGTGTGGCATAAATACTCAATAATGGATTCAAAGTGAAATTCATGCATGGAAAAGCAAGATTGTTGAATGACAAAGGAAAGCTGATTGGATTAGGCATACAAAAAAAAGGTAACTTGTTCTATCTTGAACCTGGTGAATGTTCATGCTTTATTGCTCGGGTTGAAGAAAGTCGATTATGGAATAGAAGGTTGTGTCATGTGAACTTTAATAATTTGGTGAAGATAAGAAAATTCAGGAAAGTTAGAGGCATTCCTAGTATAAAGAAACCTTATGTTGGTCTATGCAAGAATTGTTAGATTGATAAGATGGGAAAAACTAGCTTTAAAAGTAAGAACTATCAGACTGAAGAATTTTTGGAAATTGTACATACTAATTTGTGTGGACCTATTAGAATTGAAAGTTATATTGGAGAAAAGTTCTTCATTCTTTTTGTTGATGATTACTCTAGAATGATGACTGTCATGTACCTAAGAGAGAAATCAAAAGCTTTTGAAAAGTTCAAGTGGTATTTGGCTACAGTAGAAAAGCAAATAGGAAAAAGTCTGAAATTCTTGAGGTCAAACAGAGGTGGTGAATTCATCCCCCATGAGTTCAATAACTTTTGCATTGAAAGGGGAATGAAAAGATAGGTATTAACCCTTGGCACTCCCGAGAAAAATGGAATAGCTGAAAGGAGGAACAAATCTATCATGAACTATGCAAGAACTTTAATGATTGAAAAGAACATTGCTACCAAATACTGGAAGGAAGCTATCAGCACTACAATTCATACCTTGAACCAAGTATAGCTAAAGAAGGACTCATTCAAAACCCCTTATGAGTTATGATATGGCTGTAAACCCAATGTAAGTTACCTAAAAGTATTTGGAAGTAAATGTTACATTTTGAAAGAATCTAGAAAAGGTAAATTTGATGTGAAAGGTGATGAAGGAATATTTTTGGGATATTCTTGCAAAAGAAAAGCATATATATGTTTGAATTTGTCTACTCACAAAGTCATAGAAAGTGCACATGTGAAAGTTGATGAGTTTGTAGAAAGGACTGAAGAAGAAAACAAGAAGGAACCAGAAGATTATAGGAGATTTGTTTTCATTGAACCTAATATAGTGCCAGATACATCTATCAATCAGGAATCTTCTACTCCTGAGTCTTTAGTAACTGAGTTGCAGGAAGTTCAAACCAAGTTGAAGGAAACCAACGCAAAGTTAGATGCTATCGAGCCAATGCCTACCGAGTTTGAAGAACCCAACCAGCAGATAGAATAGCTAGAACTTAAAGTTGAAGTGCAAGAGGATGACAAACCAATTCATTCAAAAGGCAAGGAACCTGTATTAACCAAGTATGTTAGGAGACATCATGCACCAAATGAAATTATTGGAGACAAATCTAAAGGTACTATGACAAGATGTAAGCTAAAAGGTACTTGTTTACTTGCTGATTTTTAACCTAGAAGTATCAAAGATGCATTAGAAAATGAAAGTTGGATTGAGGCTATGAATGAAGAGATAGAGAAAATAGAGAAGAACAAAACATGGACTCATGTACCTAGGCCTAAAGATAAAAATGTGATTGGAACTAAGTAGGTATTCATAAATAAGTTGAATGAAGATGGTAAGGTATCAAGGAATAAAGCTAGACTAGTACGCAAAGGATACTCTCAAGAAGAAGGAATAGACTATGGAGAGACTTTTTCTCCTATTGCAAGATTGGAAGGTGTCAGGACCCTACTTGCATATGCTGCATACAAAGGATTTAAGGTTTATCAGATGGATGTCAAGTCAACATTTCTCAATGGTATACTGGATGAAGAAGTCTACATTGAATAGCCTAAAAGTTTTGTTGATCCAGACAAGAAGGACATGGTCGAAAAATTACACAAAGTATTGTATGGTCTGAAACAAGCCCCTAGAGCATGGTATGAAAGATTGTATAACTATCTTATTCAGATTGGTTTTCAAAGAACTAATGATAATAGTAACTTGTATATCAAGGATGGACTAGATAACAAGATTGTTTTGGAAGAGATATTTGTGGATGAAAATTTGTTTATAGGAAATGATGACCTATGCAAAGAGTTTTTAGAGTAAATGAACAAGGAATTTAAGATGTCTATGTTTGGTGAGATCAAATTCTTTGTTGGTCTTCAAATTCAGCAAAGTAAGAATGGCATCTACATCACTGAGTCTAAATACATCAAGGAGATAATGAAAAAGTTTTGTATGGAAGACTATAAACCATTTACACCTCTTATGTGCACTAGTCTAAAGCTTACCAAGGATGATGAATCAAAGGAGGTAGATTAGACATTGTATAGATCTATGATTGGAAAGTTGTAGTATGTAGTTCATACAAGGCTAGATATTGCCCTTGCAGTTGGTACTGTAGCAAGATTTTTAGAAAAACCAAGGGAAAATCACATGATGGAAATAAAAAAATCATGAGATACCTGAAAGGCATTGAAGATTATGGATTATGGTACAAATTTGGAGGTAATCTAGATTTGAAAGTGTTTATTGATGCAGATTGGGCAGGAAACATTAATAACAGAAAGAGAACAAGTGGAGGTGCATTCTTTCTTGGAAAGAGGTTGGTTTCTTAGACAAGTAAAAAGAAAAATTGTACATCCCAATCCACAACAGAAGTAGAGTATGTTGCAACAGCTAGTAAATTGTTCTAATATTGTTTGGTTCAAATAGCTACCAGAAGGCATGAAGGAGGAAATCAAAGAACATGTTGTTATGTTTTGTGACAATACAAGTACAATCAACATATCTAAAAATCTAGTGATGCACTCAAAAACCAAGCACATTGCAATAAAATATCACTTTGTCAGAGAATTGGTGCAGGGTAAGGAGATCAGATTGAAATATGTCCATACAAAAGAACAAATTGCTGACATATTCACCAAGCCTTTACCTAAGGATGCATTCTTGTATCTAAGAGGTAAGTTAGGGGTCATTCCCCTATCTAAAGCTCACTAAAATGAATTTTTAGTGATGCATCAATAGGTATCAAGTTGAAGATCTTTCAGTTGATGTAGAACAATCATGAGAACATTGCATATGAATCAGTACATAAGGTACATTTTTTTTTATTTGGTTTGTGTTGTCCTTGGCATATGTTGTCAAAGAGGGAGAGTATACTGTCATATCTTTCTAAAAATTGAATTTGTTTGTGAAGAGTTTGATGTTTGAAAAGAAGCTATGTAATTCCTTCACAGAGGGAGATTACTATATTTGAGAAGTTTGTGGAATGAAATCTAAGAGGGAGAAACATTCTATTAGAAAAAGACTTTTTCTCAAATTTCATTCTACCAAGTTATTGGTTATCAGACAGAGTCTACCAAGTTTAGAAGCTTAGCAAAGTGAATTATAGAGACTACCATGTTTTTTTGGAAGTTACACTATGAAGATAGTTTTTACCAACCTCACTCAGACGCTAAAGGATTCTATGGCAGAAGTCAGTTTCTACCAAGCTCACAAGGTCAGTGAAGGAAAATTAGTTCTTATTGAGTTAACTCAATCTCCAAAGGATTTTTCAGAGTTCACAATGTTTATGAGCTTCACTTAGTTAACACTAGAAATCATTTTTGGAGCAGTGTTTATCGAGCAGGGTTGACCAATGAAGAATTTCATTATTTTTGGGAAATAAAGTTTAATTGTTTCATGTAATGTTTGTCGCCAACCTATGTATTGTTTATTGGTAAATGCAAGTTGTAAATGAGTCAACTTGACAAATTGTAATGTATAAATAAAAGGTCAAGTTGTGAATTCTAAAGTATGAATGGATGTATGAATGAGCGAGTATGCGAGTGATTTGATTGTGTGAAGAGGAAGTGTGAGAAAATTTTGAAGAAGGATCAGATATCCTTAATGAGTAGCAAAGGTGTATTCAATCAGTAAGGATCTACTGAAGTAGAATAGATATCTGTATCAACAAAGATCAGTTGCATCTCATTTAGGTCGCTCATTGTTACTTTCTCACAATTGTAGCAGTGAATTTTAAATCTCTTAACAAAGTTGGTTTAGCAGCCATTTTTGTAAATCCTCTAACAAGGTGGATAGTTCTACTAAATTGTTCTAAAGTCTTCTAGCAAGGCCACTCCTAGCAGGGTGATTAAATCCTCTAACATGGTCACACCTAACAGTGTGTTTTGTAACCTTTAATGGGGCTAGCTCCTAATAGGACTCACTTCAAAAGAGTGAAAATTGGTAGCTAGTTACTTGGTGGTTTTTCCCATATTGAGTTTCCACGTTAAATCTAGTGTCTCTTGTATTCATGTTATTTCTTTTTGCATGCATGTTAATCATTGTGAATACTTAAAGATTAGAAATAAGTTAATACACAGTTCATCTACCGAGTTACAACATTTTTTTCTATGTGGTTATCGAGTGACAACAGTAACTAGTTATTTAAGACATCTAAGGGATCTGTGGATTTGTTTTTGTGGTAACTGATTCACCCCCCCTCTCAGTTACTCCATCTATATTTCCAACACAAGACTTGTCTGAGTCTTCATGCTTGGGGTTTTATACTAGAGGTAATATCAAATATTTCCACTATTGTTTAGCCTCTAACCCTCTTTGTGACAAGGTCTATTTTACATCATGATTAGCTATTGTATAGGTTGAAATACCAACATAGAGTTTGAATTAGACAAGACAACCCCTATAGAGCACATCCCTTCTTTCCCTTTGTTCGTGTGTGTAAGTGAAAGAGTTAAAGGTGCATAGAGCACTATCAAATGTAACAAGGACTTCTGAAAAGGAAAAAGAAACCTATACTAGGGTACCTAGCATAGATGATTGGGTATTTTGGCTATATTTTCAACAAACATGCCTACAAGGCCTCTTGGCTACAATTGTTCCTCCTTTGGTCATTTATAGGAACTTCAAAATAGGACACCCAACACATCAGTCAAATAAAACACTTGCAACTCCAATTTTCATATCCATGTTTCATTCTCTCTCACTTCCAAATCTAGCCTACTGTGTTTTCTTTTTGTTTTGTGATTTTATTTCTTATCCTTCTTTGTTTACTTTGCAACTGTTACCTAATTGAGAAAATCAACAAAATAGTAAGCATCTTCGAAACAATGGTTGAATATCTATATAACTATATTAGTAAATGAAGATAATGAGAATTCTAATGGACTTTATCATCTATATTTTTATATTAGGTCAACACTACAAACATAGGAGCTTTAAAATAGAAACAAAACCATCATATACAAACAATAAAAGTCATATTCAATCAAATGGTGCACAAGAACAAAATTATTTAATGACAATTTTAAAAATAACATGTATCTTGAACTTAGGACCTTTATCAAGACTAACAATAGTTTTTCCATCAAGTTCTTTCATTGCTTTATCAAGGTCCTATTTCAAAATAGATGACACCCATTCAGTAATGAACCATTTAGAAAAAAACGCTTGGCAAAATATGGGAGATTTTTTGAGCTTCACTACCTCTATTAGAAGGACTCGAGTTATTGCATGTTTATCATCCCAACTGAATATATTCACATTTTCCTCAACACCCAACATATGGTGATTTACTTGAATGTAGTTCAGGTAAGATTCATTTGTAATAGTTCTCTACAACCATTTTTCTCCCAAAAGTACTTCCTTCTACATAAATTTAATGAATATATATCAGGCACATTCCATTTTTTTTGTTATTAGTTAATTTAGAAGGTTTATGGCAAGATATACTTACACGATATCTAGAATAAGAGCAATAAAATGGGCAAATGTTAGACTATAATGAATCACTATATGTTCCTTTGTATTTGTCAGCAAACTCAAAAACTTGGTCACACACACATACCATCCCATTATCATAGTAAGAACTAAGAGAATCAATCAACTTTGAGATGGTTTCTTTAGAAATCAACTAAATATAATTTATTATAGGACATTTTTACATAGACAAGTATTCTATATAATGGTTCTTGTAACAAAATATAAAGATAACCTATATAAAAAACTACTAGAGTATAAACAAAATTCAATTTAATAATCATATCTATCACCATACACAAATTATTCTTAATAAAAATTATACTAGTACTATGAGTGTTTCCTATCACACTCAATATAACTATTAGAAAGTGGCCAACATGCAAAATATTGATTGAAAACTTGATCAAAAGACATCAAACATGTCATTGATTTAATAGATAATCTTTTAAATAATAGCAGAAAAGATTATGAAGAATAGTTAGTTAGACTTCATCATCATGCACATACATTGTATGAACATATGTTGAAAGCATACAATCTATAGATAACAATGTATATAGTTATGCTTTTTTATTTATGTTTTACTATATTACTTCCATGGAAATAATTTTGCAAGGGAAAGAAATATATAATTTTCTTCGCACAAATAGAAAATTTGGATGATTCAATAACATAAGAGGCTTTTCATAAAGCAAAGAGGAGGTATTTTGCAATATTAATGGCACTCCTTGTGACATACCAAAAGCTAATCCAAATACATTTATTAATGTAATTGATTCGAATTCACTAATATTATAGATGTTGACCAGCCACATGAATATGCATCTGATTTAGAAAATATAAAGAATTGGCACAATGAAAGCCACATGATGGAAAATCTACCAAATTTATATCAAGATATGACAAATTCTAAAAAGGAGAGATATGAAAAGAATAAAAGTCAATAGAAGGAAAGACCTTTTGGATATGGGAAAATCTATTGTCCTGAAATTCTTGAAACACATATAGTTATTTGCAAGTTTTTTGAAAGTGGACTTGTGGTTAGAAATGTCAATGTTGCATGCAACCAAGAATGATTTTGGAGTTTATGGGTGGGGCTCAGAATTTGAGAATGAGAAAGAAGAAATATGATATTGAGCTACTTTTCCATTTTAATAAGGATAAAATTTTAGAAATGTACTCTTCAAACTTATAGCAATGGTTGAATTCATGGATTCTTGATTATAAATTTAAGTTCATTATAGCAAGGAATCAAATAAGTACAAATCATTACAAATGTTTTACTATCTTGTACTTGAAATAATGTGGATTTAAAAAGTAAGTTTGAAAATTGAACATGATTCATAAGAAAGCAATTCAAATTATGATATCACAAATAAATGGAATAAAATTATATTCATATCATTGTTAATTTAATTCTAACAAGACATTTAAGCATCTCAAAAATAGAACTAATAACTATTCTCACCTCGTTACTTAAAATATTGCAGTGGGACAATGAGTTACATTGAGGTCCTCTTCCAATAGTATGCAAGGTGTTGAAAAAATTGGTTGATTAAAATAGTCTCTGGGTGAGCAGTGGCTTTGAGCAAGTAATTAGCCACCCAACGAATGGCATTCCTTGCATGTGGGAGATCATTGCACATTCATTGTCCAAACTCCAAAATACTCCATGAAAACATTGTGGTGGTGAATGCCATTGGTAGCCCAAATTTCACATTATCTCATGCATCATAATATCCTCATGTCAAATCCACTTTTCACAAAAACAATGGCAATAAGCTATGTAAAAGCATCAAAACTACTTTTTTTTTAATAGAATAGAGCACCTCGAGCTAAAGAGACAAGGTATTGGACATAGTATTAGACCACTATCACTTTAAAAGCTTACCCACTTCATTATTATTGAACAAAAAGTATCAAAGCTTAGTATACTTAGGCTTTCAAAGAATTCAAATGTACTTATTCAGCAGACCCATCAGAAAGGCTAGAATCTCCTCACCATCTCATTCTTTGATTAGTTGGAAGTTTCCCAAAAAATTGGCCTTCGAAGAAAGGAAGAGATTTAGTAAGAGCATTACTATAGTTATGAGACAAAGAAGAGCCTTTCCTAGCATTTACATAACACATATTATTGTAATAGTTGGCTTCTACTATGATAGAAAGAACTAACAACATTATGACCACAATGCAACTCCCACTTTCCATTGCAATCCTTATTTTTCCTAACACAATGGATTGGTGGTGCAATTCCTGAGTTACAATGTGGTGATTAATATAAAAATCAGTAAATATAAAAGTTAACACAAAGAAAAAAGCATCTAGTTCACTTTCAGCCTAGTCTAGTACAAGATGCCACTTCCCTCCAAGCTAAAAGTCTTGTTTTCTTCCAACTCAAAAGGTTTAGTTTGAGCTTCACTTAGTTTCAAGAATGCTATCATAAGCTCTACTTAACAAGGCCAACCACATGAAGGTAGAAGCACATTTGGCTTCTCCCCCCTATAATCACTCTAAATTCCCCATTAACGACTAAGTAAATATTTCATTAATTCATTTTAGAAGTATATCATTGAATCATTATAATCACATCACAATCATTAACATGACATACAATTAATTAATGCATATAAAAATTCATCATTAATATGTGAACACATCAATCATTATATTCACATAACATCATTAACACGACATATAATTCATTAATACCTATAAAAATTCATCAATAATTTGTAAACACGTCATTCATTATAATCACATAACAATATTAAATAACATTTCATAAAATTGATTAATAAGAAACATTCATTACTACGACACACAATTAATTAATACGTACAAACATTTATCAATAATTTGTGAACACATCAATCATTATATTCACATAACATCCATTAACATGACATATAATTCATTAATACCTATAAACATTCATCAATAATTCATGAACACATCAATCATTATAATCACATAACAATATTCAATAACATGAAATTAAATTCATTAATAAGCAACATTCAAAAAAATTCATCATGAAACAAGGTTTTTAACATTCATTTCTTCTTTCATTTTTTCTTTTGTTGAAGATAAAGGCTAATAGGCACATCATGGCTATCTTCAGAATTCTCTTGTGGCTCTTGTGGTTTTGATCTTTTGACATAAGGCTTCCTCTTCTTTTTTCAAGGATAAGGCTAATGCGCCCCTACAACAAGAAATAAATGGGCTTAATTCTAAACATTTTTTTTGATGTTATAAGTATTTCATTAATCTAAAGAACATAATAGGGATTTTTCTTTACCTAATAGTACAACATCATCTACTCTCACATTTTTTTCAGCCCCAACCTCAACATGCTCAACACTAACATCATTCTTTACATACTTAAAAATTATCACAAAAAGGTTACACCAATTACAAGTTAAGATGTTAAATTTTATTAATAATTACATTATTAATTTTCAATAGAAATTTAATATGTACCTATATCATTGTGATGCACATAAAGGTCTTCATCATGTGTAGGATTTGTGCCTTCATCATCATGAGTAAGATCTGTGCCAAGAGTAGTAGGTTGTAGTCAAATTCCATGCGTGCATTGTTATCATTTTTCAAAATTAACATCAAATAGATTATTTCTCATGAAGTTCTCAATTATTGTTATTATTCATTAGGCCTATTTACCTATGTGTGAACCAATGCACTAGGATCTTCTACATTTGTTTGGTCATTGGAATTTGTGCAGTGGCGGGAAACCACTGCTTTATAGCCTTGCTTGAAGCCAATTTTTTTATCCTCTTTTGTAGGTGCTACATTAAATTCAATGCCCTATATGTTTTGCGTAATATCGTCAATATTAAATTTATTGCTTATTTGTAATTTTATATATTAAAAATATTGATATGAAATTTCATTTATTGCTACTTACAAGGCATGATTGAATTTTCATATATCCACCAGAGCCAAGATGATGTTGACCAACCTTCTCTTTCCTATCTTGTGTCGCCTTTTATGTGTCCTGCAACTTGTATATGTAAACTTTGAAATATGTTAGAAATATGTTAGATTCAATCATATTCAAATGGATAACATTTAATTTTAAATATATGTATAATAGATACCATATGAATTTACCCATAAGAAAGTAGTTGTATGTTTATTGATATTGCAAAACATCATAGAGAAAAACAATTGTACAACTACTTGATGTACATACATAGTGTGGAAGTACATTTTAACATTTTTCTTGGATGTAATTTTTATAGATTTGTGATGCTTTCCTATTGCTTGAGTGTTGAAGATTTTGTATTGCTATTGAATGGAGTGAAAGGTTTTGAACATCTTAGTAATTGGGATTTGATCTACATGTATCTGTGATACAAAGGAAAATTTACATATACAATACGGATGGTCAGCATTATGACTTGATTTTATTTGAGCCTTGTATTAATAAAATGTATAGGTAGTTAATTTTATAATACTTTGTATTTATTTAAGAGTTCACTGGTATAAGAGAATTGTTAAAAAGCATACTTATAGATAAAATCTAAATGATAACACACATATAGCAGAAGAGTCTAGTTTTATCTTTCTGATTGAATATAATACTGTAATAGTTATATTTAGGGTTTAATTAACTAATCTATTTGTAGCATGGAGTATATTTTAGAGAACTAGTCAATATTGTATTGATATCAGAATCTTAGATCATTTTATTTGGACATAGTTTGTAAGAATTTTTTTAATGTGAATTGAGACATAATCTGATTCTTAAATAAATTATAATGTAACTGAGTTGATGCTTAGATTGTAATGTGGTTGGTGCTAAAATAGAGATTGTTAAGTTTCTTTGGGTTGGTTCTTAGATAATGTTGAGGAGTTAATGCTAAGTTTGTGTAAGTGGTGGCTTACATTGTGAAAGAGTTGATGTTGTTAAGAGAAGAGGGTCTTGATGATTCCTTAGGGTTGAAACCCTTAAAGCTGTATTGGTTTTAGATTGGTGAGGTTGGATTAGGATGGTAGATCTTAGCAGGATTACTCTATGTGGTTGTAATTTTAACTTTATTCCTTCCAAATACAAACTAGGTTGTGGCTATAAAAAGTATGAACACATATTTCAATCAAGGGCAGGAAGTGTATGACTCAAAAATGATTGTAAATGGTGAACTTACATACCATAATCTCCTAATTTTTTGGGATGGTGCCATAGAAAGGGGGAAAGGCTTTCAGTAGGTGAATTATTATAAGATATTTAATCAATACATTACTTAGATCTATCCAAAGAATACAAGGAAATCTGTAAGAAAATTGCAATCAATGGTAAAAGTAGAAAATGCATCAGCCTCCTACTAGAACGACCATCCCACAAGAAAAACACACCCCAAAAATTAGATAGACATGTTTACACACTTCCTTATGCATCTCTGTGAAAATGAAAAAGTTTAACATTACTAGATCTAGGATATAAAAGAGACAAGAAGACTTGAAAGCTTAAATAGGAAGCAAAACACAAGAATTCTTTACAAAAGTGCCAATGCACTGCAATGAATTCTGCTCATCTAAAAAATATAGAGAAATCTGACATAACAATTGAATAAGAGAATGAATCTTACATAAGTCAATAAAAAAATGCAATAATTTTTTGGAGGTTTAACTTTCATAAATAGTAGAGAAGTTCCAAATTCTAGATCTAGTTACATTACAGTCACATAATAAAATATCAAATTACAAATGACCATGACCACTTAAATTAAACTCTTGAGCTCCTACAAGCACTTAGATCTCATAGATTTGACTCAAGGGCTAGGGAGATGCAAAAGGATGAGAGATTTTGGGGGAAAGGGGGGCTTCTACAAGAGCATAATAAGAAGAGGTGCTAGAAGTAGAGTGGGCAGGGTAGCAGTTGTGCTAAGGAGATCATGGCATTGATCATCTTCTTCATCCATTGCATCATCATGAACATCAACATTATCACCATCATCATCCAAAACATTAGAATGACCATTCTCAACATCATGATCTTCACTATGACCATCATTGTCCTCGTCATCATCATCATCATCATCACCATCACCATCACTAGCATCATCATCTTCACCACCACCACCACCACCACCAATGCCATCACCATCATCATGAACATATTTCCCATCATCATCATCATCATCATCTCCTTCATCTTCACCATCATTAGCATCATCATCTCCCTCTTCATCTTCCTCATCATCATCATCTAATTCATCTTATACTTCTTCGGTATCTCCTTCTTCAATCACATTATAATTTAGCGATCTTCCTATTGGATCATGTCTATGTTAGAAATAGGGATTACTCAAAGGGGGTGGTGAATCAATAATCTACAAATTTTAGTCACCAACTGGATATTATTACTTACTTTAAACCATGCATAACAAAGCAATAAAATAATGTTGAATAGTAACAGTAATAATACACAAAGATAACTCATGACACCATATTTTGTTAATTAGGGAAACCTTGGCCAAGGGAAAACCCTGGTGGGGATGGTACCCACTAGATAATATATTGATATATATGTTCCTTGTTAGAGGATGGACCTTGTTAGTAGTCAATGAGAAAATTTAGTATAACTAGTCACTATTAGGAGACTTTGAATCCATATTAGGAGATTCCAACCCTATTAGGAGTTGTAGTATAATTTATGCAAGAAGAGCCCATTGCCCAAACATGCAA
This sequence comes from Cupressus sempervirens, assembly GCA_028749045.1. Classification (NCBI taxonomy): domain Eukaryota; kingdom Viridiplantae; phylum Streptophyta; class Pinopsida; order Cupressales; family Cupressaceae; genus Cupressus; species Cupressus sempervirens. The sequence continues at coordinate 1,029,874,211 of CM053787.1, read as the reverse complement.
TTTCATGTACAAGAAGAGCTCACTACTCAAACATGTAATTTAGTATTATTTTCCTTCTTTTTTTTATCTCTAATCTTCAGCTCAATCTTGGATCACTAGATAAAATTTTGTATATATCGCTTTCACAAAATCACTTCACAATCTTACAATATAGCACTAATACACCAAGATTGCATCCTTCTTATCGCAAGAAGTCATTTGCATAATTACCATGCCTTTACATAAAATATTTCTAGGTTGGCTAATACCACAATTCACTATTCCAAGTTAAAGAAAACATCTAGGATGTCGGCCCTAATTAGACAAGTAATTGCCTTGCAATCAAAATAATTATTTCCTTCAATTCTGTTGTCCTGCTTCATCAAAACATGATTAACTCTTTTTTGTATAGTCTGTACAAACTTATGAGGTTATACACATCATCGCTAACATTTATGCTATCTCCATGTAACTTCGCTTGACATAATATGATTTTTGCAACATGTTATAAACAAAACAATACACTACTATAAACCAAATTCTATACTTAGACAATTTTTTGATAGCCAAATACTAAGTATCTTTATTTTTGAGGTTTCTTGTCAACATATACATCATGTGTTGCCACTGATGATAACAATTACATGTCACTATTAGCCAATTTTCAACAATCTCCCCCTTTGGCATTGATGGCAACAAAATAGGGAAAATTGGCTAAGTGACAAAAAAAAAAAGTAAATACCACCTTACATCTAATAGTTAAGTTTTTACATATGCTTCCCCTTACAATATAGTTTACACTTCTACAATCTCCACATATATCTCTCCCATTTGTATCTTTCCCACCAATGAAATCTATACAATTTTCACATGAATCTCTCCCCTCTTGGCATCAATCACAAAGGTCAAAAAATCAAGATTTAGTCCAAAATTATCAAAAACTACTGAAACTATTGTCTTCCTTTATGTTGATATTATCTTCATACAATCATAAAAAATAGTCTTCATACTATTCATATCTTTGTTCCATGTCTCTTTGGTAGACTTTGTTGATGTGAGAATTTCACATAATGCATATGATGCAATCTCAACTACATTGATAATTGAATACAAAAAGTTTGTATATGTGTCCTTGGCCTTGACACATTCTTCTAGCTACTTCTCAACAAAGGATAACTTTAGAGCAATGGATTCTCTGAAATTAGTTTTTCTTCTTAATATCTACTCTTTTTGAAGTTTCAGTTTCCTGATATTGTTGTGAACACTGGCAAATTGACTCTCAATATCATCAACTTAGCTAGATGGGTGTTGGATTAAGCTAGATAAAGCCTTTAGCTCATTCATATTTACCTCTATCTAATTGTCCAAATCCTTAGTCATTTTTTATGATAAGGTACACTTAACATAAAAATCTTTTCCTTCCTGTTGACATTTCCAAAGTTCTTTTATGAATGTATCAAGGTTGACTATGTCATTCTTGATGCTCTAACAGATGGTTCTAAATAGGTTAGCATCATGGGAAATTTGAGCCTTCACCTCTACAACATTCAACAAATTAGTAAACTCTTCATCAAAAGACTTTAGCACTGCCTGTGCTCTCAGTTAGGGATCTAACTTAGTATGCTGTACTGTTAAAGTATCGTGCAATCTGTCAGTTACTTTCATTAGTGATCTTTGCAAACTCTTAACTATCTTATTCTTTTGTAAAAGTTTAGATAAAGATGAAATTAGATCAGTTTCAATATTATCATCAATAGCCAAACTAGCAAGAGAGAGTGGAGTAGATGAACTAGATGGTTTATTCTCATCCTCCTATTTCTTTGTTGCTTCCTTAGGTTTCCTCTCTTCCTCTTCTTTCTTTTCCTTTTCCTCTTTTTCTTTCTTCTCTTCTAATATTTTCCTTTTTTCCTCCTCTATTTTCTTTTTCTTTACTACTTCTGCAATCCTTCTCTTATCTTCATCTTCCTTTCCTTTTCTATCTTCCTCAAGCAATTGTTGCTTGGCTTCCTCTATCTTCTGCTTTTCAACTTCTATTAACATCTTCTCTTCCTCAATGTGCTTCAACTTTTCCTCAACATCTTCAGTGTCAGTTGTATTTTGTTTGGAACCACTAAATGAATTGGTGTCATCAATGTTGAGAGTAACATTGGTTTGATCAATGTTCGTAGTGTCACCACTGGCTAACACTTTTGAGGTTCTAGGAGCTAGAGGAGATGTTTCCTGTAACTCTGACAACATCTTGTTGATAACTATTGTAGTCTCCTTTCTCAACTTGTCCTTCTCACCAACCATAAATAAGAATTCCCTCAACTTATTCCTTAGGTATGGTGTGAGGTTATTCAACAATCTCTTAATCTCATTTTCATCATGAATCTTGCAAATTTTCCTTAGCATAGACTTTCAAAGTTCAAGGTCTTCTTCTCTTGTTGGAATCTTCTTTTCTATGAGTCTCTCCTAGACTTTCTAGTTCACTACTCCTTTGATATCCTTCATACTTAGATAATTTGTAATGATATGTCTCATAGTAGATATATCAATTTAATCTTTCTTAAAATTATTGTATAGATCATAAAACTTGTTCATCTAAAGAAAGTTCCCCTAATTTTCAATTGTTGTGTTTATCTTCTCAATCTTTGGCTTCCATGGTTGTTGAGCTTTTTTTACTACTTGTTTAAGTGGATTTACCTTTTCATCTTGCTTGGTTTCCTATTCCTCAACCTCTTCATCATCACTAGATTCAATTGTCAATAATGCTTTCCACCTCTCACCAGGTCTTGTAGCCATCTATTTGACTCTCTTTATTTTTATTGACACTGTTTCAATAAATCTCTCTAATTTTCTCTTGTGTTCACTAGGTTGAACATTGGACACTACCACATAAGGAAGGCTCTATCCCAAAGTTGTCTCAACAACTGAAAGTGACAAGGGTTGTATGTTCAATACACCTTATTTCATTATTTGTCTCACAACCTCAGACTCAATTTTTGTCATTCCAACCTCAGATAATTCCTTCTTCATGATTGACTCAACCTTCTTATGAGATGCCTTCTTCAAGGTTTCTTGATGAGAATGTTGTATAATCTCATCATACATGCCAAATCTATACTCAACTTTATCTTTGTCTAAATTCAACAACAAGTCAATGTAACTAACTGTAGCATCATCACTCAACTCATAGCTCAAAGGTTCCAAAACTATTTCCTGAGGTTCTACTTCTTGAATGTATATATATTCTATACCAACTAGAATACATATGTCCTCCTTGAACCTATCCACAATTGCAGTAAATCTCTATTTCATCTTATTTTGGAATGTCCTGATAATTAGATTATCACTGTCTAATACCTTGTCTGTAGGGTGCCTTCTGCATACCTCTGTAATCTTTTCCATAGTGCATCTATCACTACTCATTATATCTGTTACTGACAAGTAAGGAAATCTTGTTAGCATATGAAAGAATATGTGATTTATTAGTGACTAGAATCTAAATACACCTTTCTTTGTTCTCTTAATCTTTTTAAGGTTTTCCAAGAGTTGCATCCTCATTATTTCACTCAAATTAACTTGCTCTTTCTCAACACATATCTTGTAATCTAGATAATTAAATCCTTCTAAAAGTTCATCTATCTTAGAACTTCCACAAACTGTATAAGCAATAATTCTGCTAAAAAATCTCACATCATCCTGCTTGATGGAGCTGATTACCATGGCTTTCCCATTATATACTGCCTTAGTGTAACTTTATACTTTCTTCTTAGCCATCTTTTCACCTATAGGTACACTACCTTGATTGCTAAGACTAGTTACCTCATGAATTAGGTTGGCAAAAATGTCTACTACATTGTCTTGCATCCACAATTTGTCATCATGTATCCTAATCAATATGATTTGAGTCCATTTATCTGTATCTAGCTCATGGTAGAAATGATACTTAAAGAAATCAAATTCCTTTAAGTGATCAAATCTTGGCTTCATATTCATGTCATAGTTAAAGACTAGTTCCATATCCTTATTCATATATTCACTGCCAATTGACTCAAACTTGCAATTGAAGTATTTTTCTATGTCTTCAAGATAAACTATGTTGTTCAAAGTAATAGACAATATAGAGTTATGGTTTCCATAATTAGGTTTTATAGAAATTACCTTGAACTTAGGTTTATCCTCATGCTCAACACTCTGAACAACTGACATATCCATGATCTTTACCAACAATATCTTTTACTGAACAAATTTTGCAAAAAAATGATAAAATACCTCTTTTTGAAAATAGGGCTTGCTATGTAATTTCTTTGGCAAGTCATTTCTTGATGCTCTTCACTTCAAATGTGTTCATAATGAAGTAAAATTCAATTATATACTCCATTTATCCATCAACTTGAAAACTACATTAATTGCATACTTCACAAATATGAAAAAGTTGTTATTTGTGTTTTGCAATTAGATAACTGCCCAAACTTGTCTATCCAATCTTTTGATGTCACCCAAGGTTTACTATAGCCTCCTTCCATCATGACAAACATCCTCAAGACTTTGCATCATGAAATTCTTTGCAAAAATATACTTATCATCTTTTGTTACAAAATCAACTTTTACTATAGTACCAGTAACTCTGAATTTCATCATAACTTGTTTAGATGAGTTCCAAATCACAAGAAAGCTCAGGTACCACCTAAATATGACTAAATACACTTTTTTCCCAACTATTCTACCTCTAATTTGGTCTCTGACTAAAGTTCTCAAATTCTAATGTTGTGAACAAGCTTAATTCAACTTGATTGAATCAAACTCAACAATTGACTTCAATCTTCCTATCTCATCATCTAACTTTTCTTTTGAGATATATGTTCCTTTCATGAATGCTTCATTAAGTTCTTCTCAATGTTTCTTTATTCTCCACTATTAGATCTTGAGCTCCTTTCATGGTTCCTTCTATTTTCAAAGTTTATTCCATTGTTCCTTCTATCTCTAAAGTTTCTATCCATTCTATAGTACTTCGTTGTGTGTCCAAAGTTGTAACACAACTAACATAAAAGTGCTCTACTTCTAGGATTCTATTGATCATCAGGTGCATGACAAATTTGAGCAAATTTTCCTAAGTTTTTACACATATAACACACAATCTATCTTCTATTATCATAAGATCTTCTTTCTCTCAATATTGTTTCACTAGATCTTCTTCTATCTACAAGGTTAGTATTTCTAGACATTCTATTATTTCTTCTATCATTATCATACTTAGGTTTCCTACAATAAATTGCATTATGACCCATACCATGACAATTATGACAGTAAAAGTCCTTAACATGATTAAATGGCTTATTAGTACAATCTCATTTCATATGAACTATTTCATTACATAAAAAGCACTTACCTCTAAATTCATACCTGGTTGTTTTGGCAGTCTCCACTTGCTTTGATTCATCCAAGATTTCAATAGCATTGATTTGCTCAATTTCTTTAGGTTTCTTAGAAGATTGAGTGGATTCAATCTTATCATCAGGTTTGTCTTTTTCTTTTGGATCTAATCTAATCTCAAGTTTCTTTGTAGACATATTAATTAGATAACCAAGACCAATCTTTTCATAAGAATGTCTCTATATAGACATAGAATCATTAAGCTTTTCTCTGCTAAAATAAATTTTCTCAAGTTGTTGTTTGCACTATGTCAATTCACCATTCATAATAGTATTCTACTTATGGAGTTCCTCATGATCTTCATTCAATGCTTCAAACTTAGATGTTTTCTTTTCTAGATTTCTCTCAGATCTATATTTTTAGTCTTTAAATCAAATTCAACTTTGCTAGGATCATTTCTCAAAGTTAACTTCAGATTTGTAATATTCAATTCATGCTTCAAGATCATGTACTTTATCTTCAACTTTGAATAATCATCATTAGTAGTTCCAAATTCAGTAGATTCAAGCTATGATTTTAGTTGTTCAATATTTTCTTTCAATTCACTAATGTATACTTTGGATTTTTCATATCTATCCTTCATCTTATCTCTTTCTTCAATAAGGAGATCAATTTGTTCAAGAGCTTTTTCGAGGTTCTTCACCAGTTGTTCCATATCTATTGGGATCTTACATAAGTTGTTACGCCTCTTCAAAGCAACTATGCTTTAATACCAATTGTTAGAAATAGGAATTACTGGCGGGGTGGGGTGAATCAAAAATCTACAAATTTTATTTTTCAACTAGATGTTATTACTTTCTTTAAGCCATGCATAACAAAGTAGTAAAGTATTTTTGAATAGTAATAGTAACAATACACAACGATAACTCATGCCACCATATTTTTCTAACTACCGAAACCCTGGCCAATAGAAAACCCCGGTGGGGATAATACCCACTAGATAATATACTGATATATATGTTCCTTGTTACGGGATGAACCTTGTTAGGAGTCAATAAGAAAATTCAGTATAACTTGTCCCTGTTAGGAGTTGTAGTATAATGTATGTAAGAGGAGCCCACTACCCAAATATGCAATTTCAACTACAAGAAGAGCTCACTACTCAAATAATTAATTTACTATTATTTTCTTTCCTTGTCATATCTTTGATCTTCAGCTCGATCTTGGATCACCAGATAAAACTTCACATATATCACTTTCACAAAAGTTTGCTCACTTCGCAATCTTACAAGATAGCACTAATACACCAAGAATCCATCCTTCTTATCGCAAGAAGTCCTTTACATAAATACCATGCCTTTACATAAAATACTACTGGATTAGCTAAGACCACAATTCACTTTTCCAAGTTAGAGTAAACATCTAGGATGTTGGCCCTAATTGGACAAGTAATTTTTTTGCAATTAAAATAGTTCTTTCCTTCAATTTTTTTGTCCTACTTCATCAAAATATGATTAACATTGTTTCATACAGTCTATACAAACTTTTGAGGTTATAAATGTCATCACTAACATGTATACTATCTCCATGTAACATCACTTGACATAATATGATGTCTACAACATGTTATAAACAAAACAATACACTACTTTAAAACAAATTCTATACTTAGATAATTTTCTGAAAGCCAAATACTAAGTATCTTTATTTTTTAGGTTTCCTATCAAAATGTACATCATGTGTTTCCATTAATGACAACAATTACATATCATTGTTAGCCAATTTTAAATATTCTAACATTAAATGACCAACCCAATTTATGTCGAATGCCAAAGTAAAACACTTGCTCACATTGGCTTGGAAGAACATAGGGTTCATTTCCAACTAGCTCAAATGACCTCCTATTAATCATTGTAAATCCATCATCACATTAAATAATAGTTCTATAAGGATCATTTTGATTTACTTGTAACCTATACCATTTGACACCGAATAGAACTTTTTTGAAGGAATTAAAGTTGCACTCAGTTATATCATCCAAGATGCCATAGTATATATTTTCAGATTGTTGAGGATGCATATCATTTCTAGACAAAATATTGGTGATCTCAAAGACCACAGTTATCCTAGAATCATAGTTCTCTTAGTCTCATCCACCTTTTTATATGAAATTTATGGTTATTGTAGTACATAGCTTTGTGGTGCTTGACCTGTTATTTTTCAAACATGCCAAAATTATGCATCCATCCTTGAGTTGATATTAAACAAATGGATCATGGTAGATTAACTTATACCCATGTCTCCACCTCTTAAACCAATTTCTAAATCAATCACCATTGGTGTAACATTGGGATCTCCATTATGATGAGCTTCTTTAACCAATGAAGAAACACCTTCCCATGTTAATGAATGATCATTTTGTTGAGATCATTCAATCCATACCATCATCAAATTAGGATTGTTTGCAATATACAAATGAAATGCATCCCACTCATGAGAAATTGTATAAAATAAATAGAATAGTTAGAAAAAACTTATATTGATGATGGATAAGAATTAATTAACTACAATAACATCTTATAATTAGCTCTCACTTTTCTCAATCTACTTTTCTCCATCAAGTACTCCCCTTCAAATCTATTCATGAAGTTGGGATCCCAAAAGTGATCTACATGGATCTTTGATGCAAACTTGGGAAGATATTCAATAATGTATACCATGGTCTGGTAGACCATATATCTCTTGACCATGGAACTCTCAAGGTGTGCTCTTTATCGAACCAAGCCCTTCAAAAAATTTAAGTGCCTCTCAACCATCCACATTGACCTAGTTGGTATAGGTCCACACAATTTGATCTCCTCAACTAGATGTATGAGGTAGTATTCTTGTGCATTGTAAAAAGTTGAATGTAGACACCTTTGCATCTCACATACAAGTTTAGGAATTTTTCTCTTCCATTTCTTTATGTCTTTTTCATCAATTTCATTAAATGACAACCACATAGAAGATATTCATCACACAAAAATATATTAATGGGACTAATTAAACTTCTCTATAAAACAAATCTAACAAATAACACTTCTAACCTCATGTGTTTTCCAATATCATATATAATGTGTTTGATACTCATGTTGTCGAAGTTGTGTGGAAGAGATAGAGGTAGAATGTACTACAGTGACAATAAAATGAACTTTTCAATATATTATAAAATAAAATGATCAAAAGTACATGATGTTTTACAAATTTATTGTAAATAGAAAAGAGCATGACTTACCTTGACGGAGGTATGCCAATCATGCATTTTCAAACCTGACCCAAAATCACCTTTCTTTGATATGGGACAACTTATGTTTGCAGAAAATCCTATGGGAAGTTTAGTTTTTTTTATGGCTTCATACATGGCATCATTTTGTTGTTGTGTTAATAACCAAGGAATGGTGCTCATATTACTCCAATTTCTATTGCTATTTGATTCAAGGAAAAACTTTAATGCATGATTGGATTCATCAATGCCATTGCAAATTTTGACTAATTTTTCTTTATCATGCCTTCCATCCAATATTTTTCATAGTGTCTCTGTTAAATTCTTTCGAATATGCATAGCATCAAATAAATGCATGATTGGGAGGTTCTCGTAGTATGACAACCTACTAAATTGTCTAGGATAGCTTTTAAGTCCTTTCGAAAGTTTCTGATTGATGCCTTGACAAGCTTCATGAACATCATTTATAACATTAGTAAAAAAAGATAGTATCCAAATTTAAATTTCATATGAAAACTTGCATTAAATGTAATTACATTACCTCAATGATTCATTCTATTGTATTCCAACTTCTACATGTGAAGTGTTATTCTTTGTGGCTTTGATGTTGTCTCTTCTTTCATGCTGAAAATATGTTTTTTTAGCAAATCAATACTTATTCTTTTTTGGAAAAAGTGTCTATGCTCATCGAACACCTACTTTTCTAAACTATTTGAATGACAAGATTTCATCATTGCACCACAAATTAGACTGGCAAATTTTCCCTTATTCTAAAGACCTACAAGATCATGTATAATTGGTTGATTTGTACTATAAGATTCATATTTATAATTATCACATGCAACATAAACATACAACGAAAATATGTTAGCACTATTACATACCAAAAATATGTGTTATTCAATTTTACATACCACAAAAATGTGTTAGTCTAGGGGCATCATGTGTTGTCCATACAAGCATTGCGTGGGATTATAATTGTCTTTCACCAATTGGTCTAGATATGTCATAAATAGTGAACCCATTCCATAACTCCAACAACTCATCAATCAAGGGCTCAATATATACATTCATATCTTTCACTTGGTACTTACCTAGTTGAATTAACATGAACAAAATATAATTATTAAAACCATTTTAATACTATGTTTATAAATTAATTTAGATGAGTATTAAACGGAAAAATACCTGGTAAAAATCATTGCCAACATTATGTGCTCCCTCTTTGAGGACATCAAAGGAGGAATGTTATTGTTAATAACAAAAATAGGCTAGACCAAGTAAATAGATCTCATCTCTCCAAAAGGATTGACATAGTCTACTACCAATGAAAGCTTCAAATTATGAGGTTCTTCTTTAAATACTGACCACCTATCTTATATTTCCTTAAATGCAAAACCATCTACAGGTATTTGCATAATGTCATCTTGAATTCTATTGTCTGAATGATAATACATAAGTTGTGTCAAGCTAGTACACCTAAGTAATCACTATAGACATGGAATGATGGGAATGTCTCGAAGAACCTTGTGAGGCACCTTTTTTTGTTATTTGATTTGATCAATATCTACTAATGTGTCAATTAGGGCATTTTATTGAAAATTCAAGTTGTTTATGATATATAATATGATCATTAGGGCATGCATATATTGTTTGATACTCCATTCCAATATCTTCCATAATGGTTGATAATTCTTGATAAGAAAGAGGTAGAATGTTTGATGGTGGTAACAAACACTCACCTATCAACCTATGGAAAAAAATGTTAATATAAAGAACATTAATGATATGCTAAAATAGAAGATGAAAACAGTGACACTAAACCTTATCATATGTGAGATTGCTACATTGGATACGCCATTTATAACCTTGAAGTTTACCAGCAATAATACAATAGAGAGAAGTGTTGTTTGGGAGACTCGATACATGGGCTCATATGCCTTTTAAATTATAGGTATATCAAGGTTCTCTTCATCATCATCATTAGATGCACAACTATCATCATCTTCATCATCTTCATTAGTTGTGCTAGTAACATCTTCTTCGATCCTATTATTTGGCACATTACCAATTGCACCAATACCAATATCTTAAATTGTGTTCTCTACCTTAGGATTATCTTCTTCCAAGGGAGCATTACCTTTTGCTTCAATATTCACACCTCCATGTTCCACCAATTCAAAATCCACAATCACCAAAGGACAAAAATCCTTTCCCCCTTCAATGTGATCATGTTGCCTACAATGTCTCTAAGTTGTTGTGATTAGAATTCTTTGATTCTTTAAGCCCTTGCATTTTTTGCAAGGACAATAACATTTTCCATCACCATTTCTTTTGAATTGAAACCACAATCTAGAGATTGTCGCATTATTTTGTTCTAGGTTCATATTGTTAGGTGTGGACTTTCTTCACAAGTAAATATTTGGGCTATAAAATTATATCAAATATAAACATACAAGTATTAGTAGTATCTTGTATATAATCGATAATAATAAAGTAATTAAATATTACTATCTCTTTAGTAAAGATGGCATCTAAACAAATCAAATGAATTATACAATATAAATATTGGCATTGATTCAAACAAAAATTATTCATTTATGTATGTTACCACTCAAAATATGTTGCTACAAAAAATGTGAGTAAAGGTATGGATGTTTTTGGCAAGATCAATTTAGGATCAAGAAACACTGGGGGGTGGGATTGAGCGGGCATGAATAAGTGTTATTAGATTTTTTAAAAGAAGAAGAGGTATGTCATTCTATTAATTTTATCAAAAATACATTTGTTATATGTAATCACAATGTGATATATGGTTTACTTTTGTATAGAAACTCAAAAAATTAAAAGGCATTTGTTTTTGTGGAAGAAATTAGCAATCTCCAATCAAAATTAAGGAATATCATCTCAAGTGTATAAGAAATTCCATAAGAGTGCTATCCTATGAATATTGATCACAAATAAAATTCAATAATAGATGTCATAAACCATTTAAGGAACTCATATGCCTTTGAATTCTAGATTACATTTATGAACTATCAATAGAATTTGAGAAACTTGAGCATCTCATTTCTAAAAGACCATGTGAGGTACCTATGTGTAAAGAAATCTTTCACAAACATCATAAAGGAGAAAAATTGATGGGATAAAAGCCCCTCCAAAAGAGAAAGAAGATGAAGAAAAAATGTACAAGTGAATAAGGAAGGAGGACCCCACAAAGAACTTCCATCATCAATGTACAATCATTGTTCCTACCCATTGGAGAGAAGATGAGAAGGTATGCAGGCCCACAATGTATAATCCAATAAATCAATGTTGGATGTTCAACAAACAATGATGAAAATCAAGAATGTTAAACAATTTTCCTCTTGTTGGGAATAAGAAAAACACAATAGGTATGCAAGGTTTCTTTGCATGCCAAATATTAAAATATGGGAAGAAAATAATAGTGTATGATGTCTCTAAAATTTTCTCAACTATTACACAAAATTCTCAAAACATGAAATGAAAACGTGTAATATTGGAACCCCTATAGTGTAAAAATGGGCCCATATTTTGCAAAATGTCCAAAGTTTGTGTAGAGGCCCAAGGTCCTAAATAAGCTGGTCATACACCAAGGTTGGATAGAGTATGAGGTTAATAAGTGTCCATGATGACACAACATTTAGACAATCTCAAAGCATCCCTAGAATGCAGTTAGACAAATTTGTTGCATGCAATAAGGCATATAGGTAAGTCAAATTTTGATCAACATTGGTCAACACTATGAGTTGACCAAAAGTCTTCATTTTCATATTTTTTAGTATTCTTTCATGATTTATTAAGGTTTGATAGGAATTTAAAGTCATTTGTTTTGAGATATTGGAAAATTACAAAAATTGCAAAAAAAAATTTGTCATGCAACTTTTCCTGCAAAAATGGAAGATCAATTGTCAGTTTGATGTTTTGATTGAACATGAAGGAATGAATTTTTTAAGGTCAATAGGTTTGACCTATAAAGTGAATATCTTCAACCTATGAATTGATTGGAATGAGTTGTACGAAATTTGAATCAAATAAACAAGTGTTTTGGTGGGAAAGAGATGTGTAGGCAACAAGTACAAATCTGAGATCTTCTTGCAGTGTTTAGTATGTACCTGTGTTTATGGTGAAAAGTTGTGTTTTTAATCATTTTTCAGTTTACTAATTATTTTATATCAAATAGAATTAGTTTTTGTTTGATTTTCATTTATTTGGGTATGTTGATTAACCTAGACTACAATTAGGATTTTAATTGAAATGGCTCCTCCCTCCTAATTCTCATAGTGGAAAACCCGAATTATTGGTTTGTATAAGGGTATTAGGATGGAGATGTCCATTTTGGATCTTTTTTTACCACCACCCACCTGCTTGGGATATTCTACCAACATTTGAGGCTAAGAAACTGGTATGCTTGCCATGTTGACAGTCTAAAATAACATTGCAGAAGATAGAGAATAGATCATGGGTGCTTGAGATTGGGTGAGTAGAAATGTGGAAGGATTCCCTTGGTGATGGAAGAAACACTTTTTGATGTGGGTCTCAGGTTTGAAGGCTTAGAAGCCAAAATAATGTTATTACACCCATTACTTGCATCCAAAGTAGAATTCAAAACAAAAATATATAGGGGAGGGTATGATAGTAGCATTACTAATGTATTAAGTTTTATGGGTCACTCAGTGGATAAGATGTTTAATCTTTGTTCTTGTTTAATTTATTTCTAATAATTAGATAAAAAAGTGAGAATCATGTGTTTAAGAAACTAAGTGCTTTTTTGAAACTCACTAAATATTTCTTGCAAGATGAATTACTATTAGTGATTGCATGGCTTCATAGAGAAATTATGGATCAAATCTACTCCAATTACTTGATAGCTAAATATAAATTCTATGGGCGGAATGGGATGGAGCATAGTTGAGTTATCTTGGGATGTTAAATATAAAGGGGTAAAAGTGTTGTCTTCCATGGTCAATAAGGGTGCAAGCCATCCAAATTGCTAATATGCAGCAGTTTTTAAACGATTATGTTTGTCATATGATTTAAATTCACTTCCTCCTACTAAAAAATTTAAATCTTAATACCTAAAGATATTTTGTATGTAGGCATAATGCTGAAGAAAAATGGTGTAGCATTGTTTCTTACTTTTTAGTAGTCAATAGTATATTTATCATGCATCCAATATCATAAGTCAATAGTATACAACTAATATCAAAAAAAATCAAATTATCCATACCCTGATTTTCAAATTTGTCATGTCGATTTGGAGGAAATTGCAATGCAACCCTTATTTGTGTATACCAGCATGCATTCTTTATAATTCAAGATAGATTTCAAGTCTTTCTAAAATTATTCACACACAAAAAGATTTACATATAACAATGCAAAAACATTCTGACTCATAACATAAGCAATAAAATTGCTTAAATGTTTTGGATATATTCATAGATCATCAAATAGTCTACCAACCAAATTGGCTTCAAACCCTAAAAAATGATTAGGATGGATAAAGTAATATATCTAGAGCTCATCTCCACTCTTTATTTTATCAGTAGCTTCTCTTCAATGACCTTCTTACATGAAACATAATCCTCTTCAATCTGAAGAATTTTAATAAGAAGTCTTCTCTCAACTCACACTTTGGTTTTGTTCAACTCCTTCAAAAATACTAATTTCCTCCTCGATAATGTGATGAATGCACTTAAGAAAATAGAAGAGTACTAGACAAAGAAAAAATGGACTTGGTTTAAAACAAGGTAAGCCTTGCAAATTATTTTCTAAAAGCCCTTTCCTTCAAGCTCACACTTTTCCATGTGAATAAATGAAGTTTCACTTTTCTTTTCTTTCTTTTTTATATCCCTGACAATATTGAAATATCGATGCTAAACTTAACTTTTGTCAAAATTTTGAAATTATCAGGATCATATTTATATTTAAAAAGAATCTAACAAGCCAAATTGGCATGCCATCAATTTTTTTGGTCAAAAATGACTCCCAAATGTACTAGTGATGTGAAAAAGCATGATTCCACACATCAAAAATCATGCTTTCAAACTCCATAAATGCTCCCTTAGCTAACCTTTCTCGCCTGTCTTACTTTGTCTTACATCAACAACTACCCTTGTGGTTTCTTTTACAGTAGAATGCTCCCACAAAACCCCAAACCAGTATTATATAAACCATGTGCTACCAAACCCCCATTGAACCACATTTGATATTGGAAATTTCATTATTTTTCCCCAATATTATCTAATTACATCAAATATTATCACAATGTGTCGATAGAACTCGTCAAGAATATTCAATGGGAATTGTTATCACAAAATTTTGTACCTTTGTCCAAAGTTTTTACCTAAGGACAACCTTGTGAAACATGGAAACAACCTACAAGCTATGGGAGTTGAACTATAAGGTTGAGTCTCTAGAGAAGGTCATCTTCCTTTACTATTAGGGTGCACCTAACTACTATTGGAGAGGAAAAGGGATAACGACTGCATGAAAGAAAATATACCTACTCTAACCTAAGGGGTGATGCACCAAAATAGAGTGTTTGACCTTATCTCTACCCATGAATTCATAGTTAACCAATTATAACATCAAGGAATATAGATTCAAACCTGCTTAATTCAACAACCATATATAGATTAGATAACAAAAGAATGCTATTGGAATAAACTTCACTTAATATAGTTCAAATGTCAAAAGTAGATACAATCATGCAAATTTCAAAATATAGAAAAGAAAATTAACCAAAGGAAAAGAAATCTTGTACAATGTGTTAATGGCTAAAAGAGACTTGGCAGAAGGTTACAATGGCTTAGAGGCATGAGAAATTGTAGTAATATGCATAGAAGCAACTAGAGAATCAAAGAAAGATCAACCCTTACAAAGATTAAAAAATTTTCCTTTATAGCTTAGGCATAACTGAGATATTTCTAACTAAAGTTACTTTACAACCACTAAAATTAAGATGATCCAAATAGTAGATTTGATTTGGTACACTTGCAGAAGCATGAAAATCATGGAACTCTAACTAGAGAAAACCTTGAAGTGATGGAAATGATACCAATAAATACTAAAAATCCTCAAAATAGATGATCAAATAGTGGGAAGAGTGGATTTTCTATCATTTAAGTCCTAACATTAACTTGGAGTGGTTGGGATCAATTGAAAATATCAAATTGGGCAGGAAAACCTAATTTTCCTTCATTTTCTAGCCTTCAAATTAGCAAGGTTAGCAAGTCAAACTAGTCACACAACCAGAATCCTCCATCTAGACCAACTGTATTATTTCCTTTTTCCACCTCATGGAGTCTTCATGCATTTGACCATATCATGCTTAACTAACTATACCACCTTCAAACTTAACTATGATAGTTTATAATATTGTTAGCTCTAACTATAATGTCAACCTAACTAAACCTGACTTACTAGGTCTATTGGGACACATGGTGAATCCTCTCTATGCCACTATAGGTAAAATTCAAGAAACTTCCCATAGAGACAAAGTGAGAGATGTCGATCTTCCCGCATCTAATAGTCCCAAAAATCATCAATCCTACCAATGCACTAACTAATAGAAATAGGGTCCTTGGCCAACCTATTGACACTGACTCACCATATAGTAGCTCACAAAAGGGAAGGGACCCACCTACCACATGTCAATCTGTCAGTATGTCACTATGGGTAACTACCTTACAACTTTGCATAGTGATAAGGCAAAAATCATAGATCATGAAAAAATTTGATGGTGGATGGAACATGTAGGTCACCTTTTAAAACTATCAATACTTTGACCAACCAAAAGCCCTCCATATGCCAATATAGTTTGAATCATTACCCTATCACCCTACATCCCACCAAAGAACTCAGACCCACTTTGACACATGGTGTGACATCACTATGTCGCATGAAATAAAGGTCATGCAAATTTTTATAGTGATAGAGAGACCATCATGGATGATGAAAGATCTAATGGTGAGGGAGTTATGGGCACACATAAATATTACGTCAGAAAATATGGGAACATTATAAGGATTTTGTTTAATTTATTTTGTATTTCCATGGCATTGTTTAATATTAAAGGCATGAAGTGATCATTTAACATTTGAATTTAAATGTGGCAATTTTGGTGGGAAGGAAAATTTGGTCAACAATTCTAGCAACTTAGGGAGGATGCAAGCCAGCTATGTATAAGACCAATGGCCTAAGAATCCACTGGGCAATAGAGTCATAAAAAATGTGGATCTTGTTTATTATGAAACCCTAACCCTATCTCTGTAACAGAAAAACTCTAAAAATCTTGCCTTTGACTACAAAAAAAGAATTCTGCAATTGCAACTAGGAACCAAAATCCTCTACAACCTCTGTAAAACACATGTTATTGTGCACTTCTTGGAAAGTAGGAAACAAGAAAGGAAAATAACCTAATTATACACATGAAAACTCATCTTTTATCAAAAGCAAGACTTAAGATATATTCCATTAACTGGAATAGGTAGAATATCATGATTAGGCCTGCTTAATTGGAAAGCATTGGCCTATTTGCAACTAATAACCACATATGGACCACTCCACAATGCATCAAAATTTGAGTGTCTCCCTAGTTTTTCCCTATCTACATCCTATTTTAATACTAGATCACCTTCTTTGAAGATATTGACCCTGGCCTTTGTATCACAGCTCTTTGTCATCTACTCCTGATGTGCCTCTAGGGTTTGCATGACCTAGTTTCTTTTCTCTTCTAGCTTCATCATATGTACCATTCTTACTATCATGGCATTACTTTCCATTGGCTTCAACTTATGATCTATTTCTATAGATGGGAATTCTAATGCAATTGGAAACCTTGTTTCCCTACCATATACCAACACAAAGGGTGAATTTCCTATTGCCTTCTTTGGTGTTATTCTATTAGCCCATAGTGTTGTCTTCAACTTTTGATATGAACACCTTTGGCTATCCTCTATAGTCCTTTTCATAATCTTGATTAGGTTTTTTTTAGATGACTTAGCCAATCCATTGCCCTGAGGATAGTAGTTTGAGGATGTGCTCAAGAAGATATTATGGTCAATCACCCATGCACAAATTTGAGTTCCTACAAAAGATTTTGTATTATCTAAAATAATGGTTGAAGGGGTGCCAAACCTGGTCACAATTCCATCAAGGAATTCAAAAATTGGATATTTTTTGGCATCCTTCAATGTAACTACATCTATCCATCTAGTGAAGTAAGTTGTAGCAACTAGAATCCATTTGTGACCAGAGCTAGAAGGAGGATTAATAGGGCCTATGAAATCTAATCCCCATTGAGAAAAAGATTGGCCCACTTGAATGGGATGAAGAGGAAGAGATGCAAGTCTTTGCTTACCAAAGAAGAAGGCACATTTTTCACACTTCCTCACATACTTATGACAATCATGGAACAAGGATGGCTAGTAGAAACCAACTCTCATGGTCTTCATTATAGTTGTCCTTTTTAAAAAGTGGCTAGCATCAGGGCCATTATGAAGCTCTTTGATCATTCTTTTAGCTTGGTTTTTACCAATGCATCTCAATAGGGCTCCATTGAAATCTCTTCTAAATAGGATACCATCAACTATGGCATAAGGAATTGACTACAACCCTCCTATCCAATCCTTGAGGATATCCATTGCCTGAAAAGAAGGTCTTCATGTCATCCATCCAATTCTTTGGATTATCATTTCTTGCTTCTTTTTTCTTTGTTAATACCAAGACAACTTCCTCATCTGACTCCTAAGACAAGATCATATGTTTGCATAATCCCTTCCCTCTTAACAACCTAGTAATTTGGATGTCCACATCATCCTCCATTACCTTAATGATCCATCCAACTCTCTTCTCGCTAATATCTTTGCTTATAAAAAATTCCTTCACACTCCAGCACCAGCATGGGGTACTAGCAAATGGATCCTTTTATGAGATAGAAGGTGTCTAAATTTTTGCAAAGCTCTTATGACTGTGAGGGCTTTCTTTTCTACACAACTGTATTTTTCTTCATATTCCTTAAACCCTTCACTAAATAAGGCAATGGGTTGCTTCTCATATTTATCATTTACTTGAGTCAAGATGACAAAGATACTTGACTCACCCCCTAAGGTATAAACAATTAAATCCTTCTCAAAATTTGGATTGATGAGAGTAGGGGCTAAGACTGTAGCTATTTTTATCTATTCAAAGCTTTCTTTCCCTTCCTTGGTCCATGAAAAGACCATATTTTTCTTAAGCATGGATGTAAGAGGTTTTTCCAAGGTAGCTAAATAAGGGATAAACCTCCTTACAAAATTTATTCTACCAAGAAATCTTTGCAAGCCTTTCTTATGACTAGGGAGGGAGACAACAAGGATTGCCTTAGTTCTTTCTAGATCAATGGTTAAACAATCCTTTGATACAATGTGTCCTAGTAATTTTCCTTGATTGGTGGCAAAGACACACTTGCTTGGGTTAAGGGATATACCAAGCTCTCTACACTTATGAACACTTGTTTGAGGTGGCCAAAATGATCTATCATGCTCTTGGAATGTATTTTAATATCATCTAGGTAGACCAATACAAATTTTGCAATCATATTTTTGAAGGCCATCTCCATTACCTTTCAAAATGTGGCACTGCATTTCTTAGCCCAAAAGGGATTTTACTATAAGCAGAGGTGCCCCACTTGGAGGTGAATGCAATCTTGTATCTATTAGATTCTTTGACCAGCACTTGATTGTAACCAAAGAATCCATCAAGAAATGAGAATCTCTCTAAACCACTAACCTTGGACAATATATGCTCCATAGAAGGAAGGGAATGATGATCTTTGAGGGAAGCTTGGTTAATATTTCTAAAATCCACACATAATCTAATTTCTCCATTCTTCTTCCTAACAAGGACAAGATTTGCTACCCATGATGAGTGCTTGATAGGGAAAACTATATTAGCCTCAATTAACTTGGATAGCTCTTCTCTCATTAATGGTTCAATCTTAGGATTCATCGGCCTCCATTTTTGTCTTACTAGTTTGACATTTTCCACTAGATCTATGGTATGTTGAAATAGGCTTGGGTCAAAACGCTTTAAATCATCATATGTCCAAGAAAATATATCATTAAATTCTTGACATAGATGAATGAAATTCTTTTTCTCAGTTTTAGAACATACCTTACCCATGTTTAAGGAATTTCCATCAACAACCATGACTGGTGTATAATATCTTTGTCAGCAACTAGGTTCATGCTTTTGTTTCTTGCTTGGTCATTAGGGTTGAAGACACTTTCTAAGGTAATGAGACCCTTAGGAACTTTTTTGGAACTGAGGTTGATGATTTGAACTCCATATCGGTCATACAACCTAGATAGTTTTCTCTCTAAAATTCTACTTCATTTTGCAAGAAACTTATAATTTGTGCATCTGATTCAAACACTTACCAATTGGTGTTGTTTTTAGGAATAGTAGGCCTAACTACCACTCTATTTTTTTATTTCTTCTCCTCCTCAAGATTCCCTACCACATCATAAGATGCACCTACTTTTGCAAGTCTATTAGCATGTCTATTCTCTTTTCTAGGGATGCTTTGAATATTAAATGTATTGAAACCTTCAACCAAATCTCATACTCTATGTTTGTAAGACTTGAGAGAACCATTCTTAGTGATATTCTAATTTCATACTTGATTGACAACTAACTCACTATCTCCATATACATTCAATTCTTGGATTCCTCTTTTTTGAGCAAGTAAAAGACCTTGAATCAAGGATTCATACTCAGCCACATTATTGGTACAACTAAATTGGAGCCTAAAGGAGAAGTAGTACCTCACTTGTGTAGGAGAAATCAACATCACACCTGCCCCTGATCCATTCTTGTTTCTTGATCCATCAAAATACATACTCCATATCCCACTCATATCTTCTTTAGTCTTCATAAGGTTAGGGACAAGAGTGTGCTTTTTTGACACACAGTATGTACCAAGACATGTCTCAAGGGTTTCTGATATGGGATCAAATTGATATGCATTAGCCCATTCATCTAAGAGAAAATTAGGTATCTATGTTAGATAAGTGGAAAGCTCATTTAATATGTCATCCTCATTAATTTCTAGGATAGTACAATTCATATTGATGAGATTAGGTGTATAGGGATAGAGGCTTTGCTTTGATTGAAGCATTGGTCCCATACCTTGTTCTAAAAAACATATATGAGCAATCATCAGATATATAACCACTTATTTGGGTAGTGAAGTCTCTTGATAGACAAATGGAAAAGTGTGGCTTGACCTTAGCAATTGACATATCTTGAGTTACAGTACAACCAGGGCATTAGTAGTGCCTACCCCTAGTTTACTTTCAGTTATTATTGCTAAACTCTTTTACGCTAGTTTATGTTTATTCTTGATGATTAGTGGTAGTGTTTTCCATATTATTGGTATTGTTTTCATATGCAGTTGATTATATGATGAGACTACTTTGAAACTAGTTATTTCATGTATGCATGATTATATGTTGATGTTGATTAATTACAAGGATTCTAGTTATTTAATGATGTTAGTTAGATGGATTATTTGTACATGTTTTCTATGAATACTTACCCCATACTTGCATGTGTATGGTGTACATGTATGTTTTTTTTATGTTTGATGTTTCATCACTTGCTAGTCGAGACCCACAGGATGCACCACTTCCTACCATTGCATGTTTAGTTTAGAATATATATGTTTGTCCATGTATGAATTTTATGCAAATTACAAGTACCAGGTATCAACTTCCATAAATTGCTAGGATGAGCATACCCTATTGCAATATCTAAATGGTAAGAGAGGGGAGATAAATTCTTGAGTCCAAATCCTAACATTGGAACCAACTATCTTAGAAATTATGACAAGTATCTGAGATGATTACCATTCTAAATTTGTCATATGACATAAATTTGTGATTATTACCCTTGTGTTTGATCTTGTATGTTGTATTTTGTAATGGGTTTTCATATTTTTTCTTGTGTTTATCATGATTTTCCCATTAATTAATTCAAATTAAAAGAATATTTAATGATTTAATTTAATGAAGAATTTTTAAGATAATTTCAACATTTAATTATATTTAATTAATTGAGAAATTAATTAAATAAAAGGATTAAATTTAAAGGTAAAATTATAGTTCTATTTTAGAGCGTAATAATATTTATTTAATTTAATAATAATATATTTAGGAGATCACTTTTAAGTAAATGCTAAATATTATTATTACTTAAGTTAATAAATATTTTTATCAAAAAATGCTTCAAAAATTAATCAAAGAGAGAAAGAGAAATTAATTTAATTAAGATATTTTAAATTGGAGAAAGTGTGAATGAATATTCAAAAAGTAATAAAATATTAAAAAGATTGTGATCAACGAGTTCCCTCACGTGATTGCATAATCAGTTCCCTAAAGTTAGGGGTGAACTCCTTATCAAAGATTAGGAATTCATTTCCCAGGGACTGGGATTTTTGCAGGAAGGATTTTCAGAAAGAATGGTTTCAGAGCAAAGAGGATTTTCTCAAATTTTTTGTGCAGTTGTGTATTAGCATCAGATTCAAGTAGAATCTTTTGTTTTATTTGCACAATGAATTATGCTCTTTGAAATTCCTATCTACATCGTGTTTGTTAGATTTTTTTTAGAGTTTCTTTTAAGATGAATCTTCTGTTCTGAATTTTATTGATTTTCATATTGAATTCTATCTATATTACGAGAATTGAGGCATTAGAAAATCCTTATTTTGTAAATTAAAAAGTTGGTATTTTAATCGAGAAGGGTTTTGAAAAAAAAATGAAATTGTAGAATATAAAATTGAATAGTTTATTGGGTTTTTCCTATTAGAGTATGTTCATAATTTTTGTAAAAAATATATATATGATAAAAAAATGAATTTATGAAAAAGGTTGTCTTGTTTTATTAAAACAAAATACATTTATTTTAAACAAAATACATATTAAAAAAAAGAAGGAAATTAAATAATTAAATTAAATAATGGTAGGGGTGGGGCCACCAAACACCACACTCCACATCTTCCCATGGCCATAAAGGTTGAGTGCGATAGGCTTTATTGATGCATCCAACATCAATACATAGTACTCCTGCCTGCGAGAGCAATAACGCTTGCAGCCATAGGATCTCGCAGGCCAACGAGCCTTTAAATACACTATCTTTTTTAATTAAAGTGTTTTTATTAAAAAATTTATAATATTTTATTTAAAATTTTAAGTTATTTAAAATTTAATTTAATTTAAAAAATTTATTAATAATATATTTTATAATTAGTTTTTAATTATTAAAAATATTAGTGATTATTAAAACATGTAATAGGTTATTAACAATTTTAAGTTAATTAATTTAATTATTAATTAATTAATTTGTTAATAGGATGTTTAAAATATAATCTTTTATTTATGAGATTTATTTTATATTTTTAAAGTGTTAATTAGTTACTATTTAATTATTTATTAACTATTATTTTAAATCAATAATCTTTATGAAGATGTTAGTTTTATGTGTCTATGGTAATGATGTGTTCTTATTTAAATGTGAAAACGGGTTAAGTTATACGGGGAATATAGTAAAGTTTATCAGACCAAAAAAATGTACAATGAAATGGAAACTTAAACCTTACTATAAACTCAGATTGCGTGTCTTCAAAATCAAACAAAATTATGATATTATATTATTTGTTGAATGCCTTCTTGTATGTCAGAATTGGGGGTTGACTTAGAGTGCTAACCAATCCTAGGATGTTTACCAAGGGCTGGGAAGTATTGTTTTGGTGATTACATATGATGTTATGTTTTGATTTATGTGTACTTTCTTGAATCAATCCTATTAGGATGATCATATTAGTGATGTTGTATTTTGACCAAGTGACTTCGGTACTTGTCAATTACTTGTGTAGAGAATTGATGTATTGTTTCTGGTCTATTGAGATCTTTTTTCTTTGTTGAGCTTAGGATAGGTTATCTATATGTTAAGTTGGGAAGTGGCTTGCAATGGAGGTTGAGGCCCTAAAGAGGCTAATGGGTGACCCATTGTAGGTAGTTCATAAGTGAAAACACTACACTAAATGATAGTAAAATGAACCTAATAAGATTCTTTGTCTTTCCTCACCCATGCCTCCAATGCTAGTATAGAATAGGATAGGAGTAAAGAGGATGCTTTGTTGCAACTATGCATCATTAGTATGCCTTTTCAGTACAAAAGGATACTAGTGCTGCATAGAATCACTAGGGGGGCGGAGGATTAAAAGACTAGTTGGGTAACCATAGAGTTAGCTCATGCGATGACTCTTTCCCAAAAGCATTATAGATACCCTACGTGTCTTTGTAGCCTATGGGTTTAGATGTCATTTTATCTTTGAACCTTTTATTTAGATTGCTTTTAGGGTTTTCTTGACTTAGATGTTGGATTTGACTTTTGAGTTTGTTATCATGTTTGGGACTTAAGACTATCTCCTCAATGTGGTGGGAGTGGACCTTTTTGGGTTACCACAAGGTCGGGTGGTAGTGCTTTTTATTTTTACCATTGTGATCCATTCATTGATGTTGTGGTTGGAGTTCCTTGTTCTGCATTTCCTTTCATTCTATCTTTGTGTATTATGATGGATGGTTATATCTATATGATGGATGATTTTACTTATTGTATTGTATTTTGTTTCAAGGATCCTAAAGGGATGATGTAATCTATTTTATAAATGTATATTCTCTTAACCTTTCATACCCTATGACATGTACAATGGATGATTATGCATTTTTATTATTGCCAAGTTGCATTCAAAACAAATGTATATTATTTAGATGGATTTGAACTTGTAGTTAATCTTTGATGTGGATGTGTTATTTAATGGATTTAGTATTATTTAAATTTAAATGTGATTAAACCTCTTGGGATCCTTAAGGAATGTAATCTTCTATGTGTTGCTTATGTATGATTGTATGTTATTGCTCCTGCTAGTTTATCATTGTTGTTATATGTTATCTTTTAAAAAAAATAAAAAATTGGCAAACTCAGTAAACATTTAGGTTAGTTCTTTTGGATCCCTTGGTAGGGTGTTCCATTTGGTATCGAAGTATGGTTCTACATCGATAGCTTTGGGTATATTGGAACACCACTAGTTGTTAACTAGTCGAACTGAAATGAAACATAAACTATATGTATATCTATTACAAACTAAAAACTTGAACTAGTTGAACTAGAATAGAACTTAAAACTATTATCTGCATATTCTCAAACTTCAATACTTAAACTTCAAAACTAAAATATACTTAAACCTAAAATAGGAAAAGCTGAAAATTGAACTTGTATTGTTTTCAAAACATGTGTCTTTTATGTATGCCTTACAATAATATGTTTTATGGCTATTATAGCATCTTGTTATCTTGGATATTATTGTAGGATGGTATCTGCAATGAGATCTTTTGTTCTAGGCTACAACCTAGTTCATGGTAGAGGTCATGGATGAGGCAAAAATATCAGTATACATAAGTCTATCTACGAAGGCCTTAATTAGGAAGAGGATAGGGAAGAGCATGTTAGTGAGCATCAAGAAGAGAACCATAGAGAATAGTAGGTCGACTCATAGGAGGTCGACCTAAGGAAAATGATGAAGACCATCATGGATCACCTACCTCCTCTTTAGGGTGTTGGTTAGGATGGAGCACACCAGATAGGGAATGAGAATAGACCTAGGTCTAGGAGCCCTTGGAGGGACCGATAGAGGTCAGTTGTAGTTTCTCAGATGAAGGACCTTTAGAAGTCCAAGGTCAAACCCTTTAATTGGTTGGGTTCAAGTTATGTGGGCAGGCAGTGGCCTATTTCTCTTGATAGGATTTTCGGTATTCATGACTTTGACACTAATGTTAAAGAAAGATTTGTTATCACCAACCTGGAACTCTTTGAAGCCACATGGTGGACTATCAAAGAGAAGAAATAGGGTATGAACATGAACAATGTCATATGGGATTTATTTTAGTAAAAATTATGTGAGTGATTCCTACTAGAGGAATGGAATTAGTAGGGAGCAGATGAATTCCACAACCTAAGATAGTTCACTATTACCATGGTAGAGTATGAGTGCAAATTCTATGAGCTCATGCCCTATGTGGGAATTAGTGATAACCCAACATAGTTGACACAACATTTCATTAGAGGTTTGAACAACTATCTAGCTAGGGGTGTTAAGGTATTTGAACCTAAAAACCTCAAAGATGTTATACATCAAGCCGTACTTGTAGAGAAAAGTGTTAACCTAGGACACGGGGGCTTTGTGGGAGCATCTACAATATTAGGATCTAAGGATAACCACAACTCAAGTGGGAACAAGAAACCTCCTTTTTCTAAGGGAAATTAGAACCAACAATAACCTCAACAATAATAGCAAAAAAAGGGATCATACCCTCTAGCACAGAGTGGTAGTGGTGGTTCCAACGCTAGGAACTACCATAAGGCTTAGCACAATAGGAGAATCAAAACACTCAGCCTACACAGAGTAACCAATATTTTTCTAGTAAGGGTACCCATCAATAGTCGAGTGCACCTCCATCAAGGAGGTGATCTAGTAGAGGCATAAGATGTTATTCTTGTGGATAGTTGGAAAAATTGCAGCCCACTACCCACAACATACATTTCATTATTTAAGTTCTAGGCTAGCAACATCTGAACCTATAATTGGGGATGTAAGTAGAGATCATAGGGCATTTGTGGTGGTGGACCATCATCAAGAAGATCATTAGGGGACTCTAGTTGACATAATGGGAGCTATCTTGGGTACACCTCTCTCCGTCTTTTTTGATTTAGGTGCCAAATACTCTTTTATTTCACCATCCTTAGTTGCTAAATGTAAGCTAGAAGTGGTAAATCAAGGTTTGGGTTGGAAAGTGGAACTAGCCTCAAACACTAGGGTTTCCACAAATTATATAGTGTAGTAGTGTGAACTAAGCTTAGGAGGGTTTGTGAAATTAGTTGACCTTCGAGTCATTCCTCTTGGATATTATGATATGGTCTTAGGTATGGATTGTCTTGGCTCTCATAGAGCTAGTATAGATTACAAAAAGAAGACCATTTTGTGTCAAGATGATCAAGGGAGAGATGTAGACACTATGGGTATCCAGAGACCTATATCTCTATGAATGATATACACTATGCAATTAAAGTGAACCTTTCATAAGGGATGTCAGGTATTTCCCATTATAGTAAGCAAGTGAGAAGAAGAAGACCCTACAGGAAAGACTATAGACCACCCTATTCTAAAGGAATATGTAGATGTCTTTCCTAGTGAGATTCTAGGCATTGCCCCTCAAGAGAGATATTGATTTTAGAATTGATCTTATTCCAAGAGTGGAGACTATTTCTAGAGCTCCTTATCATATGACCACTCAGGAATTGATTGAGTTGCACCTACAGCTTCAAGACTTTTTGGCCAAGGGTAGTATTAGACTGAGTGTATCTCTACAGGAAGCACCAATTCTCTTTGTGAAGAAGAAGGATTGTTCATTGTGGTTGTGTATTGATTATAGATAGTTGAATAAGGTGACAATAAAGAATAGGTATCCTTTACCAAGGATTGATGATTTGTTTGATTAGATCAAGGGAGACACATTGTTCTCCAAAATTGATCTAAAGTCAAGATACCATCAGCTTTGCATTTAGGATGCTGACATTCATAAGATCACCTTCCGAACTCACTATGGGCACTATGAGTTGATAGTAGTCCCATATAGGCTGATGAAAACTCCATCAATTTTCATGTTTTTAATGAATAGAGTGTTCCATTCCCATCTTGATCAATTTTTACATGTGTTCCTAGATGATATTTTGATATATTCTAGATCCCAAAAGGAGCATGAGGAACATATGCATTTGGTTTTGCAATGCTTGAGAGATAATTAACTTTATGCCAACTTGGTGAAGTGTGATTTCTTTCAATCAAAGATATAGTATTTAGGGCACATCATATTAGGTGATAGTATAATGGTAGACCCTATAAAGATTTAGGCAATGGTAGATTAGCCCACACCCACTACCATGATGGAAATTCATAGCTTCATGGGTCTAGCTAGTTACTATCAAAGTTTCATCTAGAACTTCTCCAGAATAGCACATCCTATCACTTCCCTTTAGAGGAAAGAAAAGAAGTTTTTATGGATGGAGAAATGTGAGGAAGAATTTCAGAAGCTCAAAGAAATTTTAACCAGTGCACCAATATTATTAGTACTTGATCCAATAAGTGACTTCATGGTGTGTACAGATGCTTCCCTAGAGGGGATTGGAGCAGTATTAATGTAGGATGGATGGGTGATTTCATAATAATCACACAAACTCAAGGATCAAGAGCTGAATTACCCTATGCATGATCTTGAGTTAGTTGCATTAGTTCATGCCCTAGTGAGATGGAGACCTTTTTTGTTGGGACATAGATTTGAACTTCATAGTGATCATCTCAATCTATATTACATATTCACACAGCCTAATATGGATGCTAGGCAAAGGTGTTGGATGGACTTTCTTTGTGAGTATGTGTTAGAAATGGAAAAATAAATATGTAAATAAGCAATACCAGGAAAGAATCTAAGCAAGTTAATGCATGAAAAGATATTACCATATGATAGGAGAGAGAAAGCTTCAAGATCCAACACCATGAGACAAGATATTTGAAAAGGGGAAAGCAAAGAAAACCCCTTGTGACATTATGAATGAGGTAAATGCCTAAGAATGAAAAGAGAGAGAGAGAAGGACATAATGAGGAGCCATAGTGCTCATTACATGAACTACATTGTGATTGTGTGTGTGAATGAGAGAGAAGCATCTCTTATAAAGAGATAAGTAGAGGAGTTATTTGTAACTCCCAAGTGAATGATTGCCACATTCATAAGTGTGTGCATAACAAGTGTCGTAATCCTCTTAAGGAGGAATAAACTATTTTCCTTAATAAAGGAATTACAAAAAGACGTGTCCTTACATGTGGACTAGAGGACAAACAACTTAAGGGATACCTTGGTTTATCCCATTTAATAAATACAACCAAGGAAAGATTATAAATTCTAACAGTATGACTTCAAGCTAAAGTATATTTAGGGAAAGGAGAATGTGGTAATTGATGCTTTGAGTCATAGGAGACATGTGACACTATCTTTGACTCTTAGTATGAATTTGAGGAGTCGTATACTTCAGGCGCTTCCTGCAAATACTTGGTATCAAGAGGTGAGCAGGGAGATAGATTCAAGGAGACCATTTGGAGGACAGGTTTTCAGGTTATGTTTTGGAGTCAGATGGCCTTTTTTGATATTCAGGAAGGATCTATGTACCACTACTAGATGATCTTCATACATTGATCCTATCAGAGGCTCATCATGCACCTTGACACATCTAGGTGTCAAGAAGATGCATGCAGATTTGCGACATCCATACTATTGGATAGGGATGAAGTGTGTTATCGTTAATTTCATTGCTAGGTGTCTTGAGTGCTAGATATTCAAGGTAGAGCACCAGTATCTAGTAGGGCTTTTACAACCTAATCTCATTCCTTTGTGGAAGTGGGATATCATCTATATAGATTTCATTATAGGATTGCCTATGACTGCTCATCAACAAGATGCTATCATTGTCACCATTGATTGGTTGACTAAGGTGGCACATTTTTCACCAATGAGGTCATCCTGCACTGTAGATTTTGTAGCTAATGTCTTCATGCATAATATCATGAGATTACATATTATTCCCTGAAAGATCATTTTGGATAGGGATCCTATATTCACTTTTGCATTTTCAACATCACTACAGCTTGATCTTGGAGCCTAGTTGAACTTTAGCTTAGCATATCACCCAGAGATAGATGGTCAAATCGAGAGAGTGAATCAAGTTTTGGAGGATATGTTGAGGATATTTGTGATGGACAGTTAGACTCTTTGGCAGGGTTATCTTTACCTAGTGGAGTTTTCTTATAACAATGGGTATCACAGTTCTATTGGGATGACACTTTTTTAGGCTTTGTATAATCGTCCTTGCCATATACCTGTGAGTTGGGATAGTCTTGAGGATCTCATCTTGTTGGGTCCTAAGATGCTTCGAGATATGGAGCAACAAATAGTGCGCATCCATGAGCACTTGTCTACAACACATGATAGACAAAAGAAGTATGTTGATGCTCATAGGATGCATAAGTAGTTTGTAGTGGTTGAGAAAGTTTTCTTGAGAGTGCATCCATGGAAGAGTCTGATCCATTATGGAAAGGGTTTGAAGCTAGCACCTCACTTTGTGGGACCATTTGAGATTCTTGAGAAGATAGGTCCAGTCACCTATCATCTTGGATTTTCACCTAGCCTAGCTTGTTTTCATGATGTTTTCCATGTTTTTGTACTTAGACAGTATATTCCTTATGTGATACATGTTATTGATTGGAATGCATTACAGGTAGAGGACTTGTAGCTGGCTTTGGAGCCGGTTTGCATTCTGCAGTAGCAGGATTTGGCTCTCAGAGGTCAAACCATAGAGTAGGTAAGGGTCCAATGGGATCTTGCTTATGATTCATTAGCTACATGAGAGGATGCATCTGGTTTATGGGATTTATATCCCTACTTGTTTACAGGCTTCTAGGAGTAAGCCTAAGTCTAGGGGGGTGAAAGTAGTGCCTACCCCTAGTTTACTTTCAATTATTATTATTGCACTCTTTTAGGTCAGTTTATGTTTATTCTTGATGATTAGTGATATTGTTTTCTAGATTACTAGTATTATTTTCATACACAGTTGATTATATGATGAGACTACTTTAGTACTAGTTATTTCGTGTATGCATGATTATACTTTGATGATGATTATTTACAATGATTCCAGTTATTTAATGATGTTAGATGGATTATTTGTATGTGTTTTCTATGAATACTTACCCCATACTTGCATGTGT
Source organism: Cupressus sempervirens (assembly GCA_028749045.1). Lineage (NCBI taxonomy): Eukaryota > Viridiplantae > Streptophyta > Pinopsida > Cupressales > Cupressaceae > Cupressus > Cupressus sempervirens. Next base: position 1,029,843,675 of record CM053787.1, on the reverse strand, counting down.
ATGTTTTCTTTATGCTTGATTTTTCTAATGTGGTTAAGGAAGGGAGTCATAGTAAATTGCTATTCAGGATCTACACGATGCACCACTTCCTTCCATTGCCTATTTAGTTTAGAATATATGTTTTTGTATATGCATGGATTGTATGCATATTGTAGGTACCAAGTATCAACTTCCCTGAATTGCCAGGATGAGCGTAGCCTATCGCAATATCTCAATGGTAAGAGAGGGGAGATAAATTCTTGAGTCCAAATCCTAACCTTAAAACCAATTGCCCTAGAAATCAGGACAAGTATCTGAGATGATTACCCTTCCAAATTCATCATATAATATAAATTTGTGATTATAACCCTTGTGTTTGATATTGTATGTTGTATTTTAAGATGGGTTTTCATATTTCATCTTGTGGGTTTATTGTGATTTTTTTGTTAATTAAGTCAAATTAAAAGAATATTTAATGATTTAATTTAATGGAAAATTATTAAGATAATTTCAATATTTAATTATATTTAATTAATTGAGAAATTAATTAAATCAAATGATAAAATTTAAAGGTAAAATTATAGTTCTATTTTAGAGTGTAATAATATTAATTTAATTTAATAATAATAATATATTTAGGAGATCATTTTTAAATAAATGCTAAATATTATTATTACTTTAGTTAATAAATATTTTTATCAAAAAATGCTTCAAAAATTAATCAAAGAGAGAAAGGGAAATTAATTTAATAAAGATATTTTAAATTGCAAAAAGTGTGCATGAATATTCAAAAACATAAAATATTAAAAAGATTGTTATCAACAAGTTCCCTCGCATGATTGCACAATCAGTGCCCCAAAATTAGGGGAGAACTCCTTATCGAAGATTAGGAGTTCATTACGTAGGGACCGAGATTTTTAGAGGAAGGATTTTTAGAAAGAAGGGTTTCGGAGGAAAGAGGATTTTCTCACATTCTTTATTCGGCTATGTATTAGCATTAGATTCAGGTAGAATCTTGTGTTTTATTTGCACAATTATGTTCTTCAGATTTCCTGTCTACATCATGTTTATTAGATTTGTTTTCTTATTTTATTTTAAGATGAATCTTTTGTTGTGAATTTTATTGATATTCATATCAAATTCTATCTGTATTATGAGAATTGAGACATTAGAAAACCCTCGCTCTATAAATTAAAAAGTTAGTATTTTAATTGGGAAGGGTTTTGAAAAGAAATCAAAATTGTAGAATATACAATCAACTAGCTTATTGGGTTTTCCCTATCAAAGTATGTTCATAACTTTCATAAATATATATATATATATATATATATATATATATATATATATATATATATATATATATATATATATATATATATATATATATATATATATATATATATATATATTAAAAAAAATGAATTTATGAAAAAGCTTGTTTTGTTTTATTAAAACAAAGTACATTTATTTTAAACAAAATACATTTTTAAAAATGAAGAAATTTTTTTTTAAAATAAAATTGAATAAGGGTAGGGGCAAGGCCACCAAACCCCACACCCCACCTCTTCTCGCAGTCATAAAGGTTGTGTGTGGTAGGCTTTACTATTGCACGCATCAGTAGTACACTTTACTACTACCTGTGGTAGTAGTAACACCTGCGGTTGCAGGATCTCGCAGGTCGGCGGGCCTTTAAATATGCTATTTTTTTAATTAAAGTTTTTTTTATTAAAAAATTTATAATATTTAATTTTATGGTATTTAAAATTTAATTTAATTAAAATTTTTCATTAATAATAAATTTTATAATTAGTTTAAGATGCCCTTATTTCATCTTTGGGCATGAATCACAATAGCTTTGGTCTAGAACTAGATATGAAGGGTGTAGAGTCGCCAAGTGCTTTATGGAAAAGGGCCTCTTGAAGGCCTAGAATGCTAAGAGAAACACTATCTTCTCAGCATTAACTTTAAATTCCTTTCTTTTGACACTAGTAGACTTTGAAATCTTCTTAATATAGTCCCACCAGGCGTGCCAAAAACTATTTTCATAAAATTTTGCACCCTTGTCCAAAGTTTTTGCCTAAGGACAACCTTTTGAAACATGGAAACAACCTCCAAGCTATGGGACTTGAACTGTGAGGTTGTCTCTGAGAAGGCTGACTTCCTTTACTATCAAGGTGCACCTAACTATTCTTGGAGAGGAAAAGGGAGGAGGAATGCATGAAAGACAATCTACCTGCTCTAACCTAAGGGTTGATGCACCAAAATAGATTTTTTGACCTTATCTCCACCCATGAATGCATAGTTAACCAATTATAACCTCAAGGAATACAAATTCAAATCTTCCTTAATTTAACAACCACATATAAATTAGATAACAAAAGAATGCTATAGGAAGAAACTTCATTTAATATCATTCAAATGTCAAAATTAAATACAACCATGCAAATTGTAAAATATAGACAAGAATGTTAACTAGAAGAAAAGAAATCTTGCACAGTGTGTTAGTGACTAAAAGAGACTCAAAAAAAGATTACAATGGCTTAGAGGCATGAGAAATTACAATAGTATGCATAGAAGCAACTAGAGAATCAAAGAAAGATCAACTCTTACAAAGATTTAAAATATTCCCTTTATAACTCAGGCATGACTGAGATATTTCTAACTAAAGTTACTTTACAACCACTACCATTAAGACAATCCAAACAATAGATTTGATTTGATACACTTGTAGAAGCATGAAAATCATGGAACTCTAACTAGAGAAAACCTTTAAGTGATGAAAATGGCATCAATCAATGATAAAACTCCTCAAAATAGATGATCAAATGGTGGAAAGAGTGTCTTTTGCATCATCTAAGTCCTAGCATTAACTTGGAGTGGTTGGAATCGATTGAAAAGATCTGACTGTGCAAGAAAATCCAATTTTTATTTGTTCTTGGCCTACAAATCAGCAAGGTTAGCAAGTCAACCCAATCACACAATCAGAAACCTCCATGTGGACCAACCATATTATTTCCTTTTTCCACCTTGTAGAGTCTTCACATGTGTGACCATATCATGTTTAACTAACCACACCACCTTCAAACTTAACCGCTATGGTTTATAATATTGTTAGCCCTAACCGCAATGTCAACCTAACTACACCTACCTTACTGGGCCCACCAAGACACATAGTGAATCCTTGCTATGTTGCTATAGCTAAAGGTTGAGCAACTTTACATAGTGACAAAGAGAGAGACATCAATCCTCCTACATCTGACGGTCCTAAAAATCACCAATCCTTCCAGTGCACCAACTAATAGAAATAGAGTCCTTGGCCAACTTGTCAAAACTAAATCACCATATAGCGGCCCGTAAAAGGGAAGGGACCCACCTACCACATGTCAATCTGTCGCTATGTCTCTATGGGTAACTACCTTGCAACTCTACATATCAATAAGGTGATGACCATAGATAACGAAAATATTTGATGGTGGATGGAACATGTGGATCACCTTTTAAAGTTGTTAGTACTTCAACCAACCAAAATCCCTCTGTATGCCAACATAGTCTGACTCACCACCCTATGATCCACCAAAGAACTCAGACCCACTCAAACATGTGGTGCAATGTCACTATGTTGCATGAAATAAAGGTTGTGCAACTCTACATAGTGACAAAGCAACTAGCGAGGATGATGAATGATCTTATGGCAAGGTAGTTGTGGGCCTGCGTAAATATTACTTAGGAAAACATGAGAGAATTATAATTTTTTTATTTAATTTATTTTCATCTTTCCATGGTATTGTTTAATATTAAAGGTAGGAAGTGACCATTTAACAGTTGAATTTAAATGTTGCAATTTTGGTGGGAAGGCAAATTTGGCCAACATGAATTTCTCCATGTCACACATCTAGGTGCTCCTAGGTGCAACATTATATGGTTATAGAAAATAATTCAATGTAAAAAATATTATGCAATGTATGCAACACACACAATCTCAATAGTGACATGAACACATACTCACTAAGTGACTCCCCCATGATGGGAGCTTTCCTTGACAAATTTAAACCCATAAACACATGTTAAAGCTTTCTTTGAAGAACAAAGAAAGGAAACTATTAGGTAGTATTGTTAATGTACTTGTTAACACATTCATGATAATAAAATTTAATTTGGTCACACCTTATCAAATTGTAATAATTTTCCTTAGGGAAAAATTAACCCAAGACCAAGGAACTCAAGCACAAGCACAATAGTAGACCAAAAGAGTATGATCAGAATAATGATATGATATTCAATTCAATGTATAAAAGTACACTAGGACTGCCTATATATAAAGGCTTCTAGAATGCATATTAATTAGTAAAATGATAAGTCATACAACTAGGCACATGTCCACCAGATATGGGTTATCCTCCATTAAGCACACGAGTAAGTGTGATGTTGAGAGGATAAGCCTACAAAGGTGTAACATGCAAAATAAAGTAGAGAAAGAGGGAAAATCTCATGGGAAAAACCCTCCCGCAATAAGAGAGACAAAAAAAGAAGATGCATGGATGGATGAAGTAATCAAAACCCCCCATTACAACATACATCAAGTATATATAATAGAGAAATGTGAGAAGAACACAATCCCAAAATAGGAAAAGGTCCCCCCCACAAGAGAGAAGAAGAAGAGAGACAAGGTAGTCTCCCCCCCTAAATAAAGAGTTTTGATCAGTGATAGCTACTCTGATGTAGAAGCTGATCCAAGACTGTTGAGTAATGTTCTTCCCCTTTGGAAGAAACAATATCATAGGTACATAAGAGATGATTCCCCTACGTGTAGAAAGAATCCTGATCATCAATGATGCCTCTAAAACCTACTCAACTTTCCCTATGTCGATATTGATTGTTGCCTCTTCCAATGCTACTAAAGAGAACAATGTTAGATCTAGCAAGGATAGATGTAGAACCTATCCCAAAGAATCTACTATCTCCTCAACTGATAGAGAGATCTCCTACAACTATTATACATAAGGATCCACAATCACATCAATCTATGAAGATTGATCATGTAGAGAATGGACATGAGGGTCAGAGTGAGCTCTCACAACAACTAAACAAGGATCTTCTCCATCAAAGAGAGGATGTATATCATCAATGATGTCCCCCAAATCTAGTATGTATGACTACACAAACAAACCTGAAATATCTACTATGTAGTCATCCTCTAATGCTAGAGCTAGAAGACTATGTGTACCTTGCTATGTTGGACCTATCATTGTGGAAATATATGCATGTGGTATGTGTTGATGTTGTGACCTCTCGCTACATCTGTCAATAGAACCCCATGTATTTGAATCTGTTGAAGCACTATCATTGGTGTCACTATCAATTTCCACAATGTATGAAGTGAGGAGAGGATTAGAGGATAAGCTTGGTGAAATTTCCTCAAATTGTACATCCTTCTCCACAAAGATCTCATGAGTCTCAGGACCCATAAGTCTATATGCCTTAACATTGTCTTCATATCCAATAAAAGTACAAGGCCTGGGTGGTGGTGCCTTGCATCCCCTAGAAGATATGTTTGCCCATGCTAGAAAACCAAAGACTCTGAACTATGTCACAACTTGTTTTCTTTTTTTGCACCATGAGTCAAAAGGAGTCTTGCCATCTAAGGCATTATAAGGAGACCTTTTAAGTATGTGATTGGCACTGCTGATTGCTTCCACTTCAAGTGATGGATCGAGAGACTTGGCTCGTATCATGCAACTTACCATGGACTTAAGAGTTTGGATCCTCAATGCTACAACATCTATCTTGTGTGTACTGAATGTTGGTTGATTCTAAAGATCAATACCCTCAATTTTTCAAAATTCTTTAAGTCTGTTGTTCACATATTTTCTTTCATTGTCCATTCGAAGAACTTTGATGGATTTCCTTGATTTCTATTCAACATGAGCCTTGAAGGCTAGAAACTTATCCAACATTTCATTCTTGTGATGAAGAAAGTAGACCCAAGTATACCATGAAAAGTCATCAATGAAAGTAAGTATGTAGCAACCCTGGCTGACTAATGTCACTGCAAAATGACCTACTGGTACCATGTGAACCATCTAAAGAAAAATTGGTACTCTTAAAGACTTCCCTTTATTAAACTTCTCCTCTAGATGGATATCCACTGAACTTGTTGAACATTCACGGATGGAAAAGTTGATTGTAGGTAGACCTTTCACCATTTTGTTTGAGCAAAGTTGTTGAAGATAGCAGAAGGCAAGATGACCATACCACTCATACCATAATTTGGTTTGTGAATTGGATTGAGTCAACAAGGCTTGTGAAGGAGACTTGGGCACAAAGCGGGAGAAAGAATACAACCTTTTGTCATGATTAACTTTCCCCACTGCAACCAATGAGTCATCTTTTAGACTACGCACCTTACTGAGTCAGGAAGGAACTCAACTTTATAGCCATCTCCAAGGTGAGTGATTTGGTAAATTGAGAGGAGATTAGAACTTAGGTGAGAAACATAGAGAACATCTTTGAACTCTCCATTTTCCATCTCCACATTTCCTTTCCCTTCAACTTCCATTTTTGTATCATCTCCTACAAAGATGTGTGGTACCTTAAACTACTTTAATGAAGAAAAATCTCCTTTTGAAGAACCCATATGATATGAGGCACTTGAGTCAAGAATCCATTTCGTTGAAGAACTTAAATTTTTCATGAGTGCTTGCACTTTGCCCTTTGAATTGAAAGAAGATCATTTCTCCTTGTAAGCATTAGGTAGTGGAACATTATGTTTCTTCATGATGTTCATTAACTCATCAATCTTCTTATGATAACACTCATGTTCATCATGACCCAATTTCTTGCAATAGGCACACTTTTTCCTGTCCTTATTAATGTCCCCCTTCTTATTTGAATTTGTGAAAGACTCACGTTGTTGATTTGATGATGGTATTGTGTTTTCTACATCCTCTAATTTTTTATTCTTCCACTTCTTAGTCTTGTCATTTCCTTTTTTTGAAGATTGACCAGCTAAATTTTGAGAACCTTCATTATTGATCACCAATGTCTTTGGCTTGGGAAAATTGAGAATGCCCATTGATTTCAACTTATTTTCTTCTTCATTCAATAGTATAGCATAGCGATCAAAATAGACTTTCTGATACACATACCCTAATGTAGTCTTTGAGGTGTTATAAGAAGAAAAAAATGTGTAGTACTTAGATGACAACTTATTATGAATGAGATAGATTAACCTGTCATCTTTAATAGGACTACCACAATCATCAAGCTTCATTCTTAATTCATTCACCTTTATGATAAAATCCTGTATGGAATCAAATGTCTTTGGATCTAAGGAGACAAGCTCATCTTCAATTTTGTAAAAATCTTCCTTAGACACTTTACCATATAGGTTTTGGAGGGTATCCCAAGCTTCCTTGGATGTACAAGACTTCTGGATCTGATATATGATCTTGTCTTCAACCCCCAAACAAATATCACCTAAAGCTTTCCTATCCATTATTTCCCAAGCTAAAAATTTAGTTCTAGATATTTGATCACCTTTTGGTTTAGGAAGGGTACCATCTACATGTTGAGAAACTCCTTTATGCATTAAATGACACTACATTTTAATGGACCAGTAGCATAGTTATGTGTAGTTAATTTGTGAAACTCAAAATGTCCCATGATGTAGAAAATGAAAGAAAATAATAGAAAAAGAGGAATACAACACCAAGAACACCCCCTCTTTTCACTCAATCAAGAAACCCCCCAAAAAGATTCTTTTGGCACTTTATATGTAGTGCGTTTAGAATGGTCACTTGCTAATTTTGGCCTTAGTGGACTTCTAATTTTTCCTTTTTACAACCAGCTTATGGAGTCCAAAAATTGAAACATTACAATGTATCTTAGATATACAACAATTCTGAAGTTATATCAAAGTATTACAATGTAGAAAAGGACCTAATTCTAAAAGTGACAGTTTTGTCCACACAACCCTATAATTTGATTGCAAATATAGAAAGTAGACAAAAAATAATGCACTTTAAAAAAAAAACCTATTTTCATGTCCAGATGAGCCCGTATAAAGCATTTGAAGTTGCAAAATGTAGGATTGGATAGGTACAGTCACCAAAAGATGCAATTTCTAACAAATCCATGCACAAAAACTAGAAAAGAACTACACCAATAAATTTTTTAGGAAATTTAACCCAAAATTTAAAAAATTGCACCTAACTTGGAGTCTGGATGATTGAGATACGATATTCCAAAGTTAGACTACAAAATCAAAAATCAATCTAAAGAGGATTTGGAACAAAAAAAGATGCGGTTAAATTTGACAGTTATATGACCACTGCAATAGTTCTAATTTTCCTCCTAATGAAGGTCAAACAACCATCAAATTTAGGCTCATGAAATTGATGATAGTACCAAAAACTCCACCCCTGGATGATGTCACACTAACATGTCCTGTACGGATGATGATGTCAACATAAAAAATGTACAAACAAAATCAACAAGGTTGCTGACATGGATTCTGGCTGGCTCCTCACTGGTGGTACAGTCTAACATGTGGTGAAATGAGAGCAAAGGTGGTACATGAGCCAGTGACTAGATTGAGTCCACGTGGCCAGAGTAGAATGCCTCTCTATTTTTGACATGGTCTCTTTGTAAGGACCCCTGAAAGTTTTTCCCATCATCAAAAAAGTAAATTCATAGGCTGCGAAGGACAAAAAATTGGAGGGGTTCCCAAACACTAGATGTCATCCTAGACTTAAGACCACCAAGATTGACTTTCCAGTGACAAGATTAAAGTATGTCACCGATGATGTCTTTTGTGGGCATCAAAGGGATTATTGTCGACTGCTAGAGTTTTAATAAAAATCCCACATTCGTGGGTAAGAAATGCTTTGCAATTTTTAAAAGGTTGAGCCTACTTACTCCAAATAAACAAGTCATGTTAGGTCTTTGATGAAGCTCACCGGATTCCCAAGTTGCTCGGTCGGTATATGGAATCCCATTGGTAAGTGCAAAGCTACTACCAAAAAATTGATTATGCACCAAATTTGGATTAATCTACCAAAATAAATAGAATATTTTGTGAATATTCTCTACAAGGGATGGGGTGTCACTGCCTAGTTCCTGCAAAAAAAAAATTCTTTGTAGGGGCCTGTAGGGCTGAAAATATTTTGAAAAATATCCACAAATTTGAAAATGTAGAGAATTGCAGAGAATAAAAAAAATTCAAATATGAACAATAAATTAATAGATTGAATAAATGACCATACCCAGTTTGCGAATTGGGCCTTCGAGTGTTGGTTTGCAAAAAAAAAAATTCCTCAAAATCAACTTTGGCCCAACATTGGTGAATTTATAGCCGATTTTCACTGAATCAACATTTTGGATGTAATGGTGAGGTCTGTTTTGGCTTTAGACACTCCCAATTTCTGTGAATTCTCTGGATTTGGGTCAAGGTGCTAAAGCAACAATGGTCTTGAATGGTTGTGTGAAGAGAATTTCCTCGAGCTTTGATACCAACTAAGAATTTGGAATAGCTTTGATACCATGTAAGAATTTTCCTTAGGGAAAAATTCACCCAAGACCAAGGAACTCAAGCACAAGCACAATAGTATACCAAAAGAGTATGATCATAATAATGATATGATATTCAATTCAATGTATAAAAGTATACTAGGAGTGCATGTATATAAAGGCCTCTAGAATTCATAGGAATCAACAACATGATAAGTCATACAACCAAGCACATGTCCACCAAATATGGGTTATCCTCCATTAAGCATAGGATTAAGTGTGATGATGAGAGGATAAGCCTACAAAGGTGTAGCATGCAAAATAATGTTGTAGACACCATGTTCTAAATTAGGAGTGTGAATAACTTTGTTGTCTACATGACAAATTAGTTAATTATGCAAACTCTAGTGTTGTAGACACCATGTGTTGAATTAGAGTTGCTTACTCCAATGTTGTCAACATGAAAACTCATAAGAGTACACAAACTCCTAAGTGTCTCACCTAAGAAATAATAAAATAATGCATTAACCTAAGTAAACTTAAGTAAAGTGTAATAAGTAAATACTTATTTACACCAACACAAATAAATGCCAAGGAGAAAAGACATCTAAAATTTTATATCTTTATAAAAGATGATTTGTAAATATATTCTTTTTGAATCATATTTCTTATCTCTACCAAGCTTAAAATTGTATTTTACATTTCTAATCGTTTCTCTTTCAGAATAAATTTCCTTCAAGAGCTCAAGAACAATGCCCTATTTCTCTTTTCACTTTTCTATTCCATCTAAACTCAAAACATAAAAAATAATGTTCAAATATATAAGTATCTACCTCTCTCCTTAATGCACAAAAAAGGTTGAGAAAAGTCAACTTGCCTCTCAAATCCTTACCAATCACAAGGTGAAAAGTGCCCCTTCTTACCCAAGAAATTCAAAGCTCAACAATGGTATATTTTGGGAGATAAATGGAATAATAAAGAATATGTATACATGCATATCCATTAAATGAATTAAATATAAGTATAGGTGAAAATTTTGACAACGCATTAAAGGATTTGTAATGTGGGGAAATAGGGTTCACTAGCTTGCATGGACAAAGCTAGGAAGCTTAAGCCTATTTTTACTTTAATTACCTTTGGAAAGAAAATGTTCCATTTGGCTTAAGAAATCATAAGTATGAGGTAAATTCAGAAATCCTCTTTAGGGAAGTGGAAGATTAATATGCAATTTTTGAAGATGGATGATAGAGATGGGTCAAAAATAAGGAAAAAAAGATGACCTTTTTAATGTATAAGTAGGCAAAAAAACTAATAGAAAAATCCTAGCACAAGATTTGGGAAGTACAAATTGTAATTGACCAACAATGTAGAGGTTGAGATCAAGGATAAACACCTCTTATAAAAATAAAAAATCCTTGAGAAAAACAAACAATTCCATGAAATAAAATACATTACATGATACAAAATACCACCTCAACCAAGAGAAAGTGGATCCTTAGAAAGGATAAGAGCTTGAAAAAGATGAACCTTCCTCCTAAGCATGAAGATCTATTTTAATATTAATAAAACATATATCTAAGAAATATTGAATAAATTATTTAAATTGAATATAATTTACAAGAGAATGAGCATAACTAAAGTGAAAAATCAAATGAGCGCCATTATCCTTTTGTTCTTTAGTCTTTGATTTTTAAAATTTTGAAGTATAATAATGAGTCCAAGCTTAATGTTTTTTTCGCATTTAAGTTTGTAATAGATTCTTTTAGCTAAGGCAAGATGATCTTCTTTAGGTGAAGGCTTGTTTTCTTTTTTGTGGAAAAATTATTGGTAAGGAAGGTGGTCAGTTATAATTTGAAGTATAAGGAGCATAGCTTGCGGTTGGTCTTTCATGGGAAATATTTTCTCAAGTCAAAAATCTTAAACCATATTTACCATGTTGTATAAGATGATCTATAGCAACATTCCTTATTTTGATATTCCAGTAATACCTTGTCGATTGTAACTATGTTTGGAGATAATATATAGGGCTTTCATCTTGGGGTTTATGAAAAGGTTTTGTGTAGGGATGAGTATTAGGAGGATTGATCTCTATTGGGGGGTTCAAAATCATATTTAATCATTATTCTCACCAACTTCATTAGTTTTAGAAGAAGGCTCTTATAAATCTTCATATTTTCTCAATGTTATGTTAGGAGATGAATAATGAGTAAAGTGCATAACATCTTCTTGATTTATGACATTATGATATAGGAGAATAAAGAGGGTCTAAACAAGTGCTTATACTAACATGTTTATCCTCTTAAACTAAGTTATCTTCACAAGAGAATATCTATTACTGCTCTTTAATGTTGCATCTTTGTTGGGGAGATTATTAATTAAGGTACCAACTCTATCATTATTAACAAGTGATGTGCTAGGAAAGTTGTTAATATTGTTCATTTCAATGTCATCTTTAGGATTGTCACTTTCTACAAAAGCTCTTTTTTGATCTACACATTCTAATAATTTCCTTAAGAACACCATGGTATAGAAACATGCAACATCGATAAAAGCTTTGATAATTGATTTGCAACTAGAAAATATATTTAAATTTTTAATAATTTCATATGTATATGCACCATGAATGAAAAACAACGACATAAAGTGAAATAATCTATTATCTAAAATATGATTTTAATAAATATAACTAAGAAGAAATGTAATCACATGTGAAATAGAAAATCATTCCAATTCAAAAATTTCATCATGAAAATGAAACACATCTTTATCGAACCTGAAATTGAAAAGTACGTTTAAGAAGAACTGAGTTCACCAAAATGGAATATCATAAACCTAGATATATAGATGCACATAATGTAGCAATGATATAATGCAAATATAGATTGATTAAACATGTAAAAAATAGATCTAGAAATCCATATCAGAATTAAGCAAGATAAAGATGCTACAGATTCACCAAATTATAATGTGGTTAACTATATCTCTAAATGTGTGCAGTGGAAATGAAATGACTTAAACATAAGTTAAGGAAATGCATAAAAATAAAAGACAAACATCCAAATTAGAATTAAAAATGTAAGATATATCAAGTTTGCCAAAATGTAAAGCAATGAGCTCTAAATTCATGAAATGTAGTAATGATATGACGTAAATATAAGTAAATTTAATGCATATAAATCACATCTAGAAATATAAATGAGACTTATCAAATATTTAATATACATTAGAAATGTCAAAATGTAAAGTGAAAAAATAGAGCTCACTAGCATATATGGGCAAAAATAGGAAGCTTGGGCTTATTTTCACTTTAATTATCTTCAAAAGAAAAATGATCCACATTGTTGAAGGATTCTTGACCACAAGGTAGATTTAATAATCCTATGTGAGGAGTGGACAATGACTATGCAACTTTAGATGTTGTATATGCTACTTTAGTATGTTAGAAACACTAAATTAAAACAATCAAAAAGTATTTGCATATTGATTTAACATAACTTCATGAGAGACAAAGTGAAGTCCTCAAATGAGAATATGAGCCATGGATAGGCTCTCTCAATGAGGATGATCACTTGATGTAGAGGTGTGTCTAATAGCTAAGATGGCTTGATTATGTATGTATGCTCAAATGCTCAAATGGGCTTCAATGGAGGATTTTTGATAGATTTTGGTGAATGGATTTGATGTAAAAAATGGCTTCTCAAAATGGCATTATGGCTTTACTTTCTAGATTGTGTTGTTTTTGCAAAGGGGAAGGATCCAATTTATAGGCAAGAGGCTTGAGGGATGGAGGGCTAAGATGGAAGGAAAGATGAAAGCTTATGGAGGGCTCAGATTGAATGAGAGGAGAGCACAGGGATTTTGTTTCCTTATAGCCAATCAAGGAGTGACACATGTCATAGGGTGAGAGGATGGAGGAAATGGCAAGGATGAGTCAACAAAGGAGGCTCAAGAGATAATATCTTCATAAAGACCCTTCATAAGTGCTTTGTAAGAGCATTGAAGGAGAGTGTAAGAGATATTTGAGGGTTATTTATGTTGGAGGGTGAGGAATTTCGACTTGGGTTGGATTAGGAAGGTTTTAAGCTTGCTTAGGATTGTGCAAATGATTAGATGATGGATTAGGATGGTTTAGGATTAGCTAAGGGATAGGCAAGTGGATGGCAATAAATGAGGGTGGGTGAAGGAGGAGATATTTGTTAACTTTGGCTTGGGTTAGCAAGTCTTAACCCATGTTTAAGGAATGTGAAAAGGTTAGGAGGGGATTAGGATTAGGATTAAAGATAAGGATTGACATCTTCTAGAAGAGTCTAGGCTTTGGATGAGGATGAAGACTTTCTAGAAGAGTCTAGAACTTCCTAGGATGAGGATAAAAAATGTATTTTAGAAAATAAATAAAGTTTTATTTATTTCAAGGGTTTGGGTTGAGGAGATATTTATTTAAACATTTTTAATAAACATGAGGATTAATATTTAATCTTAATTAAATATTTTAAGTTGGGATTAGATATAGGAAATGATGGGATTAGCCTTTAATCGAAATTAAAGAAGGATTAGAAGATTTTGGAAGAGGTTAGTGGTCTTAAGGAAATTGGCCAAGTTTTGGGCAAAAAATAAATAAATTCTTTATTTTGGAATTTTTGTTCAATTTATTAATTAATTAATTAATTAATAAGGAAATAATGTTTAAATAAGATTTAACCATTTTTGGGAGGGATTCTTTAATTAAATATTTTTAATTAAGATAAAGGGATTTAATAAAATAAAAATAAATTAATTAATTAATAAATGATGATGTCATCAGGGACTTTTCAGAAAATAAAAATACTTTATTTTCTAAAGGATTTTTAGGTGTCTACATTAATCTAGGTCAAAACAAGGAGATGAGATGTCTTTCTTCATGTGTAAGAAAACATAAAATTAAAAAAATCCAAGAAGTTGATATTGCAACTGACATGTGATGTGAATTTTGGGTAAAAGAGTTAAAATCTAAAATTGGAACAAATGCTATGTTGTCACTGATATCAAACCTTATTGTCAAGACAATTTTCTATTTGATTTGATTTCCATATCTAGATGTCTGATGAAGAGGATTAAAGAAGTTGAACATAACAATAACAACTAGAGGAAAGGTTGAATTATGAGAAAAGACTGCAATGGGAACTTAATTAGTTAGAGCTTGATAAGATAAAGTATTTTTAAAATCATGTTAGAAGTGAAGAAGAAAATTGTATAGAAGCCTTAAAGAAGTGATCAAATATTGACCAAATGCATAGGCTTGATCGAGCAAAAGAGAAAAAGATTAAGGAACTTGCAATATATGTCAAGTGGTGCTAGTGTTGACCAAGCCACAATATATGTCAAGCAAAAGTACTATTGACTGAGCATCAGTATTGATTGAGTGTCATCATATGTGCCAAAAAAAGAGATGGTAGTGGCCGAGAAACTCAGTGATGACCAAGCATCAAAACACAATGTTGGCTGAGGGACAACATTTTGATAGTTTATGAAGAAATCATCATTTCTAGCTAATAGAGTTGATTTCTTAGAATATGTAAAGCATGTCAAAGATAAGGATGGATGAGCTGGAATATTTAAATCAAGGGAAACCATGTTTTTCATTTATATGCAAGGATTCTCAAAGAAGTTTGGAGAAGTTTATAGATTAGAATAGAGGAGATTAAATGTTGGCAGGATTCAATGAATCTTACCTAACCCTAAGATCTACAATGGTGTTTAAGTATGAAAAGATTAGAATTACCTATTTGATGTAACAAAAAAATGCTTCCACCCCATGTTCAATGAAAAGACCAACTAAATGTCTGTCCGGTGCTTCAATCTTCAGACTTAAATCATTTTCATAACTGAATCTTCAATCTAATTGGCATTGCTCTCAGGTTTCTTGGGTTGTCATACTCACTATCAGCCTAACGATGGACATTATTGGGCTATGATAATACCATACTAATCACCTTAGCTCTATTATGCTTATTCTTATAGAAATAAAACTCTAATTATCATAGCATTTGAATCTATATTGTTTACCACCTTAATAATAATGCTGCCACCTTTCTACACTTAAGCTGCCTCTCTTCATAGACTCGTAAACAGACCTTAATAACTTTTTATAGACATAACATTTGCCAAATTGCTCCAGTGAGAAGCTGCGCAATTAGGTTCTTTCAAACATATCAAAAATGGAGAGAAATCCAACGGTGGGTTTGTGAGAGATGACCCTCACAAGAAGACCCAAATTTTTGTAACAAAATGTTTCTCCAATTAATGTGTTGATGTCGCTCATGCTCAGCTTTCCTCAACTTTTCCAAGCTGGTTCATGATTCCAATAACAGTTTTGAAACCAATATTCTTTGCCAATAAACAATGATCACTCTTTTCCATGCTCATTCAATAGAGATCTAAAGCAAAATCGGATGCATAAAGAGAAGAACAAAACGATAGGAACAAAACAAAACTACACACAAAAAAAACTGTTCATTAATGCTTAACCAGGCTTTTACAATGCTTGGCTCTCTGGCTGCTGCCAGAGAGCCCTTGAGATATTTTTCCCTTCAAGAATCTCAAAACTCTAACTCTCCCTTTTCTCCCCTATCCCCCTCTTTCCTTATACTTACTCTCTATTAAAGAGTTGCAATCGGTTACATAGTTATGGTTACAAAACCATATTTCCTATTTTAATGCATTATTGTCTCCTCATGGAGATCTCTTTCCTAATACAAGGGAAATGCCTTTATAATACATTTTAATGCTATATTTCACCATTAAAACATAATATTGCTACTTCATAAACAATTTGTACCCCATGGTTCCCAGATTTGAAATTTTTCCACTATTGCAAACTCTTGCCATGATTGGCCATGTTGGAGGGGTCTCCCATCAAACTCCCGGACTGACAAATTTCCTTGTCCCAAGGAAATGTGCTTGCTTCTTCTTCATGGTCTTTCACTCTTTAGCTTTTGTTGCGTCACTCTGATGACGTCCTTGCATTGTCATTGCTGTCCACCATTCTTCATACTGCTACTATACGGTCATCGTAGCCATCGAAGATTCTAGAAGATGCTTCCCACTCTCGCTCAGTGGTTGCTTCTTGCACCTTCTACCTAGCTTCATCCTCATGGAGACAATACCGAGATCTCCGCCTGAGACCTTCCCAAGAACTCTCTTCGTTCTTCCTGCAGCTTGATGGATTAATGCAACCATTTATGCTTCTTCCCACTGCAATGTCACCAGACCATTCGCTAGCTCTGATACCACTCTGATGTAACAAAAAAATGCTTCCACCCCATGTTCAATGAAAAGACCAACTAAATGTCTGTCTGGTGCTTCAATCTTCAGACTTAAATCATTTTCATAACTGAATCTTCAATCTAATTGGCATTGCTCTCAGGTTTCTTGGGTTGTCATACTCACTATCAGCCTAACGATGGACATTATTGGGCTATGATAATACCATACTAATCACCTTAGCTCCATTATTCTTATTCTTATAGAAATAAAACTCTAATTATCATAGCATTTGAATCTATATTGTTTACCACCTTAATAATAATGCTGCCACCTTTCTACACTTAAGCTGCCTCCCTTCATAGACTCGTAAACAGACCTTAATAACTTTTTATAGACATAACATCTGCCAAATTTCTCTGGTGAGAAGCTGTGCAATTAGGTTCTTTCAAACATATCAAAAATGGAGAGAAATCCAACGGTGGGTTTGTGAGAGATGACCCTCGCAAGAAGACCCAAATTTTTGTAACAAAATGTTTCTCCAATTAATGTGTTGATGTCGCTCATGCTCAGCTTTCCTCAACTTTTCCAAGCTGGTTCGTGATTCCAATAACAGTTTTGAAACCAATATTCTTTGCCAATAAACAATGATCACTCTTTTCCATGCTCATTCAATAGAGATCTAAAGCAAAATCGGATGCATAAAGAGAAGAACAAAACGATAGGAACAAAACAAAACTGCACACAAAAAAAACTATTCATTAATGCTTAACCAGGCTTTTAGAATGCTTGGCTCTCTGGCTGCTACCAGAGAGCCCTTGAGATATTTTTCCCTTCAAGAATCTCAAAACTCTAACTCTCCCTTTTCTCCCCTATCCCCCTCTTTCCTTATACTTGCTCTCTATTAAAGAGTTGCAATCGGTTACATAGTTATGGTTACAAAACCATATTTCCTATTTTAATGCATTATTGTCTCCTCATGGAGATCTCTTTCCTAATACAAGGGAAATGCCTTTATAATACATTTTAATGCTATATTTCACCATTAAAACATAATATTGCTACTTCATAAACAATTTGTACCCCATGGTTCCCTGATTTGAAATTTTTCCACTATTGCAAACTCTTGCCATGATTGGCCATGTTGGAGGGGTCTCCCATCAAACTCCCGGACTGACAAATTTCCTTGTCCCAAGGAAATGTGCTTGCTTCTTCTTCGTGGTCTTTCACTCTTTAGCTTTTGTTGCGTCACTCTGATGACGTCCTTGCATTGTCATTGCTGTCCACCATTCTTCATACTGCTACTATACGGTCATCGTAGCCATCGAAGATTCTGGAAGATGCTTCCCACTCTCGCTCAATGGTTGCTTCTTGCACCTTCTACCCAGCTTCATCGTCATGGAGACAATACCGAGATCTCCGCCTGAGACCTTCCCAAGAACTCTCTTCGTTCTTCCTGCAGCTTGATGGATTAATGCAACCATTTATGCTTCTTCCCACTGCAATGTCACCAGACCATTCGCTAGCTCTGATACCACTCTGATGTAACAAAAAAATGCTTCCACCCCATGTTCAATGAAAAGACCAACTAAATGTCTGTCCGGTGCTTCAATCTTCAGACTTAAATCATTTTCATAACTGAATCTTCAATCTAATTGGCATTGCTCTCAGGTTTCTTGGGTTGTCATACTCACTATCAGCCTAACGATGGACATTATTGGGCTATGATAATACCATACTAATCACCTTAGCTCCATTATGCTTATTCTTATAGAAATAAAACTCTAATTATCATAGCATTTGAATCTATATTGTTTACCACCTTAATAATAATGCTACCACCTTTCTACACTTAAGCTGCCTCTCTTCATAGACTCGTAAACAGACCTTAATAACTTTTTATAGACATAACATCTGCCAAATTGCTCTAGTGAGAAGCTGTGCAATTAGGTTCTTTCAAACATATCAAAAATGGAGAGAAATCCAACGGTGGGTTTGTGAGAGATGACCCTCGCAAGAAGACCCAAATTTTTGTAACAAAATGTTTCTCCAATTAATGTGTTGATGTCGCTCATGCTTAGCTTTCCTCAACTTTTCCAAGCTGGTTCGTGATTCCAATAACAGTTTTGAAACCAATATTCTTTGCCAATAAACAATGATCACTCTTTTCCATGCTCATTCAATAGAGATCTAAAGCAAAATCGGATGCATAAAGAGAAGAACAAAACGATAGGAACAAAACAAAACTGCACACATAAAAAACTATTCATTAATGCTTAACCAGGCTTTTACAATGCTTGGCTCTCTGGCTGCTGCCAGAGAGCCCTTGAGATATTTTTCCCTTCAAGAATCTCAAAACTCTAACTCTCCCTTTCCTCCCCTATCCCCCTCTTTCCTTATACTTGCTCTCTATTAAAGAGTTGCAATCGGTTACATAGTTATGGTTACAAAACCATATTTCCTATTTTAATGCATTATTGTCTCCTCATGGAGATCTCTTTCCTAATACAAGGGAAATGCCTTTATAATACATTTTAATGCTATATTTCACCATTAAAACATAATATTGCTACTTCATAAACAATTTGTACCCCATGGTTCCCAGATTTGAATATTTTCCACTATTGCAAACTCTTGCCATGATTGGCCATGTTGGAGGGGTCTCCCATCACTATTTAAGGAGGCACAAGAGCTAAGCTCATGTATATGTGAGGGGGTGTAACGACCTAGAAAAGTTGGAGTAGTTATTGATTCTATTGACTGGTGAACCTAATCAAGAGGCTAAACAAAGTCATAAAGAATGATTGTTTGAAGGGTTGCTAAGAGAATCAGAGATAGAGATGACAAAGAATTCCAATTAGTGGATCACCTTATAAACAAAACTATGATCTATATGTTCAAATTGAGTTGTACTTATTTAGGTCAAAACCTAATGTTACTTTATAACAATTGTATTAGTATTGAAATCCTTTAATCAAGGTTGACCTGATAGTCATATGTAAATCCTTTAATCAAGGTAGCATTCTAATGAAATGTTCTAAAGTCCTCTAACAAAGCCACTCCTAATAGTGTGATTAAATCCTTTAACAAAGTCACATTTAATAGTGTGTTTTATAACCTTTAATAGGGTTGGCTCCTAACAAATCCCACTTTTGAGGAATGAAAAGATTGGTGACATGTTACTAATAGTTTTTCTCAAATTGGGTTTCCATGTTAAATCCTAGTGTCAAACTTGCGTGGATATTATTTGTGATGTTTTACTGTTAATGTTTACATTCTACAAGTCTATTATATTTAAGACTGTGGACTACTAGTTTATGTTATTGAAAGTTTACTATAGAGTTCAAGCTAATGGATATTAAGATCTGAAGAAGTTTAAGTGTTTGTTTGTTTAATTGGTACATATGGAGTTTGGATAACTGATTCACCCCACAAGTCTTTTATATTATAGTGGACTATTAGTCTATGTTATTCAAGGTTATTATAGAGGCTGAGCTAATGGATATTAAGATCTAAAGAAGTTTAAGTGGTTATTTGTCCAATTGGTACATCTGGACCTTGGATAATTGGTTCACCCCCTCCCTCCCTAGTTATTCTAAACATTCTAACAATTAGTATCAAAGCATTAGTTCTTGTAGAGAAAAGTTTCAAGGTACTTAAAGCTGAAGATCAAGATGTACAAAAAGGAGATGCCAAGGTTGAACAAAGAGAATTTCCCTACATAGAAATGTTTGATGAGGCTACATCTAGCTAGAATTGGTGATGGTGCAATACACTTTGTGGACAATACATATGTGGAAATAATAATTCTTCCTCTGACATCTCAATAGTTGAAAGAGAAGAAAGAACACAACCAAGCTATGTTTGAGATTGCATCAGCCCTAAGTTATGCTAAGTTTCATGACATTAAAGAATACAAAACTTCTAAGGAAATGTGAGACACACTGTAGGCCATCTATTAAGGAGACAAGAATGTCTTGAGAGAAAAATCAAAAAGTATGAGAGTTGTTAGAAAGGTTAATCTTTCCTTGGATATATTTTAATTGGGATATTCCAAGGGTCCCTACATGTAGTTTGTCCACTTGTACACATGTGGAGGACATGTCATTGTTTGTCCTTTATTCCACATGTAAGGACAACTCTTGTTTATTTCTTTATTTAGTTTATCCTCCTTAAGAGGATTGTGACACTTTGCACACACCTATTATGAATGTGGCATTCATAGAAATGGGAGTTACAAATGCAACTCCTCTCTCATCTCTATATAAGAGATGCTCCTTCTTCTTTCTTCACAACCACATACCACTCTAAGCACTTGATGTTATTGTATTGAGCTACTTTTGCTCCAACACTCTCTCTCTCTCTTCTTTAGGCATTTGCCTTCATTCATAATAACTCACAAGGGGTTTTCTTTGCTTTCCCCTTATAAATCCTTGTCTCCATTGTTGAACCATCTTGGTGTATGCTCTTGGAGTCGCTTATCTTATGGTAACATTGTTTCACACTTAACTTACTTGGATTGTTTCTCGTTCCTTGCTCAACATTATCATTTCTTACAAGAGTTAAGTTTGATGAAATGAGAATGATGGAAGGTGAGAATATAGTCCAATACCATGGAAGAATCAAAGAGGTTTTTAATGCTATGAGAGGAGCATGTGGAAATATTGATGATGAGACTATCATCAACAAGGTTTTGTTAACTCTACTTCCCATTTATGCTATTAGGGTTTCTAGAATATAAGAACTAAGATGTCTCCAGCTAATGACCTAACTCTAGAAGGTGTTATTGGTAGACTTACTACTTTTGAAATGTCAAATTTTGATAATTTCACTCCTACCACTATTGAATCTTCTTTTAAGTCACAATTGGTTCTTAGTAAGAAAGGAAAACAAAAATATGTAAAAAGTGATAGTGATGCTTTTGATGATGAAGTTGATGAGCTTGAAGTATTGATAGCTAGAAGACTTCCTAGAGGCAGAGGAAAATACAAAGGGAAACTTCCTATAATCTATTTTTCATGTAACAAAGTAGGTCATATGGTTGCAAGATGTCCTGATAGAGAAGATGAGGATGAAAAGAGGAAAATAGGGAAAGAAAGTACAAAAGAAGAAGAGATCACTAAGGCAATAAGAGAAACAAGAACTACAAAGAAAAAGGTAAGAAATCCTATTACATTGCTTAAGAAGAAACTGATAATGAGTCCAAGGGTAATGATAAAGAAGTTGTCTATATTGCTATGAAAGAATATTTTGATGAAGCTGAGAAAACTACATGAATCTCTTATGTGAATAAAAGTGATAGATGGATAATTGATAGTGGTTGTTCAAATCACATGACTAGTGATAAAAGTGAATTTGAATCCATTGGACCATACAAGGGTAGCTATGTTAAGTTTGGTAATGATGTACCATGTCTTGTGAAATGAAAAGGATCAATATAATTGATTGATAATATCAAGTGTAACAATGTTTATTGGGTTGAAGAACTTAACTATAGCTTGTTAAGTGTTTCATAGTTGAGTAAATACGATATAGATTTGAATTCCATCACAAGAAGGAAAAGTTATTTGATGTTGATGGTGAACTGATTAGAAGTGGTGATTAAACAAGAGGTAACTTGTTTTGGTAATATGGTCAGATAGAATTTTTGATTGTTGTCATATATGGGAACAAGTATTCATAATTTAATTTATGCATTTAGAGAAAGAAAAGTGTCTAAGTGTTAGATAGATTATAGCAACAAAGAGAGAAGATGTGATGTGTACAAATGACTCATTGAGAGTTATCTCATGCATAATTGAGGAAAGTTCTATAATAGTGTCATGATGATGTATACCGATGTGTAGGTGTGTACAAATAGAACTGTGCATGTTATGATTGAAATACCAATATGGGTATTTAACAGAGCAAAATAGAGCATAGTAGTGAATTGGATTGTATGACTTGAGGAAGCATTTCAATGAAAAAATAATTACTAAGTTATGATTAGCTGACTGTGAGGATATTATTCCATAAGGTATTTCATACTATGCCAAGTGTATGAAAGTATGAAGGTTGACTATGCAGTAAATTATGAATGTGTGAGGTATAAGTAAAAATCTTATCTTGTGAAGATAACTGTGTGAAATATGATGATAAATGTGATATATGTGATTGATATGAAGTTGATGAGATGATATGTGAACTACATCTGATGTATGATTAGAGCAAGTGAAAAATACAACAAAAAGAAATTATTGTATGTATATCTATTCTTGTGAAGAACTAAATTGTATAATTGCATGTTAGAGTAGTGGGCTCTTCTTGCATACATTATATTTGACCCACCAACTCCTAACAGGGTTGAAGAAACTCCTAGTAGGATTGAGGCTTCTAACAAGGTCTAGTCCTCTAACAAGGACTTGAGACACTATATGTACTTCACAAACTCCTACTAGGGTTAACATCCTTAACAAGATCCTATTGTTTAGTGAATCATCTAGTGGTTTCCCTAGTTAATAAATAATGGTGTTATGAGTTCTCTATGTGTATGGTTATATTTACTATTCAACATTGTTGGTTTACTTTCATATGCAAGTTATAAAGTAATTAACAATATTCAGTTGTGGGAAAAAGTTTGTAGAATATTGATTCACCACCCCCCCTCCTCTTAGTATTATCTATTTATAAAAACTAGTATTAGAGCCTAGTTACTAAAAATAAGTTTAATAGATTGAGTAAGATCCCTATAGATATGGAATAGTTGAAGAAAAATCTTGAAGAACCTCTTGAGCAGATTGACCTTCTTGTTAGGATTAACCTCAAACATAGATAGTTACATGCAAATATAACCAATATCAAAAAATAATAGATTGCACTGAAGAGAACACAAGGCACTAGGATTAACATGGTTCACCCAATCATTGGGATACACCTACCAACAACAAGTCCAATAACATTATTATCTAGCGATTACAATCTGCAATCCCTTATAGCTCAATATAGTTGGAAATATAAGAGGAGTAACTAAGAGGGGAGGGGTGAATTAGTTAATACAAAAATAAATCCCAGATTTCTTAGATGTCAATACAAAATGCAAATAGATAACTTAATACTATTGAAACTCGGTAAACACACTAAATGTTGTAACTTGGTAATAACTGGATTAGCTTGATAAATGATTAACAAATAAACCTTAAGATGCTATCTATGATTACCATTACTTTAACTTAGTTACAAACACATAAAATAAAATAGCATGAACACATTTGACACCAAGATTTAACATGGAAAAACCACCAATTGCAACTAGTTACTATTTTTCACTCTTCTGAAGTGAGCCTTGTCAGGAGCCAACCCTGTTAAAGGTTACAAAACACACTATTAGGTGTGACCCTATTAGAGGATTTAATTACCCTATTAGGAGTGGCCTTGTTAAAGGTCTTGAGAACAATTCAATGAAATTTCCACCTTGTTAGAGGATTTGCAAATAGCTATTAAGCCAACTCTGTTAGGAGATTTAGATCACTACTACAATGGTTAGAAAGTAACAATTAGATGACCTAATTTGAATGCAACATATTTGCTGATTAAAAATCTTTGTTGTGGCTTGTACTCAATCTTTCCTAAGCAAATATATCTTTGCTGCTCCACAAGGATATTCTACTTATCCTTCAAATTCACTTCCTCTTCTCATCATTAAATTTTCAATCACATCATCATCACTTCCACACTTTGAAATCACAACTTGACCTTATACTTATATCTTTCACTTTGTCAAATCAGCTCAAACACAACTTAGAATAATTAGTATTCATCACCTTAGTCAGCTGGAATCAATAGATAAACCAATTAAGCTTAATATGCCAAAATAAGAAAATCCTTCATTAGCCAACCTAGCTCGGTAGAGACTGACTTAGAAATGATTTATTTTTTTAACCAATAGAATCTTAGTTAACACTGCAAACTCACAACTTTCCTTCATTAACTAAGTGAGCTCAGTTAACACTCACTTTCTGCAACTTTTTCTTTGATGCCTGAGTGAACTCAGTAGACACTACCTTCTGAACTAGGTAAACACAAGAATGCTCAGTAGACACTGAGAACTGTCTTCACTACTTGAGTGAGCTCAGCATATACTGATTGATAATTATATGACATTTGTATAACATCAAAGAAAATACATAATTAACCAATTGTATCTAATAAATACCACTACAAGAAGCTACAATATCACCATTACACTATGAAATCCCTAGCCCTAAGCCTTTTTATACAAGATTTTTACCACTCTAGAGTAAGTCATCGAATAGAAAAATAGTAGTTGACACCTTTTACAATATAAGGGGGTAAAAGTACAAAGTTGTGTCACCTTTTAGTCTAACTTATTAGAATGATTAAATTTGAGTATTTATACCTAACATTCAATTATGTTCTAACATATGATCTAGATAAATTAATTCTAGCTAAGTTATATACAGTCTCACACTTTTCCAATTTGAAATGTCTATTAAATGCATGTTTTACACTAGATTGTATCCAATTACTATAGAAATAAAATTATTTTAGAAAAGTGTCATTTCATTAATTCTTACTATTTTTTATGATATTTTTTAAACAATATATAAACACTATTTTATAGAGCTTAAAGTCAAGAATATTCACATATAGAGTTTATAGTGTTTTAATTAGATATAGTATATTATTATTAAAAATTTCTACACTCACGTATTTTAACACTCGAAAAGATGTCAGTTTTGAGAAACAATGAAATATTAAATCATATAAAAAATAAATAAATTATATGGCATTTTAGAAGAGAGATTCCTCTTCTAGAATGTATAATTTTTCTCCTGGTTAGAGTAGATTTGTTTTGAAAAGTATGGTGGGAGATGAAAACTATTGACTTTGGGTGAGTCCAAATTTGAATCATTGTAAAAGAGAATATATAGGTCTAAAGGCAATTTTTATTTATGACTTTTCTAGCTATATATGTTACCTATAACATAGTTTGAGATCAAAGGGAAATAAGTTTATTTCCATATAGTTTTGTGGTAGGAATAAGACCCCTAATTTTCAATGTTTTTCAGTAGCTAAAAAATTATCTATAAAAATAGGTAAATATATCAATTGCTATTAAAAATTATAATCATAAACTTCATCAATTTCTAGACATTTCATTAGTTTACTTCATTTTGAAATTCAAACTAATTATACCAATTTTATGTCATTGAAGGTGAATAGTTATACTTTTATTAGCCTTTTCCTTTACAAAATGGTGACACAGGTTTGTGCTTTTACCCAAGGTCATTTTTGGCAAAAATCCCCGTTGGGGCATTGCTCCTCAACTCCACTCTATATTGCAATAGGGAGCACACTTGGGGCGTTGTCCCAGGACCCTATAGGGGTGTTGCCCCCAAACCCCCATAGAAATAATAAGGGGAGAAAACTATGCCGAATAAACCTCTGAGTCTAATTATGCTCCACATCACAACAATCTCCCACTGGGAGATTGATCAAAATCCACAACAATAACCTCCCATTTGGAGATTGATCATAGCACTACTAAACCTATAGCTCCCATTGGAATATCAAATCACCCTAGACTCTACTGCTCATTTATTTTGTTCAATCTAAAAGACCAACCAAAGCTAAAAAGGAATTCAGCTTCTCCCTTGTTACTACCTTGGTAAACATATTTGATGGATTATCATCTATATGTATCTTATTCAGCTTTAACTATCCATGTTCCGAAAATGACTAAATGAAATGGTACCACAACTGTATGTGTTTTGTTTTTGAATGCAAAGATGAATTCTTTGAAAGATAAATGGCACTTTTTTATATGTGAACAAATAATTATCCCTCTGTGGGTGTCCCAACTCTTCCATGAAGAATTGAAGCCTTATCATCTCCTTTTTTGCCTTTGTAGAAGCACCATACTTTGTCTTTATAGTGGATAAACCATTAACCTTTTGCAACATAGAAACCTAGCTTGTTGTTCCTCCACCAATAATAAATACATAACTTGTAGTACTCCACCTGGTATCAATATCCCCTACCAAATTTGAGTCAACATATATGTAAATCAATAGTAAAGCCCCCAAAATGTAGACACTTACTGGATGTTCCTCTCAAATATCTAAAAATTTATTTAACTACATTCCAATGCTCAATTCTTGGATGACTCATATACTTGCTAACAACTCCCACTGCATGTGCAATATCTGGCCTAGTACATACCATAGCATACATCAAGCTTCCTACAGCTAAAGCATAAGGTACCTTGGACATCTTATCCTCCTCTTCTTGTGTCTTGGGACACATCTCCTTAGTCAACATCAAACAACCACATAAAGGTGTGCTGACAGCTTTAGCATTCTCCATAGAAAAATGTTGCAACACCTTTGCAATATAATCAACCTGAGATAATGTCATACCAAGGATTTTTTCAGTTGTTCCCAAATCTTTCATAGAAAATGAATGTGCTAATTATTCCTTTAACCCATTAATGTGATCCATGTTAGACCTAGCTACAAGCATATCATAAACATATAAACATAAAATAATGTAGCTATCATCATCCAACCTCTCAAAATAAATAAAATTATTTTAATTACACCTACTAAATTCATTCTCATTCATAAAACTATCAAATTTCAAATACCATTGTCGAGGTACTTGCTTCGAGCCATATAAACTATTCTTCAATTTGCACACTAAGTTCTGCTTACCTTTGACCTCAAATCCCTATGGTTGTGCCATATATATCTCTTCATCCAAATCACCATGAAGAAAGGTTGTTTTAACATCAAGCTACTCTAAATACAAATCTTTAGTAGCCACAATACTTAAAACAATGTGAATAGAAGTCATTTTAACAACAGGAGAAAATATATCATCAAAATCAATGCCCTTTTTCTATGCAAATCTTTTTACCACTAACTTTTATTTAAATCATTTCTTACCTCCATCCTCTTCTTTCAACCTATAAGCCTAATTATTTGGTAAAGCCCTTTTACCTATAGGTGTAATACTCCAAAATTGGCTCATTGCCATTATACCTATTCTGGTCTATTCTGATTAATCCTAAGACCTATTATAATAGGAAATTCTTATTCTGCTACTCGCTACTTGACTTAATTGTCAAATGCTTAAAACCCTAATCTGCATTAATCATGCTCATTATTTAATTCCTATAGTATGTATTCATGTTATTCACATCAAAACCTATTGATTAATATTTAATTTAATTATTAAGTATTTATACTTTAATTAAATTAAATTATACTCTAAGGATAATGTACTAAGGAATTAAATTTATTTAATTTAATAAATATGCCTATTTTTAATTAATTGAATGTGATTATTCAATTAAATGAAAAAGGCATTTATGAGGTCATATCTCACTTTATTAAATTAAATAATATCTTCAAAATCTTCTCTTCTGTTCCAAAATGGAAACTCTAAGTGAACTATCTCTCGATTTGGAATTAATCTAGTTAACTTGTTCTCACACTTATGAAAAGCCCAGTTAACTATCCTTTCTTAAGAAAGTTTCCATTTTAACTGAATCTTTCCTTCAATCCTAACCGTTGATCCAAGTTGATCTCACCCGTTGATAGATTCCAGGAATTCTATTTAAGGAACTCATAATTCCTCATTACAGAGGTTGAATTTTATTTCTATTGAATCGTTGTTGCATTTTATATTCACTTTTAGCTCACATATTCCCATATGTTTACATTCTTACCTTAATCTCATCTAGTTCTTAGAAATGCATACATTTAGCATAATTTTCTTTACATGTTCTTTGATTAAAATGCATATATCATTCTAGAATACTTTGCATATTCATTTAGATTAATTGCATTTCTTTGAATCCTTTGTTCTTAGAGGGTTTGGTTGCTTACACCTCGAATTTGAGGATATCTAATAAGAAAAATCCCTTTAGATAGGAATTAACAGGTCACACTGTTGAGTGTCTTGGATGAACAATTCAATGTTCATTTCAAGATGATTTCACAAGTAATGACCACATTGAAGTGTGTGTGTTAAACAGAGGCCACATTCCATGCATACATTTCTGGCGACCACCGTAGGGCTAACAAAATCAATTTCTCAGGCCTTCTCTACATTTTTAAAATTAATTTTCAAGCTCTCTATTCATATAATTCCATAAAAATTTTGGAATCTTCGCATGAGATAATCCATTTTTGTGCGAGGATTCTGAATTCTCGCACGAAGATTCTTTTTGGTTCACGTGAGAAAGTGCTTGAGTGCACAAGTCTTCGTGCAGGACATAAAAGGATTTCAAACAGCTCTACTAGAGATCTCGCATGAGATCTTGTAATAGCAGCCTCTATTTCAAGCATTTTTACTTTGCAATTTACTCAATTTTCTTAACGTACTTTTCTTGGAATCTGTTTTGCCTTGTTTCTCTTCTTTTTTTTGCAACTTAACTGTTATTTGCAGGACGATTTGTCAAAGACTCCTTATAAAACCCACTCAAACAAAGACTAACTGTTTGCTTCTAGAACGATTGCAGAAGACATGTTTGTTGAAGACTATACTTAAAACCCACATAACAATGTGTCTTCTTTTCTTTCTTTCCAAACTAGATTAAATATGGCTTGTGAATTTCTTAGGGTGCAAGACGAAAGAATAGGGAATTATGCTTTTCACCACTTGGAGGTCATGACCAAGGGTGAATTAGAAACCTAGACACTTTTGAAAGACAACATTTTGAGGGAGGCAAGCAGATTAGTGGTTCTCCAGTGCTTGTTCTCTTCTATGATAAGATGATGATTTTATTTTAAGGGAATCCAAATCTTTAAGGAAGGATGAGTTTGGATTGATTAAGCTAAGTGGGTAATCAATCTATTTTGCATGTTTAGGTGAGGAAATAAGGTAGAGAATTATGCTCTTTCCCCTTGAGGGAAATTAGAAACTTGGACCCTTAAATCTAGACCACCAATCTGTGTCAATCCTTTAGAGGGCCTACCGGAGTGATCCAACCTCTGGGAACAACCCAATTGAGCACACTCCTTTCGTCAGAGATTCCAACTCACTCTAATAAAGAAGCCTTGTAGAGAAAAAGACTCCAAGGCCAAATTAATTTATTCTCCTTCACTCACGATATTGCATGTACAAGAGAGGCTCTATTTGTGCACTAATCGGCACCAGCCCCTAGCTTGCTAAGCAAGTAGTGTGCACTTTTAGATGCTGGTGTGGGCTGCTAGTCTCAATTCCACTTGCGGAGCCACTAGGGATTAATTTGAATAGAAGCCAAGTAAAAAAACTTTTAGTTAGAGGCTACCCAGTTCACCTCCGAAAGGAGGCATAATCTTTGTGCAAAGAGGGGGAAGAATATCTCCTATAGAACTCACCATAGGCATGCTACTGGACATTGAAAGGTGGTATATGTGCTCATCCCTTGCCACAAGGGCACTCATTTAGCATGTACTATTGAGTCTTTTGAATATACCAAAAACACGGGTGCCCTTTAGGGAGTGACACGGCTGTGTGAGGTACATGGATGCACATAAGATGTGGGACAAAGGTTTTGCCTTCTCTACCAATTTTTGTTTTTAGGGATAAAAGTGTGTTTTTTCTTGAGCCATAAACAAGTCCAAAACTGTCTACAACAAACAAAGCTCAAGACTCCCCTATCCTATCGAGTTGCTTTGTCCTCGGCAGGACTCTTTTTGACTACTGATTGCTTCCCACTGTCTTGTTCAAACACATTGCCTTGATTGAATCTCGAAACATTGTCCAAATGTCTTACTAAGTTAACCTCACTATCTATCTAATCAAATTTGTCTAACATATCTATCCAATTTGTCTAAACAGTCTGAAAAATCTCTTCGAAATCCAATGTTGTTGTCAGTCTTGTTTGCCTTCTCATGTGAAACTTTTCAAGTCCTTTGAATTCATTTGGTTTTCTACTTTCTCATGCAGTCTTTTTTAGGTTCTTGCATGAAAATTTGAAACATTCATGTGATATCTTATGTCCTCGTGTGGTCTGTGTAACTTTTTCATGCGAGATTTTAATTACTGTCATTGGTTTTCGTATAGTCTTGAGTACTTACTCAGGCAGCCTGAAAAGTTCCTCGTGTGATATCTTGTGTCAACAGTTCTAGCTTTGATCTATTTTTAGCTATTTTCATCCTATACGATGTCTTTTTCTACATTAGTTTACTATCCTCTATCTGTGAACAGTCTTGAATATTGGCACTTTTCTTAGCTAAAGATGGGTGTCTCGTACTTTGACAAGTCTCATCTCTTGAGTGGTCTTTATCTTTGTCCTTTAATGCTTGTCATGCTTCGTATCACATTGGTCATAACCTTTGGTTGTTCTAGCCTTTAAATCAAACCATTTGCACCTTAGTGGACAAAATTCTTAATATTATCTTGTCCTTTTTGAGACTCAGTCTTAGTGTAGTCCTTGTCTAGGTTCTTGCCTTTTGTCCTTGTCTATGACTATCACAACAAGGAGCGGCAACATGTTTTATCCTCTCAGACTTAGGCGAGGTCGTGTTAGGGTTCATAATCATGGAAGAGGTCACTTACCTTTTGTTACACAGTTTACATCTAATTCATCTAGTGAGCCATCTTCATGATCTCCCTCACCTATCAGGTCACCTCAAGTTCAGCAAACATTTTCCATAAACCTGCAACAAACTAGTAATCCTTTGTATCAAGAGGATACTAAGACAGGTAGAGGTCTTGTATCCCCAAACATGATGTTTTACTTCTTTTTCAAAGGACCTTTCGAAACACAACACACTAAAATTGAACACGTTCCTACAATGACTAATCATGAACCTGAACATGGTAGTCATAGTTGACATCAAGAACCACCTAGGAATGACAAAGAGAAAGAGAAAGACCATGACACCAATGAGGAATAGGAAGAGGTGGAAATACTCCCTAAACACATAGAAAAATGTTGAAGAGACAAAAACTTTCAAAAGGTCATGGGAATCCTACTCAACGAAGAGAACAAAAAGTATTTTCTCAAACTTGCCCAAGAGGGAGAAAAGTTGCCCTCTCATTTTAATGTGGAAACCATTATCACGCTTGAAGAAGAAACTAAGACTTCTAAAATCCAAAAGCAATTGAAAATTATGCAAGAACAATTGGCTCAAATGATGCATGAGAAAGAGAAACCCACAAAAACATGCAAATTGGATGCTCTTTGTCCATTTCCATTTGACAAAAGCGTTAACATGTCACTTTTCCCATGAGGCGTAAAGCTACCCAAGTATGACAAGTACTTTGGTACTACTGATCCCCAAGATCACATGTGGGAATTTGGTGCTTTTTCTATGGATTTTATACATGATCAAACATACCTCATGCGTTTATTCCCTAGAAGCCTAGGTGGTCAGGCTTTACAGTGGTTTTCACATTTACCTCCCGATATTAAGACATTCAATGAAATTGCAAACTTATTTGTTCAGTAGTATTCTCATAACATTCAACATCCTATCAACATTCAAGATTTATGCAACCTTAAGAAGAAAGTTGGAGAACCTTTTCTCACATTCCTCCAACGATGGAGACAATTGTACACTAAGTATTCTCGCAAAATTCTAGAGACAGAGAAGCTTGACATTTTCACTGATAACCTCCTACCTAATTTTGGATATAGAGTCCAACTTTAAGGTCCACATACCTTTGAAGACATGATCACATAGGCTATCTATATCGAGGAATTTATGATCAAGAAAGGTGAACTCACTCTTTAGAGGGACATAAAACAAGGTTCCACTTCCAACAAGGATAAAACCAAACATGTCAATAAAAAATGAAAAGTTGTACATGATGGAATTGTTGGCAATGTCACTCCCAAACCTACTAAAGTGGCATTTAATCTCACAGACGGCCTCAAAGTGGCCAAAAAAAATGAGAAACCTCCTCCTGACAACAAGACATCTGGGAACAAACCAACAAACTCATGGGCCACATGCCCCAAGTGAGAGTATAAACCCTTGGGAGAACCTTTGGATGTGGTTTACAAAACATTGCTACAACATAAGCTTATTTCACCAATGGACAATCCTCGTCCCTATGATCCACAACCACATCCACCATGGTGGAATGAAACCTTATTCTATGAGTATCATCAAAAGAAGGGACACAAAACTAGCAACTACATAAACTTGCACCATAAAGTCTAGGACATGATTGATGCTAGTGATCTTGTGGTAGATGGACATAACAAAAACTCGGATCACAAGGCATTCAAAGAGCCTTTCCCAGCCTATGAAAAAGGAGAGACTTTGAAGCCACAATCGAACAACAAGGTCAACTATGCATATTCCAATGATGACAATGTGATCAACATGGTTGAACCTATGGATTCTGAATACTGCAATGTTATTACCATTAAGGGAAAACAAGATAACGACAAACCCAAGATGCCATTTGTCTTGAGGGGGCCTACTCTCAATGCAATGGATAATACACCCTTCCAACACTATGCTAATGATGTCACTTGCTCTCATGCCAAGTTGGTGCTCAAAGGCCCTGTGCCTTCTACTTTCAACCTTGAACAACACAAAGACAAAGCCCTTGCCGGTCCATCTAGGAAAGGTGCAAAACCCACAACGAACTTGACGAAAACTAGTTATAGTGTTCTTAATCAATTGAAATGAACTAATGCTCAGATTTCCATCTTTGAGCTACTTAAAATCTTGCCTACTCATAGGAAGATTCTAGACAAAGCCCTCGCTGAGGCAAATGTTCCTCAAGATCTTGATCTTGAGAGATTTCAATCCATGGTAGGTCACCTGACCTCGCCTTATCTTATGACCTTCTTCGAGGAGGATGATAACTCGTTGAGTCACCCACACAATCAACCACTACACATCAAAGTTATGATCCATTAGACATGTGTTTGTCGGGTACTCATCGATAACAACAGTAGCCTAAATATTATCTCTGTTGCTCTCCTTAGACAATTGAATTATTCTGAGGACTCTATTGATCCTTGATGTAAGATCACTATCAAGGCATATGATGAAGTGGAAAGAAAGTCTCTAGGTCTTCTAGTGTTACCCATTCATGTTAGTCTTGTAGAAAGGGATGTCACCTATTAGGTGCTTGACATTCCCTTGGCTTACAACATTATGTTAGGATGTCCATGGATACATGAGATGCATGTTGTGCCATCTGCATACCACCAATGCATCAAGTTCCCATTTCATGGCTCCGAAGTTATTATTCCTGCCACTACTAGCTACACTTGCAATATGCTCAAGGCTACTGAAACTTTCATCCCTGCTAATCATGAATCCATTGATTATCATGACAATAAGCTAAAAAAAATCGAGCAATCATTCAAACTGAAAGAAACTGGCATGGGAGAGTATCACATTGAACTAGTGTTGTCATTGGTATCTCTTCCAGAATTTCCTCATCATTACAAGAAACCCTCAGAGGTAAAGAAGCCATTCGTACTGACACCTCAAACCAAGTATAATGGTACTTTTGTTAAGGCTACAATTCCCTTAGAAGATGAAAGTGAAAATAGAGCCATTGCAGCATGGCTTTATAGAGAAGAGGCTCCAATAGAATTAACAAAAAAAACTCAAGAAATCACTCTTGAGAAATATGGGCCTGGTCTTAGGCTTATGAAGCATTTTGGTTACAAGGGAACTGACCCTATTGGGTGCAATAATAATAGCCTAATTGATCCTATCAAAGCAATAGTGATACAACTGGCCAAGGATTTAAGAAGGTTCCTTTCCATTTGGGAAGAAATAAATTCATACCAACACCTAAGAGTTCATCTGGAAACGAGTCACAAGCTAAGTCAGATACTCAAGAGGAAGAGTCTGATGATGAGGATTCCTATCCTCATCCTATTCCTCATGATCTCACTAAATTCTTTGCTGAGCCAGATGACTTTGTGCCACGTGTTGGCACTATGGATGATACTAGTGACTCTTCTGAGGACAATGATGAGCAACTCAAATATCATTTAGAAGAGGGAGAATCTATTCAGTCATTTTGTATTGAGTATTTGTGTAAGAACCTAGAGGATGAAGGTGAGTATCTCCCTATCATTTTTGGGGAGTTCTATAGTCTCTCGCCATGTAGCACTGATTCTAAGGAATATGAGTTTGACTCTCTTTCAGAAGTGACTACTGATAAAGACATTCACCAAGTGCATGTCTATGAAAACCAATCGAAGTGGGTGAAACATCTAGGGTTAGGTTGCATGGGTTTGATCCAACTAGTGTCCTAGAGTCATCAATTGCTGACATTTGTACTCAGAGGCATTTGAAAACATCTGTGGATGAGGTTGTCATAGGTCTCGAATTGTTGGTCCAAACACTTAATGCCTATACTATGAATGCAATTAAACCAGCCACCACTCTCTCATGCACACATCTTGAGCCTATAGACTAGAACCCTAATGCATCTAGCAAAGTCCCCATGTTCCAGAATGACTATGCTCTTGCCTACTACCTAAATGCTATCGAACCTGTAACGTCTTCCACCAATGAGTAGAGTGTCAACATGACTAAGGCTGACATCAAATATCTCAATCATACAATTAAAAAGAAAAAATGTAAAAGGTCTGATGGTGAAAACCACATTGTGGCAAAATTGGAACACAAAAAAGTAAAAACAAAAGACATATCCAAGGGTGAAAACCTCTCTGAGGTGCCAGTGGATGATATATTTGATGCACTTCCCAATCACTTTCAGGAGAGATCATCAGTGTTGATAGAGCCAATGTAGCCAATTAACTTGGGCACAAAAGAACATCCTCATATGATACATCTGGCATAGTCATTGTCACCCAAAGAAAAGGAAGAATTCATTGCCTTTTTCAAAGAAAAGAAAAGAAATTTTGCTTGGACATACTCTAACATGCCAAGACTAGATCCCGATCTTATCATGCATCACTTGTCCATAGCACCAAGCATCAAACTAGTTAAATAGAAGCTTCAAAAAATGCATCCTCACGTTGCATTGCTCGTCAAAGTGAAATTGGAGAAACTTCTAAAAGCTGGTTTCATCCACGCAATTGATTATGCTGAATGGATATCCAATATTGTTCCACTTTCCAAGCATGATAAATCTATTAGGGTTTGTACTGACTTCTATGATCTTAACTTGGCATGTCCTAAAGATGACTTTCCACTTCCTAATATTGATATGATAGTGGACATGACAGTTGGCTATGAGATGTACTCACTTATGGATGGGTTTGTTGGATATAATTAGATAAAAATTGTGCCAGAAGACCAGGAGAAAATGGATTTCACATGTGCATGGGGAACCTTTTGTTGGAATGTAATGCCATTTGGCTTGAAGAACGTCGGTGCTACATATCAACAGGTTGTTACTAAAATTTTACATGATATGATGCATAAGACCATGGAAGACTACATTGATGATACCTTGGTCAAAAGTACTAAACACAATACTCATCTGCAAGATTTGGGGCCCATCCTATATCATATGGGAAAATTCAGTCTTCAACTCAATCCTAAGAAATGCGCATTTGGTGTCACATTAGGAAAGTTGTTGGGATACATCATTTCTACAAAAGGAATTGAGGTAGATTTGGAGAAAGTACAAGCAATAATGGACATGCCACCACCTTGGAACATCAGTCAGATGAGAGGACTACAGGGAAGGCTCCAATCTATTTGCAGGTTTATCTCACAATTGGCGGACAGATCACAAACCTTCACAAAGACCTTACATAAGGGTGTAAAATTTAATTGGAGCCAGGATTGTGAGCAAATTTTAATATAGATCAAACAATATCTTGTCAATCTGCCAATCCTGATGCCTCCTATCCATGGGAAGCCTTTTCTTTTATACATTTCAACAACTAAAATGTCTCTGGGAATTCTATTGGCTCAGGAAGAAAATGACAATGAAGAAAGGGCTATTTATTACTTGAGCCAGACATTGATCTCTTATGAGAAGAACTATAGCATTATTGAGAAAGCTTGCTTAGCAGTTATCTTTGCTTCCCAGAAGTCGAGAGACTACATGCTTACCTACGCTACACGGCTTGTGGCTAAAATAGATCCACTAAAGTACTTGCTCAGTAAGGCATCTCTCACAGGAAGATTGGCTAAATGGGTTATGATACTCAGTAAGTTTGACATCCAATATGTTGAACGCAAGGCAATCAAGGGATAGACAATTGCAAATCACCTGGCCAATGCACCTATACAGAGTCTTCTACCAATGAACATTGATTTCCCAAATGAGTCGATTCTGACACTCATGCACCACACATGGGTTATGTTCTTTGATGGGTCCTTCACACAACAAGGATCAAGTGATGGATTACTCTTTATTACACCACAAAGATACTCATTGCACAAAGCATACAAGATTATGTTTCATTATACAAACAACATTGCTGAATACAAGGCTTTGATCAATGGCATGAAAATTGCGGCCAAATGAAGAGTGGATCAGTTAGACAACTTTGGTGACTCTCAACTTTTCATCAACTACATTAATGATGTGTACCAAACAAAGGATGAGAAACTAATTCCTTACAAGTGCATGGTTGATGACTTAAAGAAGTGTTTTGCACACATCACCTTCCAGCAAGTTCCACGAGTAGATAATAAAGCGGTTGATTCCATGGCTACTTTGGCCTCCCTACTATAGAGGCCTGGAAATGACCTTCGACATGAATTCTTGGTGGAAGCATTACACTACCCAGCCTATGACACCCCTGATTCTAGGATGATCTATTCTATTCTTGGACAAGAATCATCCCGCTAACATCACATTTATTCCTATCTCCGCAATCAAACCATTATGGAAGGTCTGACCCAAAATGAGAAATGTTACCTAATCCATAATGCTTTGCATTATGTCATCATTGCTAACGATTTGTATAGGAGAGGTCTCAATGGAACACTCCTTAGGTGTTTAGAATCCAAAGAGTCCAAACATGCACTAATTGATGTTCATGAGGGCATTTGTGGATCTCACTCCAATGGCTTGACACTAACTCACAAACTCCTTAGAGATGGTTACTATTGGCCTAAAATGGAGCAAGAAGCTATCAAGTATGCTAGATCCTACCAGCAGTGTTAGCTACATGGAAATCTGATCCATGCTCTAGTTAGAGAGTTGATTCCCTCTACTACAACATGGCCATTTCAACAATGGGCCTTTGACTTGGTGGGATAGATCCACCCAACCTCTTCTAATGGACATAAGTTCATTATCACGGCTACAGATTACTTCATGAAGTGGGTAGAGGCAGTACCTCTCACAATTGTCGATGGAAAAATTGTAGCACTTTTTATCACAAACTACATCATCTGCAGATATGGTGTACCATCCTCAATCATTACTGACAATGGAGGACAATTCAAGAATAAAGGCCTCAAGGAACTATGCAAGAAGTTTAAAATCACACAACATTGGTCTTCCATTTATTACCCCTAAGGTAATGGCTAGGCTGAGGCATCCAACAAGGTGATCCTCAAAATTCTTCATCACACAATCAACAAATTAGGGAGAGACTGGCATCTCCAGATTAATCTAGCCCTATGGGCATATAGGAAATGCATTAGAACTCCAATAGGCATGACTCCTTTTGCTTTGGTGTATGGAGCAGATGATGTGCTTCCAATAGAGGTCGAGATTCCTACCTTGAGAATCTCTATGAAGGGCCTTATTACTAATGATGACTATAGGATAGCTCACTTCAAGAGCTTGTGTTACTGGATGAACATTGACAAGTGGCATGTGATCATTTGCGAGCATATCAACAACGAATGTCAAGAAGCTACAATCGGAGGGTCAAGCCACGTGACTTCTAGTTGGGTGATCTCGTCCTAAGAGAGAACCCTAAGAATCAACAGCAATGAGTCAAAAAAGAGAATTTTGAACCAAATTGGCTCAGTCCTTACATCATTACTATAGTATATGGATCTAGTGCTTACGAGCTTTCCACAACGGAAGGAGAAGTGGTCAAAGAACCTGTCAACACTCTCCACTTGAAGCAGTTTTATAGTTTATCTGATATCAGTAGCTCTTTGTACATATCTATATTTCCTAAAAAAAATCCTAAAAATTAGAAAAAACCCTGAAAATTAATTAATTAATTAATTAAAATTAAAAAAATTAATTTAAAAAATTGAAAAAATTAAAAATACAAAAAAATTGAAAAACAAAAAAAGTGCCATTGGTGAAAACCTAGAAATAGGCATCATGGTAGCAAAAAAAATGAAAGCTCTGCCAAGAAGGTGAAAACTTAGTAAACAGGTGCCTCTTGTTCCTAATGCAGCACCTTGCAGCACATCTTCTGGCTTTCTGTACAGCTACTTTTATGCTTTTCTTGCTTTTTGCTCATGTATCCATAGATTGATTCTTGTCACAACTCAGGGGTAACACCGTATAGTGGTATGGAGTCTTTTCGTGACAGTCATCGGCTATTCTAGTTGTGTCTGCCTACTATTGCTAGTGTCACTTGTCTTGAGATTCTCCTCATAGAATCTCTCGTGTGACAGTCACCAGCTATTCTAACTGCATTTGCCTACTATCACTAGTGTCACTTGTCTCAAATTCTCTTCATAGAATCTCTTTTACAACAGTCACCAGCTATTTCAGCTGTGTCTACCTACTGTTGCTTGTGTTAAATTTTAGGTCCTCTCATGGAAGATCTCTAGCATTAGTCACCAGTCGTTCTAACTGTGTCTTTCTACTATCACTTTGTCCTCTTTAGGATCTCCATCTCAGAGATTCCTCTTTGACTTTAGTCACCAGTCATTCAGACTACACATGTCTGTTGTTGTCACCTTATTAAAGGGCTTCCCTTCACCATTGTTCTAGACACTAACACTACTCCTATAACAAGTCACATTGAATTCATAATGCTGAAATTCTTTGGACATCTTGAGCTTTGTTTTTTTTTTTTTTTTTGTTTTTCTTTCTCATGTCTCCTCGAGAAACTTGATGATGTTCTTATCAACTATAGAAGTAAGGACTGGGGGCATGATCTTTTCTTAGCTTTCTGTTTGCAATTTAGTTCCAAAATCTCTAAAATATTCATGAAAGAGGGGTGTCCACTATAAGAGCCTCTATCTCGTGTTGGATGGCCAGGTGTACCTTGACTCCTCTTAATTGATCAACTCTAGAAGTTTGGTGCTTCTCATTTGTTGAAGTGATCTCTTCATGCTAGAGCAAGTATCTAAAACTCATCCTACTAAGTGAACGTATGGGTCACTGCAAGTACAAATTACAAATGTTGTCCTAGGTTACAGATGCAAAGGTTGTTGTAGACATACTACTTATTGATTACATAGCATAAGAAGGATCTTTCGTGTGTCTAGCGTATTTGCATGCAAGCAATATTCAGGTCATCCTAACATTTATGATTTGATGCTTATGTTAACTTGCTACATTAAAAGGGACAAATGTTCTGGTCATTATGGCTTCTTGTGCCTCAAATGCTTAGATTTAATCTCGATAAACCTATAACATTTGTTCTATTCATATTCCCATGATTGAAATGTTAGTGGGAATTGTATAACATAGGAGCTTTGTTCTATATCTAGTGATGATAAATTATCAAGGCTCAGTAACCAAACCTAGGGTTGCATTTAACATAAGTCTTGAATTACATGCTTCACTTGCATAAGCATGCAATTCGGTTGTGATTCTATTTCTCCCCTATGTGATGGAGGATTGGGGGCATCTTCAAACATATCAGGTTTCTCCATGGCTGGACAAGCATTTGGTTCATCAATTTGTGCTCCTCAATGGAATATCTGTCACTGTCAAGCAAAACATGCAACACTACATGAGATGTTAGTCCATTTCCATATGCATTGCATCCATATACTCATAATATCTACTCTACATGATTATAATCACATCATATCAAAGTAAAACATACATCTCATAATCATCATGTTGACATCTCATGTACATCAAAGTGAAACAGACACAAACAATGACATGTACACAATGATACTTGGCTCAAAATCTCGTATATATATCTATCAAAAAAATGGGTCAGTACAAAAATGGGCACTACTCGAGCGCTATCGATCAATATGATACAAAATGGTACTAGCACACCAATCGATACATAGCCAAAGATCAAAATCAAGAGCTAGGCACATAGCATCTAACTCTATGCTATACCCTCATCTCTAGGAGGAGCAAGAACAACAAGTGAAGGAGGAGGTGGTGGCATGTCTGGCCTCACAGGAGGTCATGCGCCTCTAGACTCTAGTGCATATTGTGAAAAGTTTTGTACCTGTAGAGCCTCATCAAGCACCACTATCAAATATGTAGCAAAATAGTAAGCTTGCTAGGCTGACTGTAAGTGGACCTCATCCTACAGCATCTCTACCCTCTGCTCAACAATCTCGGTACACTCTATCCATCGATCAATCTCCCACTACTACTCCACTAGTTGTGCATCACAAATAGTTACCTGTATCTGCAACTCTCCCAAATGATGGGAGGCCACATGAATCTACTCTTTGTAGCATCGCACAATATCCTGCACTCTAGTAGAAGGCTAGTCTAGCATCTCCTCATCTAGCAACTCGGGCACCTACTGTTGAGATGCCTCTTGCTGTGGCACCTACTACTGAGAAGCCCCTTGCTATGGTGCCTACTCCTCTGTCCTCGACCTTCGTCACTGACCCTGTGATGTACCACTGCCACCTACACCTATTTCTAATCCCATCTAACATGGAGGAATCTGTATCTATTGTACCCAATGTCGGACCTATGGCTATGACTATGGCTATGGCTGCTCCTACTGAGGTGCATGTCTCTGACCTTGCCCTGCTCTCCCTAGTGGTTCTGTGAATCATGGAAAAGGGTGACTAATCAGAAATGCATGGTATGCAGGCGTCATCCCTGCATCAACAATATCAAGGAGGTAGTCCCATTGTGTCACAACCAAGTTGCACACATCTATCATAGATTGGCCTGGGTCTAGTCATGGTGGCGACCCCTACTCTACATCCCTTGCTAGTCTAGCATAGGTGCAGTACTCCTGTGAAATGTCCTATGGGCAGCCATACTGCCACCACACCCATGAAATCACAAACTGCTCTATGATTTATGATGTCCGCCCCAATAGTGGCCTTGAACAAAACATCCAACCTAGCTCCCTTAGGGCATCATCCCAATCCTCTATCTCTTTCTAGGGCCACCATATGATGGAGACCAAGTCATCGAGACGTGTTCGCCAATGCTCTATCTTATCTAGGAAGACCTAGGTAATATGCCCCCCATATCTGCAGATATATGGCTCCATAAGCTCTCAGGCATCCTCATGAATGGGCCTACATACGAGAAGATGCTCCCATGCCCAGATCTATAAGACATAGACTCTTGCTACCATAGTTTTTTTCCCATGGAGGACTATCTCATGCATCTCGTGGAACATATGGGCCAGCATGCACTGACCCCACTCAAATATCTCAGGGGCCTCTACCATCCAGCAAAGCATGACCCCCCAACCACACTCTAAGTCGTGCTGCCCCTTGTCTGGCACTAAAAAGAAACTCAGGAAGATCACTAGCACTAATGCTAGTCTGTGTGTCTGTCCATAGGTGTGCACAAGCTCATCCCAACTGATGGCTTGACCCCTCGGTAACTCCCTCTCGAACACAATAGATAGTGCCTCTATACCTACTTGAGGCACCACATCATAAACCACACGTGCTCCATGGAAAGGGATCCTCTGTATCCTCCAAATGTCCTCTGGGGTGATGGTCATCTCCCCCACTAGTAGGTGAAAGGTGATCATGTCTAAATGGAAATTCTCCAGCAAGGCTATGAGCAGGTCGTGATTCACCAACACTACTAGGACTTGACATAGAGATGATAGGCCCAACATCTCAATATGTGCCATGTTAGCGGCATCAAGACTCTGAATCAAAGGTTTGTAAGGTGGGTAATGTGATCTGAATGACATGTCATCAAAGACCTCCTGCACACACAACCAACAACGACAAGAAAATGATCAGTACCGAGTTGAAATGGTAGAACAATGTAGACACAAATGCAAATTTCACGCACAAAAATAAAAATTTCAACTCCACTGTCACGGATTCTCACGTGAAGATCTCAAGATCTTGCGTGAAGATATCAAAATCTCGTGCAAAGTTTCATTTCCTTGGGCAAGAAACCTCTTTATCACATGAGGAACAAAATTCTCATGCATGAAGATCAAGTTAGATTTCTCATTCTTTGCATGAGAGGTGGGTATCTCCCACACAAGAAAACCCACTGACACACGTGAAGAAATAGTGGATCATGTTTCTTCGCGTGAGAAGAGAATGTCTTTGTGCAAGAAAGGATAGTCTCGTGCAAAGATCAATTTGACCTCCCTAAAAACATGCTAAAAAGTGCAATAAATGACATCAAAATGCATGAAAATGAAAGTACAAAGCTAGGATATCGATGACTCACCAAAGGTTCGTAGTCTATCGGCCGACTGTGTCGTCAAGAGTTCTCAAAATGATGATCTCGCACGTTCACTACCATCTTCCTCTCAGAGCTACTATTCACAAAAGACAAAATGCACAAATGATTTGAAAATGACCCCTTGGGCCCTTATATAGTTGTTGATCTAATTTTTGGAAGTGCTTGAATTTGCACAAAAATCACCCCTT
This sequence comes from Cupressus sempervirens, assembly GCA_028749045.1. NCBI lineage: Eukaryota > Viridiplantae > Streptophyta > Pinopsida > Cupressales > Cupressaceae > Cupressus > Cupressus sempervirens. The sequence goes on along the minus strand of CM053787.1, from coordinate 1,029,800,317 downwards.
GGCTAATTTGACCGTTTTGAATCCATTTTCGAGATCGAATTCAAAATATGACACACATCAGTGCCCTAAAAATGTGTTTTAAAATTTTGGAGACCGACATGATCAAACGCTTGTGTAGTCTAATTTTTTTTGATATTTTAGGATTCCTGGAATTCTTTCAACTTCAAATCCTTCATATTTTCAAAATCCATTTTTGAAATAATCAACTCAAGTCAACTCTAATCAACTATTGTTCAAACTTGGTCTTTTGGACCTCGAAATCACTTTGGATTGACTTCCAATATTCTTCAGATCATTCTGATCTCTTCATATTTTCTTCTGATCATTCTCATCCTTTCTACACTCTACTACATCTCAAATTTCTTCTGTATCTCTTTGTATACTTCTTTACATCATATTTCTAGTGTGTCATCTTTCAATTTTGCTCCTAAGGGGGCAGGATGATTACATCATTGAATCCTTATTTCTTGGGGCACCTTGTGTCCATCTTATGACACCACTAGGGGCATCTTGTTTCCCTCTTTCTGGCATCTTTGTCATCTATTTCATCTAGTCATCAGTCGATTATGGGTATCAGGACAATCTAAATCTCGACTTCTAAGGATCAAGCCTTGTTATGGGGATGATTCTATGTCTCATAATTTGATTTTTTTATCTGCTATCAATCTCAGGTATCTAAATGTTCTATCTAGATCCTTAAAGATTAAGCTCTATTATGGAGATAGTCTTTTAAATGCTTATCAATCTTAGGTATCTAGATGTTCTATCTAGATCCTTAAAGATTAAGCTCTGTTCTAGAGATAGTCTTTTAAATGCTTATCAATCTCAGGTATCTAGATGTTCCATCTGGATCCTTAAAGATTAAGCTCCATTTTGGAGATAGTCTTTTAAATGCTTATCAAATCTCAGGTATCTAGGTGTTTTATCTAGATCCTTAAAGGTTAAAATTTTTTCTAAAGGAAACCTTTAAAATGCTTATCAATTTAGGTATCTAGGTGTTCTTCTTAGATTCCTTAGGATCAAGCTCCATTCTGGAGATGGTTCTTAAAAGCTTATCAATTAGTCTCTATATAATAAACTTCGGAACCAATCTCATCTTCACATCATGCTTTCTAATTTTTCTTTGAATTGAACGTGTTGCTTGCACATTCATTCAAAGAGGGGCAAAATGTAATACCCCAAAATTGGCTCATTGCCATTATACCAATTCTGGTGTATTCTGATCAATCCTAAGACCTATTATAATAGGCAATTCTTATTATGTTACTCGCTACTTGACTTAATTGTCAAATGCTTAAAACCCTAATCTACATTAATCATGCTCATTATTTAATTCCTATATTATTTATTCATGTTAGTCACATCAAAACCTATTGATTAATATTTAATTTAATTATTAAGTATTTATACTTTAATTAAATTAAATTATACTCTAAGGCTAATGTACTAAGGAATTAAATTTATTTAATTTAATAAATATGCCTATTTTTAATTAATTGAATGTGATTATTCAATTAAATGAAAAAGGCATTTATGAGGTCATATCTCACTTTATTAAATTAAATAATATCTTCAAAATCTTCTCTTTAGTTCCAAAATGGAAACTCTGAGTGAACTATCTCTCGAATTGGAATTAATCTAGTTAGCTTGTTCTCACACTTATGAAAAGCTCAATTAACTCTCCTTTCTTAAGAAAGTTTCAATTTTAACTAAATCTTTCCTTCAATCCTAACCATTGATCTGAGTTGATCTCACCCATTGATAGATTCCAGGAATTCTATTTAAGGAACTCATAATTACTCATTACAGAGGTTGAATTTTATTTCTATCGAATCGCTGCTACATTTTATATTCACTTTTAGCTCACATATTCCCATATGTTTACATTCTTACCTTAATCTCATCTAGTTCTTAGAAATACATACATTTAGCATAATTTTCTTTACATGTACTTAGATTAAAATGCATATCTCATTCTAGAATACTTTGCACATTCATTTAGATTAATTGTATTTCTTTAAATCCTTCGTTCTTAGAGGGTTTGGTTGCTTACACCTCGAATCTAAGGATATCTAATAAGAAAAATCTCTTTAGATAGGAGGCAATGAGTCACACTTTTGAGTGTCTTGAATGAATAATTCAATGTTCATTCCAGGATGATTTCACAGGTAATGACCACGTTGAAGTGTGTGTGAGGCCACATTGCATGCATACAATAGGCAACCTGCATAAATCTCATGTCTTATTTTTCAGCAAAGAGTCCATTTCTTCTTTCATTGTAGACTCTCACTGAATCATTGTATCCACCTAACAAGCTTCATCATAATATTCAAGTTCACCAGTATTAGTACGTAAAATAGAATAGAAAGAAGGATAAAATCTTTTTGGAGGTCTACTTAGCCTTGTTGACCATCTAACATTCACTTGGGTGTGTGGTATTTGTTAGTTTGTGGTGAATAATTAGGAAATTATTTTTACATGCTTCATAAATTCTTTGGGGCTTAGAAAAAAAAAATTTTGGGCCGTATTTTATCAGGATTTTGGGCTGACTTGTAATTATTAATTATAACCCTAAAGCGGTAAAAATACTTGTATAAAAGGACTTAGGGTTAGGGATTGTTTCAGTGTGGCAATGCAAAAATTGGTTCTTGCAGTGGTATTGAGCTATAAGGGATTACAGATTGTAATCAGGTTGTAATCATTGGATTATAATAATATCAGACTTGTTGTTTTGTGGACATAGCCTAGGGATTGGGTGAACCACGTTAAATCTTGGTGTCTTGTGTTCTTTTCTATATGATCTATTATTTTCTGATATTTTTAAGATTTGCATGTAATTTTTATTTCTATCCATGGTTTAATCCTAACAAGTGGTATTAGAGCAAGGTTATTTTTTAGTTATCCTCTGCAAGAAAGTCTCATGGTTAAGTTGGAGCAATGGCAGACGAGGGTAAGCTAAGGGTTGATAGGTTTAATGGGCAAAAATTTTAGTTATGGAAGATGCAAATGGAGGACTATCTTTATCAGAAGGATTTATGGAAGCCGTTGGAAGGAAAAACCAAGAACCAGGAATCTATGTCAAATGATGACTAGGATCCTTTAGACAGAAAGGCACTTGGAAGCATTTGATTATGTCTGGCAGCATTGGTGGCATTTAATATTACAAAAGAGAAGACAATAGAAGAGTTGATGCAAACCCTAGTAAAACTGTATGAAAAGCCCTCTGCTTCAAACAAGGTATTTCTCATGAAGCGTTTATTTAATATGAAAATGATAGAAGGTGGATCTATTGTAGATCATTTAAATGATTTTAATACTATTACTAGTCAGTTATCTTCTGTGGGTATCAATTTTTATGAAGAAATTAGGGCTCTCTTGATTTTGTGTTCTTTGCGTAAAATTTGGAATGGCTTGGTAATGGCTATGAGTAATTCTATTCCTAGATCTAGCACCGTAAAATATAATGATGTAATCAATGTTATTTTGAGTGAGGAAACTCGTAGGAAATCTTTAGGTGGATCTACATCATGAAGTGCTTTGAATGCACAAAGCAGAGGTAGAACGACTGAGAGAGGAAGTAATTTCAAAAATTGTGAAAAATCAAGAGAAAAGCCAAAGGGGAGGAGGTCTCAATCGAGAGGACCGAACGACTATTGGTACAATGGGAAACCAGGACCTAAAAAGAAAGATTGCTAGACTCGAAAGAAAAATGAAAGAGATAAACCAAATGGAGATAAGGAGGTAAATATGGTAAGTAACAAATCTGAAGAAGATGCTTTACTTCTATCTTTAGAAAGATTTGATGATTCATGGGTTTTAGATTCTAGTGCTTCATTTCATGCGACACCTCATAGAGGTTATTTCATTGGGGTAAAAGTGCAAACCTGTGTCACCCTTTTACAAAGGAAAAAGCTAACAAAGTATAAATATTCAACTTCAATGACATAAATCTTGTATTATTATTTAGAATTTGAAAATGAAGTAAACTAATGAAATGTGTAGAAATGGATGAAGTTTGGGATTATAATTTTTAATAATTATTTGCAAAAAGAAATGATAGATTTTCCTATTTTTTAAAGATAACTTTTTAGTTGCTGAAAAATGCTAAAAATTAGGGGTCTAGTTCCCACCACAAAACTACAAGGAAATGAACTTATTTTCTTTTGATCTCAGATTATACTATAGATAATATATGTAGCTAGAACAATCAAAAAGAAAATTTGACTTTAGACCTATATTTTCTCTTTTATAAAGATTTAAATTTTAACTTATTCAAATCAATAGTTTTTATCTCCCACCACATTTTTGAAAATAAATCTATTCCAAAAAAAAGAAAATTTATAGATTCTTGAAGAGGACTCTCTCCTCTAGAACGTCATATAATTTTTAAATTTTTCTGATATGATTTACTATTTTTTTTATTTCACAAAATTGACATCTTCTCGAGTGTTAAAATGCATACTTGTAGAATTTTTTATTTACACTATATTATATCTAATTGAAACACTATGAACTCTATATGAGAATATTCTTGACTATGAGCTCTATAAAATGGTGTTTATATGTTATTAAACAAATATCATAAAAAATAGTAAGAGTTATTTAAACGTCAGTTTTCTGAAATAATTTAATTTCTTTGATAATTTGATTCTAACTACTATAAAAACATGCATGTAATAGACATTTCCAATTGGAAAAGTGTGAAACCATATATAACTTAGCTGGAATAAATTTAACAAGATCATACGTTTGAAAAAAATTGATTTTTAGATAGAAATATTCAAATTTAGTTATTTTGATTAGTCAGCCTAAAAGGTGACACAACTTTGTACTTTCACCCATTGATTATGTCTAAGGGGATTTTGGGCTTGTTTATTTGGGGTATAATGAGCCCTGTCAGATTGTTGGAAAGGGAAAAGTTAAGATTGAGTTGTAGAATGGGAATCATTAGCTACTACATGAGGTAAGAAATGTTCCAATGCTGAGTAGGAATTTAATTTCAGCAAGGCAACTCGGTGATGAGGGTTGTTTAGTTACTTTTAATGATAAAAATTGGAAGGTTTCAAAAGGTTCCTTTGTAGTAGAAAAAGGTGTGAAAGTAGGCACCTTATATCTTTGTACAGGTCATATTGTTCCTTCTACTTTAATTGTTTTAGAGAAAAATGAATGTTCAGAAACAATTGTTGCAGTTGAGCAGGGAGAACAAATAGTTGTTGTAGATTCTGATACAGCATTGTGGCACAATAGATTTGGGCACATTAGTGAGAAAATTGTATGAAAGTACTTCATTCAAAGAATGTTTTATCAAGTCTAAAATGTGTTAATATGGATTTCTATGAAAGTTGTGTGTATGGAAAACAAAAGAGAGTGAGTTTTGTGAAGACTAGGAAGGAAAATAAAAGGGAGAAATTAGAGCTTGTGCATACAGATGCATGAGGACCAGCTTAGGTATCTTCCCTTAGTGGATCTCATTATTATGTTACATTCATTGATGATGCAACTAGAAAAGTATGGATTTATTTCCTTAGATAGAAATCTAATGCATTCCAAACTTTTAAGAAATGGAAATGCTTGGTTGAAAATGAGACTAGTAAGAACTTAAACTGTCTCAGATCTAATAATGGTGGTGAGTATTGTAGTCATGAATTTGAAGATTATTGCTCCAATAATGATATTCATAGGTAGAAAATTATTCCAAAGACTCCACAGAAAAATGGTGCAGCCGAATGCATGAACAAGACTATAATGGAGCCTGCATAGAGCATGAGGTTGCATGTTGGATTGCTCTTACACATGTGGGTGGAGGTTGTCAATATTGCTATATATTTGATTAATAGAGGTCCCTCTACTCCTTTGGGTTGTGGTATTCTAGAGGAAGCATGGACTGGTAAGAAGGTGAGTTATTATTTTCTCAAAACCTTTGGTTGTGAAGCATTTGCTCACATAGGTTCTGAAAATAGAACCAAGCTTGAAGCTAAGTCAAAGAAATGAATATATGTTGGATATGGCATTATGAATTTGGTTATAGGCTTTGGGATTTTGAAAATTGTAAAACTGTAAGAAACATGGATGTCATGTTCAATGAGAAAGTGTTGTACAAAGATATATTGCAACAACATGAGAAGAAAGAAGATGATTATGTAGTGTTAGATGATACTCCAAAAGCTGATGTTCCAACCATTTCTCATGATGTGTAACAACCACAACAACAAATATCATACACACCAGTGAATGTTAGATTGTCAACAAGGCTAATAAGACCTCTAGAAAGATTTTATCCATCTGTGTATTCTATTTTACTTACTAATGTTGTTGAACTTGAATGTTATGATGAAGCTATGCAGGTGGATACTAAGATTCAGTGGGAGTCTACAATGAAGACGAAATGGACTCTTTGTTGAAAAATAAGACATGGGATTTATGCAAGTTGCCTGCAGATAAAAGTTCTTTACAGAATAAGTGGGTTTATAGGTTAAAAGAAAAGGATGGAGATAAGAAAAGATTTAAATCTAGGTTAGTTGTAAAAGGATTTGCATAGAAAAAGGGCATTGATTTTGATGAGATATTCTCTTATGTTGTTAAAATGACTTCTATCCATACTGATTTAAGTATTGTGGCTATTGAATATTTTCATTTAGAGTAGCTTGTTATTAAAACAACCTTCCTTCATGGTGATTTGGTTGAAGAGATATATATGGCTCAACCATAGGGATTTGCGGTCAAAGGTAAGGAGAACTTAGTGAGCAAATTGAAGAAAAGTTTATATGGCTTGAAGCAAGCACCTTGGCAATGATATTTGAAATTTGATAGTTTTATGCATGAGCATGGATATAGTAGGTGTCATTCAGATCATTGTATTTACTTTAAGAGGTTGGATGATGATAGCTACATTATGTTATGTTTATATGTTGATGATATGCTTATAGTTAGATCTAACATGGATCAGATTAAGGGGTTGAAACGCCAACTAGCACATGCATTTTCTATGAAGGATTTGGGGGCAGCAAAAAAAATCCTTGGTATGAAGATTTGTAGAGATAGGAAGAACAAAAAATTGACACTATCTTAGGCTGATTATGTTGAGAAGGTGTTGCAATGTTTCTCTATGGAGAATGCTAAAGCTGCCAACACACCATTACCTAGTCATTTAAAGTTGACTAAAGAGATGTGTCCCAAGACACAAGAAGAGGAGGATAAGATGTCCAAGGTACCCTATGCTTCAGCTATAGAAAGCTTGATGTATGTTATGATATGTACAAGGCCAGATATTACACATGCAGTGGGAGTTGTTAGTAGGTATATGAGTCATCTAGAAATTGAGCATTGGAATGCAATTAAATGGTTTCTCAGATATTTGAGAGGAACATCCAATAAGTGTTTACACTTTGTGGGCTCTACTACTAATTTATAGGGCTATGTTGACTCAAATTTGGTAGGGGATATTGATACCAGATGGAGTACTACAAGTTATGTATTTACTATTGGTGGGGCAACAATGAGCTAAGTTTCTAGGTTACAAAGGTTAATGCTTTATCCACTACAAAGGCAGAGTATGTTGCTGTTACATAGGTAGTCAAGGAGATGATATGGCTTCAGTTCTTCTCGAAAGAATTGGGACATCCTCAAAAGGATGATTTTTTTTTACAAATAGTCAAAGTGCCTGGTGGGACTAAAAATTGCATGCTTCATTTTTAGTCACATTTCATAAATTTTGAAAAAATCAGGCCTATAAATGTTTTAGAATGACTTTGTACCTGGCTGTACCTTTGAGGCCCCTGTTAGAGTAATTATTTTGTTTCACTTATTAATTAGATCATCTTGATTTAGTTAATTAAGTGGTTTATTACTCTAGTTCTTAAGCTTGCTTTTAGGTGCATATAATTAATATTTTATATTAATTATAATGTGCAAACCTAGTTGGGGTTTCGTGATTCCTTTTATAAGGATTCACCTCTTTGTATTTATTAATTCACTTATTAGATCATAATAGAGATTTCTCTTTGCATGTCCATAAGATGTCTCTGACTTTTTGGCCTCCATAATTTTTTATTGCTTCTGTTCTTTGCTTCATCCATGTGACAGGGTTATGCATGCAGGTGTTCTTGGGAGATTAATTTTTTGCCTAATCTAACATGGTATTAGAGCAGTCTTGTTGCTCGATGTTCATGTTTTTTTGAAGTGTTTCAGAAGCAGGAGTTTTTCAAGGGTTTCAGAAGCTTTTTATGTGGATTTAGGGGGGGCCTTTGTTTATGGTCACTTTGGGCTCAAATGGACATCACCATTGCGCTCAGAGTGCCCAAAAACCCTAGAATCTATATAAAATTTGTCCATTTTGGACAACGTTGATCTGGGAGGCAATTTTTTTTGTTGTACAGGGCTGTACGGTCCCTACACGTGGATCGAGGTGGAAAATTGTTAAAAAATTGCAAAATAATAAATAAAAAGAGGTTTTAAGACCACGACAGTTTACTAACCACAGCGGAACTGCTGGCGGTTATTGCTACGGTCACCACTGGCGGTTACCGCCCAGCAGCCCGCAGCGGCTCCGCCGCAACGGTGCCTCCTACCCTCCTTCACCGCCAGCGGCTTGGCCTCCCTCCTCCACTCTACCTCTGCTCCCAAGGTGGTGCATTTTTAAAAAGTTTTTTGTTTTTATATTTTTTTTATTTAAAAAAAATATTTTTTCATGCATTTTCAAAGGCCCTATTGGTTTTTTCGCCATAACTTGAGCATACAGACGTATTTTTTTTATCCGAAAAATGCATCAAAAAGCTGGTTCCAAGACGAAGATGATGGTATAGGTTTTTTTGGTTTTTGGTGCAGTTTGGTTACCTATTTTTGTAGTCAAAGCTAGATGTTTTATTTTTTCTTCCGGGAGCCATATCTCACTCATCTGGACTCTTTTTTGGGCTTGCCAGATATCGTTGGAAAGCTGGTTCTGTGAGTTATTCAGTTGCAGGGGTCTTTTATCCAGATTTTGCTCTAGGTTCTTTCTTCTCTGAGTTTTTCACTTTCACACTCTCGCGGATTACTTGGATTCTATAGGTCCTGGGATCTCTTCTTCTATTCTTTTGGCTCACTCTTCTTTCTATCTTCTGAGCATTGTATGCTTCTATTCTGTTGCATCATTTTTTTTGTAAACGCACTGAGATAGAGTGCCTTCTTTTGCATATCTTGGATCTTGTACACCTTGTGTTTGTTTGTACTCGCACTTAGTTATAAAGTGTCATGGGGGGTCATGATGTTTTGCCATTTTGTGCTCATCCACCTTTGTCAAGTGAGCATTCCTTCCATGACATTAGCCCATGTAGTGTGTCGGTGACACCGCCCTTTATCCTATGCTTGTATTTCTATTGCACTATTGGTGTTCCTAATTCTTCTTCTTGCAGATGTTTTTGGCATTGCATTTCAGTGTTCCTGTCACCCCTCTCCTTGTTCAGCATTATGGGGGGGTTCACCTGTTGGCTCTATTGCTTCCTTGGTTCAGTTGAGTGATCTACGTATTCAGTTTTTGTTCCTATGTACTAGGCGGATGCAGTGGCTAGGCACCTATGCATTTCGGTGAGATGGTTCATCTACTATATAGACACTCATTCATTCATATTTTTGGAGGTCACCTCTTTGATTGATCAGCTCTTCAGACTTTTTCTTCTCTACCTGGTCATGCTCTATTTTAGTGGGGGTTCCAGTAGTTTTTTTCACAGTGTTTGCAGCTTCATGCTTCAGAGATGCTTCATGCTCTTTCTTGTTCCTTTCTTTGGGACATTTCCTAGATTAGAGGCTTTGTTTCCTTCATCTAGTTCATTTCCTTGTATTGGGTACCTGATCAGGCCTTGTTGTCGGGACCCATTTTTTTTCTACTTTCATAGCTTTGCTAGGTTAGCTTCCTCCCGAGCTTCACTTAAGGGGGGGTGTTAGAGTAATTATTTTGTTTCACTTATTAATTAGATCATCTTGATTTAGTAAATTAAGTGGTTTATTACTCTAGTTCTTAAGCTTGCTTTTAGGTGTATATAATTAATATTTTATATTAATTATAATGTGCAAACCTCGTTAGGGTTTTGTGATTCCTTTTATAAGGATTCACCTCTTTGTATTTATTAATTCACTTATTGGATCATAATAGAGATTGCTCTTTGCATGTCCATAAGATGTCTCTGGCTTTTTGGCCTCCATAATTTTTTCTTGCTTCTGTTCTTTGCTTCATCCATGTGATAGGGTTATGCATGCAGGTGTTCTTGGGAGATTAGTTTTTCGCCTAATCTAACAGCCCCTAAGGTGTTTAATGTTTCTAACACCCTCCATCCAGTGCATTTAAGTGTTTCATGATGTTAAATTGACATTTCGAGTCATTGTGTGAAGCCTTGTTTTGAACTAGTTTCAATCTTGCATTTTATCCCAAGTGTCAAATAGTGACAGGAGGCCTTGTTTGCGTCTGAATATCTCGCACCTAGAAACATTGTATGATAGACCTCTTTAAGAGTGTCTAGTGTCCATACTTGAGAGCCTATGTTTCAGATTTTGAGTCGTTTCAAGTCCGTTTGACTAGGTTTTGAATCCCTCAAAGTTGGTCTTTTATATTTGTCATGCTAATTGCATTGCACATAATTCTGGGAAGCCCTGTTTGACGTGCTATAACTTTGACCCAATTGACCCAAATGTTGAAATTCTTGTCACATTGTATTGTAGACCTCAGAGACTTGTTTTGTTTCAAGTTTTAACTTATGACGAATCCGTTTGATCAGTTTTCAAACATGATTCCAAATGGAATTTCTAACTTTTTACTGGTGTCAATAATTGTAGATTAATTGTAACCCCTATTCGTGATGTCATATCTCCTAATCCATGATAAGTGAGATCAAATGGTTTGTTTCCCTGTGTTCTATACTGAAAATACTACAAGTGTGCCAGTTTTCAAGTCTTGATGAATCCATCTTCACACTTTACCAGGGTCATTCCATTCACAAAAAATGATATTTTACTGATGTCCTTTGTCCTGCAAATCTAGGTAGCCAACTTTGCGCCCTTGCCAAATTTACCCCATGATTTGTCATGATGCTAAATTGTAGAATCATACTGTCCTCATGATAGGGAACAAGTGTCCTAAGTTTCATTCTCCCAAATATCCATTTGCCCAGTTTTCGAAGCCAATTCCTAACCCAATCTATTGCTTTCTGACATGTTTATCTGCAGGTGTTTTTAAGTGGTCAACTTTGACAGTGAATATCTTTTGACCCAAATTCGTCATGAGACGAGATTCGACGGGGTAAGAGTGTGTGGAATAGAGATTCAGTGCACTAGTTTTCAAAGTCGGGTCAGGTGTTTGGATTAGTTTTTAGACCCGGCCGATAGGCCCTATTAGCTGAAAATGACAATTTGCAAAGAAGTGTTAAAGCGAGTTTTATTTGATGGTTCAATGATCGAGCTTGGTTTAAATCAGTATTAGGTGATGAACGGATCAGTTTGCTAGTTCAATTGTTTGAAAATGAAAATTTTTTAGCCGGACCCACATTGGGGCCCGACTGATCTCATCATAACAATGCAACTGTGTGTGGACTTAAGATTATCAAAAAGGTTTTTAAGCAGGCATGAGATATAAATACGGACTTAAAGGTTACCAAAACCTCCTTTGTTTTCATTGAACAATTGAAGGAACTATTCTAAATTTAGTGGCCAGAAAGCAGTTGCGTTAGTTCCAACTTTGAAGTGAGTGGAACATTTATTCTTGTGCTACTTGTATTAGGATAAACATTGTTGGGCAATGAGTCAAGGATAAAAATCATGGCCCATCCACCATAGCTATGGTCATCACCATGTAGTACCATTCTATAATCCTCAGTGTTTACTTTCCAAAATTCCATCTGGCATATGCTTGTATTGAAGCAATACATAAGGAGGAAGGTGCATTAGACATAGAGATGAGGTGCACTATGAACTACTTGCAAAAGCTAGCTCTGAGTGAGGCAACATTAGTTGTTGCTTCTCTTAACTATATTGATTTAAAGGACGTTCGGATGGTAACCATTGCACCAAGAGCTGGATGAATGCAAGGAGCGGCACGCTATAACTTGGATGTGGGAAAGTTTATGGTAGCATCTATCAGTTGGCAGATAGTGCTAGACCACATTACTGTTCAGCTAGCTCCACGTGCAGCTGATGAAATTTGGAATGGACCTGATCAGCCTATTGGACATGACCATATAGCAGTTTTGACAGACATGTTTTGGTATGTATTGCAGTTCAGCACAATCTGGGCAAACACATTTAACAATGCCAGAGTAGCTGCTCGAGAGCTTGTATTTGTTGGCCTTTCTGACAAGAAAGAATTGTATGCATTGTATGATTATATGTATGAAGTGGATCAGATCAATGCAATTGACGTGGAAGGCACAACAACTCACGTTGGAGCAAGGAAAAATGGATGAGTTATAGAGCACAAAGGTTTTTAAGCTGCCATTAAACAAGATAAATTAGAGCTCAACGCATTGAATGAAATGCCACTTTCCAAGGCAGCAAGAAATGCAGCAATCCACATTTTTAAAGGGGCCAGCTTTATTGTAAATGCCCATGCTGGAGAGTGTGCAGATTTGTAGCAAGTAATAATCCATAAAAATATTGAACGTGGGCAATTAAGAGGCTACAGTTTTAAGGCACAAAGGAGGTGCCATTGAAATTAAATAACATCAACAAGAGACTCATAAAAAAACCAGAGGTCAACGCATTTTCAAAGGAGTCACAAATGTTAAGAAGGGCTGCAGGCAGTATTAAAAGGGGCACCCACGTCAATGGGAGGAGAGCGCCTGCGTGAATAAAGAGTCCATTCATCAGCATATAAAGGAAGGAAGCTTCCCATGCATCAACCACATGCAACTAAGGAAGCAGCCCAATCAACGCTGTCAAAGGGGCAACCAACGACAAAAAGGGAAGGCAAATCATGCCAGAGCCCATGTAGGTTAAGAAACCATTCCCACCATGCGATTGGGAGGCAACACCAAGTAAAGTAGACCAAGCGTGAGGAAGGAACCATGCGCAGTAAAAGAAGTTTCCCATAGGCAATAAAAAAGATGCCACACCATGTATAAAACAATGAAGCAAAGGGTAGCGCCAAGCAAGTTTGCATAAAACACCAAAGGGAGCAAGAAAAGACTAATAGTAACACGCAGTCTGAATCAAGAAGGAAAAGTCCACGCCTTGGAGAGGAATTCACACATCATAGCGCAAATAAAAAGGAAACCAATAGAAAGTGCCATCCATAGAGCATATAAATCTCACGCTATCATGAGAAAAGGACGCCAATCAAAGCCAAAAAGAACCCACAGTTTGTAACAGAGAAGGCAGCAGTGTTAAAGTGCGTTCAGGAGAATTATCCCACATTGGGGGTGTTGAGAAGTTTTTTATTGTTTATATTCAATTGCACTCTACATCTCTAGTGTCATAAAGATACAGGCTTTTGAAAAAGACAGCGCCCAAGTGAGGTCGTGGATGACATCAGCCGAGGGAAAACATGTAGTATTTTGACCAAACACGCATAAATGATGACTTGGCAAATTCGGAGGTGGTGAAGGAGATGATGACACGTGTCAAATCTGGCAGTGCCCACTTGCACGCATTTCCAAGATGCATGACGGATAAATAATGCGGGAAAGTTGGCAATGTTACATGGGTCCCAGTTGTCAGTGACGTGGCGGGGACGTGCAGGTTTGGGCAGATGGATAGGATCGCACCATGTGGCAAGATCTTGTGGTGCCTGCATTCCCGCAAAAAAAAGATGCAGGTTGGTTAAAAAATGCGAGAAAGCAGAATTCTGACATGTGGCACTAGGCCCCAGCCTCTGATGATGTGGCAAATGTATAGATGGTGAGCCAATCACAAAGTGCCATGTGGCACTTGGCCAATAGAGGTTTGACCCATGCGTTAAAGGGCAAGGGAAAAAATGTAAAGAAATTTAAAAAAATAATTTTTAAATTTTTTTTTTTACAAAATGGTTGACGTGAATCATTTTAAAATTCAAAAGAAGCCCTTTTCTAAAGTTTAAACTTTAGAAACTTTTAAATTTTTGAAAATTTTTTAAGTGCAGACCTGAACATTTATAACAAAGGGGCATTTTTCAAAATGAGATTCAGGGGGTTTCCTAAAGGCCAGATGGGTGATATTATATATCATCACAATTGAGAGAAGATGAACTTTTCAATTCTGAGGTTAATTTTTGCACAGGAAGTAGCTAGTTCATGATATAGGGGGATTTGTCTCAGGTTCCTGAATTGCAACTATATTCAGACCAGGAAGTTCAAATTTGATTTTTTGACATGAGATTGATTTGAATATGGTTAAAAAATAGTTGAAATGCAGTATGGGTTGAAATTTGAACACATTCACTTAGTAAAAATTGGAATTTCACCAGCACTTCATGAAATGATTAGATATTTTGGTGATTCAAAGAATTTCATCATTGAATTGAGATATTTTAGAAGTGTTTTACAGAATATTGATGAAACCAAATCAGATCAGAATGGGAGAAGAAAGAAAGAAGTGATTCAGTTACAAGAGATTTAATTTCAAGTGGACACTTGTCATCTTCAGAACAGATCCAGGAATTCATCTGGTCTATATCTTTCATTCTTTCTTTCATTGTAAGGGTTTCAATTTTTGTTACTGTGAAACCATTGTTGGTAGGAAATTTGCAGTGTTTCTGTGAGACCACTTCTTTGGATCCAAAACTGTGATTCCACCCCCATTCTTCAACAGATTCTTCTTGTATGAATAGTAGTGCAAATAATACAAATAGTTCAGACATGTTAGGTGTTTTCATGTTTTGATTGCATGCATTTAAATGTATTGTTTCAAGGAAATTAATACAAAGGAATAGGAATTTCATTAGTTTCATTCTAATTCGCATCTCCTTTATCAGTGATCTTCTATGTTTTACAATCTCTAAATAAAGAGCTTAGGTTGTAGTTGCAGCTCCTTAAGGCTGTATGTTAATTCATTGTTGCTTATAACCCAAGAGGTTGTGTAAATGCTTCAGAGAATCAACAGGGTTGTAGGTTTGCTGATGGGGATATCATGTAAGAATGAGGTTCAGATTGAGCATAGATGTCCATTTACAAGTTAAATGGATAGATAAGATATCTGAAGATACATTTATGTCTCAGATATTCATATGTATGCATTTGATTCATGGATTTGCCTAATAGATAAAGCATTGGTCATTTATAGGATCACTTGTTCATGCTGCTGCATATTAGGGGTTTTGTTGAATTCTTTAAATCAAATCATTCAGTTGTTCATGTTGAAGTGGGCATCAAAGTTTAACCCTCACTCAGCTTTTGTATGTCATAGGTTTGCATTTAGCTACCATATATCTGTGTCATTTCATGAGTTCTTAGGAGATATAAGGGGTTTTCATCTGCTTAATAGATTCAAGGATATATTTTGCACTGGTACGATATCAATTGAATCTGAGGTATACCCACCTAGGTTTTACAGAACCTGAAGTGTAGAAGGAGTGTAGCCTTATAGTTGGCCTGTTGTCAGAAATGGCATGTTGAGAATGGGAGTTAGCTGCCCCTAGGTGTGTCACTTTCTTAGTGGGATAATTGAAAACCCTCCAGCGTTTTCAAACACCAATAGTGCCATTCATCTGGGGAAGAATTCAACTCTACATTCAAAGAACAAACACATATAGTTGTGGTACCATTTCATTTGGTTAGTTTTGGATAGTTAAAGCTGGACAAGATACATACAAATGACAATCTAACAAATATGTTTACAAAGATAGTAACAAGGGAGAAGTTGAACTCATCGTTAGCTTCGATTGGTCTTCTAGACTGAACATGAATAAAAGAACAACAAAATCCAGGGTTGTTTGACCTAGTGGGAGCCTCACGTGGTAGCAATATTGCTACAGGATCAGTCTCCAAGTGGGAGATTGTTAGTTTGTGCTGACTGATTAGGAAAGTACTGTACATACTTCATAAATTCTTTGGGGTCAGAAAAAATAAATTTGGGCCCTATTTTATTAGAATTTTGGGCCAAGATGTAATTATTAATTATAACCCTAAAATAGTAAAAATACTTGTATAAAAGAGCTTAGGGTTAGGGATTTTTTCAATGTGGTGATGCAAAAAATGGTTCTTGCAATAGTATTGAGTTGTAAGGGATTACAGATCGTAATAATATTGAACTTGTTGTTTGGTGGATGTAGCCCAAGGATTGGGTGAACCATGTTAAATCTTGGTGCCTTGTGTTCTTTTCTATGTGATCTATTATTTTCTAATATTGTTTAGATTTGCATGTAATTTTTATTTCTATCTGTGGTTTAATCCTAACAGTACTTGTTGTTGTAGATCATGAGGAATTGCTAGAACATCATCTTTTGGAGTATCATCCAACACTACATAATCATTTTCTTTCTTCTCATGTTGTTACAACAGATCTTTATACATAACTTTCTCATTGAATATGACATCCCTTATTCTTACAATTTTACGATTTTCAAAATTACAAAGCCTATAACCAAATTCATTAATTCCATATCCAACAAATATACATTTTTTTGACTTAGCTTCCATCTTGGTTCTACTTTTAGAATCTATATGAGCAAATACTTCACAACCGAAGGATTTGAGAAAAGAATAACTCACCTCCTTAGCATTCCATGCTCCCTCTAGAATACCATAGCCCAAGGGAGTAGAGGGACCTCTATTAATCATATATAGTAGTATTGATAGCCTCTTCCTACATGTTTAAGGGCAACCATGCAGGAAACCTCATGCTTCTTGCATGCTCCATTATAGTCTTGTTCATGCATTCATCCACTCCATTTTCATGTGAAGTCCTTGGAACAATTTTCTTTCTACAAATACCATTAGTGGAGATATAATCTTCAAATTCATGACTACAATAATAACCACCATTATTAGATCCGAGACATTTTGATTTATTACTAGTCTCATTTTAAACCAAGCATTTTCATTTCTTAAAAGTTTGAAATACATTAGATTTTTGTCTAAGAAAATAAACCCATACTTTTCTAGTTGCATCATCAATAAATGTAACATAATAATGAGAACCACCAAGGGAAGATACGTAGAAGCTAGTCCCCATACATCGGTATTCACAAGCTCTAATTTCTCACTTTTATTTTCCTTCCCACTCTTTACAAAACTTACTCTCTTTTATTTTCCATACACACAACTTTCATAGAAATCCATATTAGCATATTTCAGACCTAGTAAAACTTTCTTTGAATGAATTACTTTCATACCTTTCTCACTCATGTGCCCAAGTCTGTAGTGCCATAGAGATGTATTAGAATCTACAACATTTGTTTGTTATCCCTACTCAACTATAGAAACTATTCCTAAACATTCATTTCTCTCTAAAATAATCAAAGAAGAAGGAATGGCATGACTTGTACAAAGATATAAGGTGCCTACTTTCACACCCTTTGCTACTACAAGGGAACCTTTTTAAACCTTCTAATTTTTATCATTAAAAGTAACTACAACACCCTCATCACCGAGTTTTCCTACTAAAATTAAATTCCTACTCATCCTTGGAACATATCTTACCTCATGTAGTAGCCAATAATTCTCATAATGCAACTTAATCTTAACTTTTCCCTTTCCAACAATCTAACAAGGTTCATTATCCCTCAAATAAAGAAGCTCGAAATCCCCTTTGACATAATCAATAAAATAACCTTGATGAGGTGTAGCATGAAATGAAGCACAATAATTTAAAACCCATGAATCGTCAACACTTTCTAAAGAAAGAAGCAAAGCATCCTCTTCAGATTTGTTACTTACCATATTTTCTCCTTGTTCCCTTCTGGCTTATCTCCTTCATTGTTCTTTCAAGTTCAACAATCCTTCTTCTTATGCCCTAGTTTACTCTAGTACCAACAATCTCTTGGTCCTCTAGATTGAGACCTCTTTCTCTTTGACTTTCCTCTTGATTTCCCATGATTTCCAGAATTATTTCCTCTCTCACTCATTTTGCCTCCGCTTTGTGTGTTCAAAGCACTTCTTGATGTAGATCCACCAAAGGTTTTCCTATGAGTTTTCTCACTCAAAATAACACTAGTCACATCATCAAATTTTAGGGTATTAGATCTAGAAAAAGAATTACTCACACCAATTACCAAGTCATTTCAGCTTTTAGGCAAAGAACACAAAATCAAGAGAGCCCTAATTTCTTCATCAAAATTAATACCCACAAAAGATAACTGACTAGTAATAGTATTAAACTCATTTAAATGATCTACAACAGATCCACCTTTTGTCATCTTCATATTAAATAAATGCTTTATGAGAAATACTTTGTTTAAAGTGGAGGGCTTTTCATACAATTTCACTAGGATTTGCATCAACTCTTCTATTGTCTTCAATTTTGTAATGTTAAATGTCACTAATGGTGCCAAGCATAATCTAATGTTTCCAAGTTCCTTTCTATCTAAAATCTCCCAATCCTCATCTATCATAGTTCCCTATTTCTTGGATTTTCTGTCCAATGGCTTCCATAAATCATTCTGATAAAGATAGTCCTCCATTTTCATTTTCCATAACTAAAAGTTCTACCCATTAAACTTCTCAACCTTTAGCTTACCCTTGTCTTCCATTGCTCCCACTCAATTGTGAGACTCCCACTCAACCATGAGACCTTCCTACAGAGGATCACAAAAGAAAAAATGATGACAGTCTAGCTAAAAAATAAAAAATAAAAATGATGACCAACCTAGCTCTGATACCACTTGTTAGGATAGACCTCAAATAGAAATAATAATTACATGCAAATATAACCAATATCAAAAAATAATAGGATTTAATGTGGTTCGCCGAATCCCTAGGCTACATCCACCAATAACGAGTCCAATATTATTATTATCTAGTGATTAGAATCCACAATTCCTTATAGCTCAATACCACTACAAGAAGCTATGATATAACCATTATACTATGAAATCCCTAACCCTAAGCCTTTTTATACAAAATTTTTACCACTTACAAAATTAGGGCTAGAATAAGTCATCCAATAGAAAAATGTTAGCTGACGCCTTTTACAATATAAGGTCATTTTTTGCTTTAGGGGCGTTGCTCCTAGAAACCCCCGCAGGGGTGTTGCCCCTCAACACCACCTTGTACTATGACATGGAGCACACCTAAGGTGCTGCCCCCAAACTCTTGTAGAAATAATATGGGGTATAAATTGTGCCGAATAAACCTCTAAGTCTAATTAGGCTCCACATCACAACACTTCTTGTTGTAGGAAGAGATAACTTGGAAGATAGATATGAAGATGCAAAAGTCTTCATTGGTAAACTAAAAGACAAGATTGATGATCTAAAATCTAGAACTAGACTAGTGAAAATGATGAAGTACGAAATCTCCAAAAAGAAAATGAGATTTTGAAACATGAACTAAAAATTGTTGAACTTAAGTTGAGTCTTAAGAAAAATAGAGGCAAGAATGAACCTGAACTGAAAACTAAGGATGCATACCTTAGATCCCAGTTAATTCAAGTTACATCTAAACTAGATACTATCAAGATTGAGCATGCAAAATTAGAAAAGTACAATATCATTGTGAGAGGAGAATTGATACAAGCTAAGAAACAATTAGAGAAACTTTATTCTAGTAGTGAGAAGATATATGAACATATATTTCATCAAAGACCTTCTTATGACAAGATAGGACTTGTATATCTATTTGGAGAGAAATCAGCCAAGAAAGTTGAAACTAGAAGAGAACCAGATCTAGTTATTGAAATTAGAAAAACCTAAGCAAGATGAATCACCCAAGGAAGTAAAACGTAAATTTAGAAGTAGATGTTTCATATGTAATAAATTTGGAAATATGAAGAGAGATTACATAGGTAAGTCTTTTAAACCTATTACAAATTTCCATTTTTCTAATTGTCATAGTTATGGACATAAAGCAATTTAATGTAAGAAACCTAAGTTTGGCAATAATACAAATAGTAGAATGTTTAGAAATACTAGCCTTATAGGTAATGAAAGAGGGAGATCACAAAGTAGATCCAATGATGGTGAGAAATCCAATAGAGAAAAGAACCAGTTTGTGTGAACTACAAGTTTAATAATCTTGGACACATTACAAGGAATTGTAGAGAACCTGAGAATCAAAATGGAACAAATTAGAGAAGAAATGCACCTGTATGTTAGTTATGTAATAACTTTGGAAACACAATGAGATATTGTAGAGTGGATAGAAGGACCTTCAATATGAATCCTAATAATATGAGGAACAATAGTAGTAATGACATAAGGAATGTTAATGGCAGTGATAATGGTCAGAAGTAAGAAATAAAAGAACATGTTGATCAATTCAAGGAAGCATTTGTGATAGCTAGGGTTCCAAAAAGCTCTTATACAATTTTGGAGGAACAATACTTTGATGCACTTGATAAGGCATTAAAGTCACAAATATTTTGTGACTCATCCTACCTAAATTAAGCTATTTTAGAAGAGACGATGCATCAATTGGTCAGAACTAATGTTAGAGAGAGAGTTAGAAGTTGTGCAGTTAAAAAAGGTAAAGGACATGGAGAGAAAGCTATGGTCAAGTGTGCAAGTCTTGATATGGTCTTAAGAAATTTGGAAGACAAGCTTACTAGTAAATAGAGACAATATTTGAATTTGTGGTAGATGTGCATTTAATGTGTAGTCCAATTTGAAATGATTTAAGGATCACAAACAAGATTATGTGTACCATTTTTTCATGTGAAGTGTCTTGAGCTAATTGAAGAGAAATTTGAGAATGAATTGAAGTGTGAAGAGAAGTTTTTGAAGTGCAAAGTGCTAAAAGCCCTAAGATACAAATTTATACGGTTTTTTACAGAGCTAAAGCTAAGTTTTTTGGAGAATATAGTAGTATTGCAATGACTAGTCAAACTGTCTATGATGTAAGTGATAGACCACAATATGTGTTCAAGAAACATCTATTTATTTTATTTTTGGATGACCCGTTGGGTGCATTTTTGCAAGTTCCAAAGAATGTGCTTCATGTTGAGGATATTAGAAGTTATATACACTACAAGATTGAAAGCATAGGAGATGAAGATATTCACAAACATTTGGGAACCATGTGTAATAGTGACCTATATTTGAAATCCAAGTATGCACACCTGAGCAAGTTGAATCTGGTGAAGTATATGTTTTATATGGAGTTTGATAATCATGATTGGACCCCAATTATTCTGAGTAGGGTGCACAATGATTTGTTATGGTTAGGCGATATGCAAATTGTTATTGACAATGACCTAATTCATAAGGTCATAGGATTGAGTAATGAGGGATGTAATCCTATCAATGAGAAGAATGTAAGAAAATTGGTTGAGGCAAACCTAAATACTAGGTTTGATGGAAGAAACATGAAGGTAGGCTCCATTCAAGATAAAGGAGTAAAGTTATTAAGAAAGATATCAGGGTACAAGTTCAACCATGGATCAAGGGTTAACTCAATACCAACTATAATTTTACATGTATCTTATGTAATGGCATTTCAAGGGAGAAAAGTTAATCTATGTGAGATTATCAAACTGCAATTGTTGGATAACATTGCTAAAGTGAAGAAATCAAATAGCGCAATTTTTAGATTTGAGTCCCTACTAACTCTTTTATTTTTTTATGCTACAAGGAAGTTTCTTAGAGTAATAAATTGGGATAGCAATGAGTGCACAATAAAGATGGTGATTCTATGCTACAGGTCTAAGTTGAAGAATGTCAGAGATGATGAAATTGATAGAATGATGAAAAGTTTCTAGTCAGAAATGAAACAAAGGTATAGATTACCTCCCTCCATGGTAGAAAGGTACAAGGATGAGATGTGCTTCATGGTGGAGACATATAACACCTGTATGGAAGTTGTGGTACCAAGGGTTAAGTTCATTGACCCCATGGCATATGAGATGAGTGCAAAGCTCATAGAAGGGTATGCATAGATCAAACTCCAATCAGAGAAGAACAAAAAGTTCCCTAGATGGGGAACCTATGAGGAGAAAATGAGAATAGTTCAGTCAGAACTACACCGCAAGGACAACAAGAAGAAAGTAGAAAAGGTGATAGATTCTATCCTCAAAGAATCAGGCATGACTGGAGAGGAATTTAATGAAGTTAAAGGCATTGCATTGGAAATGAAAGAAAATGGATAGTCTGAAATGATAGTAACAACTCCTTTTACTATTGTAGGACCTTCAGAAGGTGTGACAATAGAGCAACCATGTGTACAAGACCCTATTGCACCATATGCAATAGTTGCACAAGTGCAACCTATGAGAACAAGAGGTGATCAGCCAAGGAAGTAGCAAGAAGTGGAAGCATATACAACATAGAGGAAATCAAAGAAATTGGTGAAGGTTAATTAAGAACCTGGATCATTGTCAAAGAAAAGGGTCAAGTAGACCACTAGTAGACTAGGAAAGAGAAGGAAATCAATGCAAATTGGTGAATCTAAAAGTTCTGAGGATAAAGTTGGAGATGGACCAGTAGTGCAAGATGCACAAGAAGGAAAAACAATAGCTAGAAAGAGATTGCAGAAACCAAAGGTAGAGAACCTAAACATGCAAATAATTAATGTTGACAAAGTTAAACAAGTATTATAATTTGTATAGTAATATGGATAGAAGGAAATTAGAAAATACCATTGTAAGAAATATGATTTTAAGAAATAAGAAGTTTGAGAATATTTAGAATAAGATATCAGAAGACCTATATAATAGGCTAATAAATAGGAAGAAGAAAGTATTATAAGAAGATCTAAATTTGAGGATCACAATGATAAATAAACTTTGTTAAGTTGACTTTAAGGAGGACTCAAATAGAATTTTGAAGGGTATTGAGCCCTTGTTGAGGAACAATAGAAGATAAATTCTTCTGATGGGAGGCAGTTATGAGAATGTTGGGAAGGAGACAGAGGAGGCAATTGTTAAATTCATGACTATAATGCCTAAGGTGAGTGTATAGTCAAAGCCTAATAGTCCAGTGTATGCGGAAGCACAAACACCATCTAGTGATGAGGGAGAAGTAGAAGAGAAACATTAGGCACTCTCACCACCACATTTTTTTTTGGGTACTAAATCCATGCAAGTGGATAGTACGCACATAACTATGGATGCAAAGGAAAATTCTTTTGTAGGATATGGAGAAAATATTGTTGGTAATATCAACAATATAATAGCTTACTCTAGCTCTAATGAAGATGAAGTAGAAAAGAAGAAGAAAGAAACAAAGAGGATAATAGAGGTAAAGAGGCTAGAAGAAGAGGAGAAGAGGAAGAAAAGAAAAATAAAGAAGAAGAGGAAATGAGGAAAGCTAAAGAAGATGCAAGGAAAGAAGCAAAAAGATTGGAAGAAGAGAAGAAGAAAGGTAAGGAAGAGAAGATGAAAGCATAAATAAAAGTAGTTACACCTATTCCTATAGTAACTCCAATTGTAGCAGTAGTAGTGGTAGTATCGGTGCCATTAGATCATGATGATGATCAAAAGGGATTAATGACCTCACTGAGCAAGCTATTTGAAAAGAATAAATCAATAAAGTCTTTGGAGAAGACACTAACTAAAGCCTTGGATAGAATGTAGAAGATAGTCAACAAAACTATAGCTAATCCAAACTTGTAGGTAAAGGCCAAGGAGTTGGTGAAGATCTTTGATGAAGATTTCACAACTCTAGCAGAAGTAGCTTCAACACAAGCACAAGTGAATCATGATGCATCACTATTTGATATAGTATGCACTAATATGAGGGATGACTTGAAAGACTTGATGGAAGCATCAAGGAACTCATAAAATACATTGAGGAAGGAAGAAATTTTATGGATAGTGCACACTTTCATACAAGTACCTGACTAACTTTGAGAGTCAAATTAAGGGTAATATGAGTGAACTTGAATCACTCACTATGAAATTACAACTCTTAGAGGCTGGCATTGAAGAGTGTGGAACGAAAGTGGAGAAGATCCATAGTGTGATCAGAGGCTTAGAATCTGACAAGGAAAAGGCAAAAAAGAGATTCTCTAGTCTTAGAGAAAATTTTTCACCTAAGATTAGTATATTGTAGAGGCAGCTAGAGGAATGTCTTGCAGCAAAGACTTTGTATGAAAAATTTGCATATACTTACTTGAGTGCATTTGAAGTGGCATCCTATGCACTATGCACACTAATCAGTATATCTGATTCTATAAAGGAAAATTGGAAGAAAGAAGTGAATAGGCTCAAACTTGTTTATGTTGATTATTTTTCCAGGATAACAAGTTGATCAGCAACAAGCTACCCAGTTTTGAGAATACAATTTTTGACACCTTTGCGATTGATGCCAAAGGGGGAGTAATATGTAGAAGGAAAATTGTATGTATTGTATATGTAAGGGGGGGGGTACACTTATGTACTTATGTATCAATGCAAAGGAGATATAAGGAATGTAATGATCCATCAAAACATGAATAAAATTGTTATGTTTTGAAGGGAATTTTGTATGTATGACATCATTTTGGGACTTAGTCAATTTTCCCAAATGTTACCATCAATTCCAAAGGGGGAGATTGTTGGCAATATGGTTAGATAAATATTTTGATTTTTGTCATTTATAGCAACATGTATTCAACATTTCATTTATGCATTTAGAGATAGAAAATTGTCTAAGTATTAGACAATTTGTAGCAGCACAAAGAGGAGATGTGATGTATAAGGATGACTTATTGAGAGTTACCTCATGCATAGTTGAGGAAAGTTCTATGATAGTGTCATGATGACGTATACCAGTGTGCAGGTGTCTATGGACAATAAAGTGCAAGTTATGATTGAAATACCAGTATGGGTATTTAACTGCGCAGAACAGAGCATAGTAGTGAATTGGATTGTACAACTTGAGGAATTATTTTGGTGACAAGATAATTACTAATTCATGATGAGCCAACTATGTGGATATTATTCCATAAGTTATTTCATAATATGCCAAGCATATGAAAGCATGAAGGCCAACTTAGCAGTGAATTATGAATGTGCAAGGTATAAGTAAAGATCTTATCTTGCAAAGGTTAGTGTGTGACATATGTATGATCTATGTGATATATGTGATTGATGTGAAGTCAATGAGATGATATGAAAACTAAATCTAATGTATGATTAGAGCAAGTGGAAAATACAACTGACAGAAAGTATTATATCTATCTATATTCTTGTGAAGAACTGAATTGTATAATCGCATGTTAGGGAAGTGGGCTCTTCTTGCATACATTGTATTTGATCCACCAACTCCTAATAGGGTTGAAGTAAGTCCTAACAGGTTTGAGGCTTCTGAAAAGGTCTAGTCCTCTAACATGGACTCAAGACACTATATGTACTTTATAGACTCCTAACAGGGTCAATATCCTTAACATGATCCTATTGTTTAGTGAATCATCTAGTGGGTATCATCCCCACCAGGGTTTTCCCTTTGCTAGAGTTTTCCTAGTTAACAAATAACGATTTTATGAGTTCTCTATATGTATGGTTATATTTATTGTTCAACATTGTTGGTTTACTTTCATATGCAAGTTATAAAGTAATTAACAATATTCAATTGTGGGCAAAGCTTTGTAGAATACTAATTAACACCCCCCGCTCCCTCTCATTATTATCTATTTCTAACAAATTGTTCTATCTAGATTTATCTGATGAGACATATTTGTTTGCACAATATGAAGACAAATGGTTATGAGACAAGAGGTTATGTCATGTGAAATTTGACAATTTGGTAAGCATTAGTAAGAAGAAAGGAGTAAGAGGTTTTCCAAGACTAAAAAAACTTGATAATACTATGTGTAAACAATGTCAGTTAGGAAAAATGATAAAGTTTAGTTTCAAGAGAAAGACATATTCATCTTATGATATTTTAGAATTGGTTCATACTGACCTTTGTGGACCTATTAGTGTTCAAAGCTATTGTGGAGGAAAATATTTCATTCTATTTGTTGATGACTATTATAGGATGATGACTATAATATTTCTAAGAGAAAAATTTGATGCTAAACTATTGTTTAAGTGGTACTTGGCCAAAGTTGAAAAGGAGATAGGAAAGAGTTTGAAGTGTTTGAGATCTGATAGAGGTGGATAATTCATTTCTAATAAATTTAATATATTCTGGAATGATAGAGGAATCAAAAGGTAGATGTCAACACCTAGGACCCCTCCTTAAAATGGAATAGCTGAAAGGAGAAATAGATCAATCATGGACTGTGCTAGAACATTGGTGATGGAGAAGAATGTTTAACATAAATATTGGAGCGAAGTTGTAAGTAAACAATTTATACTTTGAATAGAGTTCAAGTGAAGAAAGGTACAAATGTTACACCCTTTGAACTATTGCATGGATATGCACCTAATGTGAAATATTTTAAAGTTTTTGGAAGCAAATGCTATATACTAAAGAATAATAAAAATTGAAAAACTGATGCTAAAAGTGATGGAAGTCATATTCCTAGGTTATTTCACTAAGAGAAAAGCTTATAATTATTTGACCTCTAACACTAACAGAGTTGTGAAAAAGTGCAAATGTGAGAGTTGATGAATATGCAGAAAAGAATAAATTTGAATGCAATATAGAACCTAAAGACTACAATACATTCATATATGTGAATGAAGGTGTGCCCTCCACCCTACTTGAGAAAGAGAACAAAGATAGAAATCAGAAAGAAAAAAAAATGGGAATGTTGATTTGTGACAACAAGTTGTTGAGCAATAGATTGCGGGTGCTGAGCAACAACAAAATGATGCCGAGGTACATACTAAAGGAGACCAACATCAAGAAGGCAATGCCAAGAAAGAAGAACCTAAGCTAGAACTTTAACTAGAAAGAGAAAATGAGCTTGAAATCATTTTTCAAAATGAACCTGTAGAAGAAGAAAGAAGGAAAGAACATGTACTGGAAAAATATGTGACAAGACATTATGCACTTGAGAAAATCATTGGAGATAAATAATCTAGTGTTATAACAAGGAAAAGACTCAGAAGTGATACATGTTTATTTTGTGAGTTTGAGACCAAATCAATAAAATATTATTTGGAGAACAAGGACAACATTCAAAAAATGAATGAAGAAATTGAGCAGATAGAAAAGAACAAAACATGGACACTGGTACCTAGACCTAAGGACAAAAATGTTATTAGATCAAAGTGGGTATTCAAGAACAAGCTAAATGAAAAATGTGAAGTCACAAGGAACAAGGCTAGACTAGTATGCAAAGGATATGCACAAGAAGAAGGAATTGATTGTGGGGAAATATTTTCCCTTGTTGCAAGATTAGGAGTTATAATACTACTTGCATATTGTGCTTATAAAGGATTTAAGGTATACTAAATGGATGTCAAATATGCATTTCTAAATGGAATATTGGAAGAAGAAGTTTACATTGAGCAGCCAAAAGGATTTGTTGACCCCAACAAGAAGAACATGGTGTGTAAGTTGCACAATTCTTTATATATTTTGAAATAGGCCCCTAGAGCATGCTATGAAAGCTTACATAATTATTTGGTGAAGATTGGATTTGCAAGAACTAATGACAACAATCTATACTTGAAGATTGGTAACAACAATGAGGTATTGTTATTTGAAATCTTTGTTGATGATATCATATTTGGAGGAAATCAAACATTATGCAAATCATTTGTAGATGCGATGAAGAAGGAATTTGAAATGTCTATGTTTAATGAGATCAAATTCTTTGTTGGTTTGCAAGTTTATCAAATGAAGCAAGATATCTTCATTACATAATCCAAATACATCAAGGATATACTAATAACTTTTGGAATGGAATATTTAAGACCAGTTGGTACACCTATGGCCACATGACATAATTTATCTAAGAATGATGATTCTACTAATGTGAACCCGACATTGTATATAGTTCATGATTGGAAAGCTACAATATGTTGTTCATAGCAGATCTGATATTGCATTAGCAGTTGGGATAGTTGCAAGAATTTCTACAAGTCCTAAGGAGAATCACATGATGGCAGTGAAAAGGATACTGAGATATCTGAAAGGAACACAAGACTATGAATTGTATTACAAGAAGAATGACAAGTTTGAACTAAAAGTGTTTAGTGACTAAAATTGGACAGGAAACGTTGATGACAAAAAGAACACAAATGGAGGAGCATTTTTTCTAGGAAAAAGGCTAGTTCCATGTACAAGAGTTCATTGCATTTCTCAATCAACAACTAAAGCTGAGTATGTGGCAGCAACAATGAATTGTTCAAACATCATATCAATGAAGCAATTGTTGAAAGGAATGAAGGAAGATATCATTAATCCAATTGTTATCTATTGTGATAACACTAGTGCTATAAACATATCAAAGAATCATGTGATGCACAAAAAGACTAAGCATATTGTTATCAAGTATCATTACTTGAGAGAGCTAGTTCAAGACAAAGAAGTGAGATTGGGGTATGTGAACACTAAGGAGAACATAGATGATATATTCACTAAGCTGTTACCTAGGGATGCTCACAAATATCTAGGAGGTAAATTAGGTGTGATTCCCTTAGACAAGGCTACTTAAGCTAAAATGGAGCTTTCCATCAAATTTGTTAATTAGGATATCTTACAAGTTGATGCAAAAAATCCTACTTTTAAGAGTTGCTTAAAGTACTAGTAAATGAAGGAAGAATGGTGTATCAATCATATACAAATGATAGAAGAAAATTCAGTACTGACATGAAGATATCTACATGATCAACTTTGGCATTGTTGTCAAAGAAGGAGAAGATGTAATTCAGTTACCATGGCTTGAAAATAAGAAGAGAGAGTAATATTGAAGAAGTTGCCTATGAGAATCATAATGAAACTAAAGATATTAATGTAGATCTAATACTAAACACATAATAGAAAGGGAGTTTTTCTCCATGCAGTGCATGTTTTGAATTGCATGGTAGCTAGAGGTGTTGCCATCAATGTCGAAGAGGGGGATTATAGAAAAATACAATTGGAACAATTGGTATATTGTCGTTGATGTCAAACCTTATTGGTAAGATAGTTTGCTATCCAATTTGAGTGTCATATCTAGCTGATTGATGAAGAAGATTTGAGAAGTTGGACATAACAATAACACCTAGAGGAAAGGTTGAGTTATGAGAAAAGACTACAATGAACACTTAATTAGTTAGACCTTGATAAGATAAAAGTGATTGTTTAAATCATTTTACAAGTGCAGAAGACATTTGTAATGAAGCCTTGAAGAAGTGATCAAAGATTAACCAAATGCATAGGCTTGATCGAGCAAAAGAGCAGAAGATAAAGAAACTTTCAATATATGTTGAGTGATGTTAGTGTCAACCAAGCCACAATATGTGTTGAGAAAAAGTAGTGTCGATTGAGCATTAGTATATGTATTGAACAGAGAGTTAGCAGCAACTGAGTAACCCAATGTTGACCAAGCGTCAACATTTTGACAGTTTATGAGAAAATCATTATTTCCAATTGACAGCGCTGATTTGTTGGAATATGTAAAGTGTGTTGAAGACAAGGATGGATGACATGGAACATTTAAATCAAGGGAAACCATGTCTGTGCATTTCTATGCAAGGATTCACAAAGAATTCTAGAGAATTTTATAGAATAGAAAAGAGGAGACAAAATGTTGGAAGGATTTGATGAATTTGACCTAAGCCTAGGATCTACGGTGGTGTTTAGGCAGAAAAATATTAGAATTACCTATTTAAGGAGGTGCAAGAGATAAGCTCATCTGTGTACGAGTGGGTGTGAAGACCTAGCGAGGTTGGAGTAGTTGTTGATGCTATTGACTAGTGAACCTAAGCAGGAGGTTGAATAGAGTTGTGAATAGTGATTTCTTGAAGGGTTGCCAAGCGATAGAGATGACAAAGAAGGCTAGTCAGTGGATCGGCTTATGAATAGAACTATGATCTATATTTGCAAAGTGAGTTGTACGTGTTCAAATCAAAACCTATTGTTACTTTCTAACCATTGTATCAGTATTGAAATCCTATATTAATCAAGGTTGACCTAATAGTCATATGTAAATCCATTAATCAAGGTGGCATTCTAATGGAATGTTCTAAAGTCCTCTAATAAGATCACTCCTAATAGGGTGATTGAATTCTTTAACAAGGTCATATTTAACAGTGTATTTTGCAACAAAGTTAACATGGTTGGCTCCTAATAGAGCTCACTTTAGAAGAGTGAAAAGATTGGTGAAATGTTACTGGTGGTTTTTCCCAAATTGGGTTTCCACATTAAACCCTAGTGTCAAACTTGTGTGGATGTTATTTGTGATGTTTTATTGTTAATGTTTACATTCTACAAGTCTGTTAAAGTTAGGATAGTGTACTGCTAGTTTGTGTTATTGAAAGTTTACTATAGAGGTCAAGCTAATGGATATTATATCTGAACAAGTTTAAGTATTTGTTTCTTCAATTAGTACATCTAGACCTTGGATAATTGATTAATCCCCCCACCCCCCTCTCTCTCAATTATTCTAAACATTCTAACAAAAAGTGGAGAGACTTAGATCTCTAGGGCAACATGCTCCTTATAGTGTCTATGAAATGACTTGTAGATTATAGATCTTCAATGGTTAAACTATAACTTTTCTTGTGCATGTACACTAAAAAGAAAGAAATGTTGTGTAGAAAGTAGTTTCGTTAGGTCAAACTCTAGTTTAAGTAGTAATCTTGACATTGAAATGATTGAAACTAAATGTAAAACATGATGTTATGAAGTAGAGGTCAGATGTGAGAAATAAATATGCTACACCTTGTTATGAAATACTCTTTGAATGTGATCACAAGTGTTGATGTAATATCATGACTGCACAATACTTAAAAGAAAAGTCATGCATAAGCATGCTTGCATGAAGGACATTGAAGGTTCCCAAAATGTGAGGTCTAAAGAATGGTAGATGTAAAAATCAAAAGTGAATTTGACAGTTAATATTAAAATTTTAGAATCTATATTATTATATTAATATTATTTTTTCCCAAATATAACGAGAGAATTATAAACACACTATGAAATAATAATAATAATACAAATATTGTTTAACTAAATAATCTTTACACAAGAACTCAAAAAAATTATTTATATATATTAAAAATTGAAATCATCAAATCCAACTGGGGACAGAGAGCAAGCCTGGAATTCGATAGCCATATTGGTCATTTTTGCATTTTTGAACCGTATATGATAGGTTAAAAAATTGTAAGACTGTATGAATTGATAGGCTAAAGTTTTAGAGAATCATCAATATGACAAGTAAATTTATTACTAAACCATGGCAACTTAGTATTTTATTTAATATACATAAATATGATTTATATTAATTTAGAAACGTGTTGAAATAGAATATAATGAATTTTAAAAACTTATTTTTTTAATATAATTATATTAATTTAAAAATTTGTTAAAGTATATATATAATTTAGAAACTTGTTTATTTTATCTTAGACTTTGTATAGATTACTTATATATAATTATAAGTTATTCATAATATAGAATTTTGCATATATTACTAATTAATATTTATTATTTTCTAAAATAGAAACTTAAAATGGTCTATTAAATTATTTTAAAACAAAAAAATTGATAATAATTTTTTTTATTAAAACGTAAAATAAAAGGTAAGAAAAAAAATTAACCATCATGAAAAAATCATATGACAAGCAAGGGCGACCAGCAATTTCCCACCCTGACAGAGAGTATTCCTTTGCTATTACAGTCGGTAAAGAACAGTAAAGGTAAGCAAAATATGACCAAAGAAAGTCCATCTTTTATTCATTTTTATTACAATAAATGCAGAAAAGGCCATTATGTAAGTGTTGTTCGTTAAAAGAGCAGAAATAAGCAAACAGCCTAACCTGCGCATTCAGCCTTTTTTTACAATAATTTAAGAACATAGTACCAAAAAAACAGCAACTCAGAAATATATTCCCGTCCAATCCAAGCCAAGGTAACACGTGAAGACAACATAAAAATAAATGAAAAAGATAAACAAAGCCTTGGTCAGCAGACAAGACACGATAGTATTAATTTGGAATCAGTCAATATCAAGGCATTTCCACGCAATTCGTGGTGCACTTTATGTCTCTTCTCTTCAGGACTACTAGGAAACTGTCCACAAGATTGTGGTGGACTTCATAAATATTTTAAATAAGTTTATATTCTTAACAAATTCAAATGTTTCTTTTAAATCAAATTTTTTTAATACATTTAATTTTTTTAAAACAAAATTTTATATATTTCCTTCATATAGACAAAATATTATTTTTAACAAATTCAAATGTCTCTTGTAAATTAAAATAAATCAAATATATTTTTTAATACATTTAAATTTTAAATTCCTTTCTTACAAAATATTATAAATTTCTTTCATATCAGCAAAATATTATTTAAAAAAAAATCAAATGTATCTTTTAAATCAAAATAAATAATTTTTTTTTTAATATATTGAAATTTTAATTTTTTTTATGAGTTGGGGGAGTGAATAAATACAGTTTAAATTATATTTTATTATACAGGTTTATTAGGAGAAACTGGTCTATTTAATTATTGTTCATAAAAAGTTCTAAAAAACATGTACTAGCAGTGGATTACACATGTGCTGATTGGTCCATTTGTACATTTAAAGTACTATTTTTTGGACGAGTGCAATTAGGAGTCTTAGTTATAAAAGATTTTTTTCTTTTTTTAAGAATATGAAACTTATCTACAATAATGTCGAGGACTAATCCTTAGTATAAAACTTGCCAATCTAAATATGACAAATAAACAAACTTAAAAAAAAAATTCCTTTGAAAACTTTAGTCTAAAGTTTTGTGTCCCTTGAAGATATATAAAAACTCACTTGGCACCTAAACAATGATGTTTCCTATATTAAAATAATAATAATAATAACATGCCAATTGCAGAGATATCTCTAAATAAGAATAAGTCAATCAAACTTCATATCATTTGACTCTGTACAATGTTTACCCTTCACCTCTATTATATTCCAAAATCCATTGTGGCCAATCGGAAGGAGGCAGATGTAGGTGCAGAAAGTCCATTTATAAGTGGCGTTTCACTACAACATATCCAATAAGAAAACAGCATTAGTTATACGTCCATTCTTGACAGCTTTTGCTGTGTCTTATTTCTTGGAACCCTAATACACCATGAATATAATAATAATAATTGTATTCCACCATACAAAAAAAAAATGTTGCCATAGCCAATAGATTGGCACGACAAATGTTTTCCAAAGCTTTGGCACGAGTTAGGAAAATTATGTCGCTTTAGTACCAATTAATATCAAATCAAGCATTCCCCACACAGTTCCTGATGCTCTTATAAAATTCTGTCAATAAAATTCTGGTGGAAATCATTATCAGCACTCCCCACAGTTATTATAAAATAATCAGGAATCGAAGGTTTACCATTCAAATATTTGTTGAGATTGGAGAGCTTTGAATTTGATCTACACCTAATTCATCGATTCAAAGATTCTTAGTATAGAAAATATATAAAAGTAAATGCCTTTATATGATAATCTTGTTTTTATATTGATAGATACTTCGGAATTATATTATTATTTTTAATTCGATTGTGAGCATCCTAAGTGCTATTAAATAGTTCAAGCAAAACAGATTAACGTTATACGTTGGTGGATTAGTTGAAATAAATTATTAAATAGAAAAATCCAATGTTTGCTAGAATAATAATCAAATATATTTTTTAAGTAAATAAAGGTGACCTTGACAATAATAATAATACAAATCAGATATCGTCAGATAGGTGCTAAAACAAGTTCTTAAACGTAGACATGAGAGCAATCAGCTTTTAAAAAAAGATTTAAATGTAAGAATTGAAGCCTTTACATTATGCCCTATGGCACTATGTTTTCAAACAATGAGTTAAGTGAAAAATATTTCTTGTAATCAGTAAGATCTGATCATTGGTGGGCTCTCTGTAAGCCTTTTTAACTTCACCAATAGATCAATTGACCATTGCCTTCACGGTGTTATGTTGGAGGTTGTTATTTCTTAATAGATGAGATTGGTATTTTTTTTGGAATTAGTGTTAAGTTGCATGCTTTTAATAAGACGGTGTCTATAAATTGAAGGTATTAAAAAATAATACGACTAAACAAAATATAAGATCAGATCAATATTTTTTAATATTAAAATAAACATATTAAATAGTCATAAAGAATTACCTCATAATTTTTAAAAAAATTGATAATTCTACAATAAATTACTGTTTACTTTTGATTGCGAAGTTTACCTGCAACTCATTTTGTACCTTACATTTATCCAATAAAAATTAATAAGTATTAATTGTTACCGTGAATAAATAAAATAGTTGTTGATCACTTCTAATATAAGTGAAATTAAAAATTGTATTATTAAACTAAATAATCATTACATTGAAACTAACAAGGAAAATTATTATTATTAATTTATTCTAAATTTTGGATACATCCAATAAAAACTACTATCTTGTTATCTGTGGGATCATTGAGAACTACGAAAATCCTACAACAGCAGACATAGACTAATAAAAAAAACTCTAAAAGTAAACAAGTGCATTTTTTACGTTTTATTGAAAAGAATGCAGAGTCCATTTTATATGTGTTGTTCGTTCAGTAGAAATATATTGTGAAGACAACAAAAGTGCATTTTTTTAAAACAAAACTTTTGTCAGGAAGCAAGACACAATTGTATTAGTTTGGAAGCAGTCAATATCAAGGCATCAATTAAAGCATTTTTCACATAATTCTAATGCACTTTATGTCTCTCCTAATCAGGACTTACAAACTGTCCACAAGATTGTGGTGGAAATCATCACTTTACTCACCACTATTATTATGAAATTGAAATTTTTTAGTTCTTCAATTTTTTTTTACTTTTAAAAGATATATTTTAAAATAGTTGTCGAAGTTAGAGAGTGTTGAATATATTTAATGTTTAAACATCATTTAAATTAAATAAGTATGATCAATCATTTTTCTATATGATATTTGTCTCTTTATGCTAAGAAGTGCTTTGAGAGTGTGGTTAAATAGAGTTCATATTATATTTCATGAGATAAAACAATTAGATAGCGTAGATTGTCCATTACAAATAGGTTCATTAATTATTTATGTATAAAAAGAATATTTAAAATTATTATCTATTTTAAATTATACATATTTATCATTATTCACATATTTGGTGAAGATCTGTAAGTTGGTTGTTGGTGGGTGTATTAATTAGGTTGGTTTTCTTATCGAGGTCATGTTCATGAATGAAGCATTGATGTACTTCAATATACTTTATGTAGGCATGAGACATCAAATTTATAGACATCTTCAACACATTTCAATTGGCACAATTCATAATTGTTTAATTAGATTGTGAGTTCAATAAAGATTCTTATGAAATTGTCTAAGTTATATGGCTTCACATATTGCCAAGAGAATTTCATCATTCTTAGCTTAAATGGATGACAAAGCAACATTAAGCTGCTTCTTACAACTCCATGAAACAATGACATATTGAAGAGTGAAGTAGCAATTGAATGTTCGATTCTCTAGATCCTATGAAACTTCCCTAATCTAAATTTGAAAAGTAAACAATGTTAACATTTTCATTATTTGAACACTTCAGGCCAAAATTTGTGATCCTCCAAGATATATTGCAAATCTCACTTTGCAACTAACCAATGACTTTATTTTGAATACATCATGTATTTTGACAAGATTCCAATTACAGGATATATGTCTAGATGACATATAAATCAAACTTAGTAACACACCCCTTTATAGTATTTCATTAGTTATATATAACACTTATTTGTTTGTTCTATTTATTTGATAGATTGATAGTG
This sequence comes from Cupressus sempervirens, assembly GCA_028749045.1. Classification (NCBI taxonomy): domain Eukaryota; kingdom Viridiplantae; phylum Streptophyta; class Pinopsida; order Cupressales; family Cupressaceae; genus Cupressus; species Cupressus sempervirens. Next base: position 1,029,764,460 of record CM053787.1, on the reverse strand, counting down.
AGTTAGTCTAGAAAATCTATTTTTAGACCTTAAATAACATGCTAAAAATAATCTTTGTACATCAAAATCTCCAACTGCATGTGTGATTTCTAAAATTTGGCATTGAAAAAAACAACTTTGATCTCTATTTTCCAATTGATCTTATTGGTTTTAAAACTAAAACTATTAGACAACATTTAAAAGGTCCTTCCTACACCAATGCCATTTTAAAAATATTTTTTCGTAATGTAATAAGTCTTGATAATTAAAATTTTAAAGCTCCTTTAAAATCCTTTTGAAGCTTTAGTCTAGGCTTTTAGGAGTCACCTTTTAAGTGGACACGGGGAATCATAAAATTAAAACTAGAGGAGGATAGAGGCTATAAATTATGTACATATGGGAAGCTCAAAATTTATTCATCTTATATTTCATGTGTAAAATCATTTTGCAAAATCCAAATGATGATATTTTTCCCAATCTGATTGAGGCAGATCATTGTTAATTACGTTTTTGGATAGAATTTGGGGTGCACAACCTTATAGATTTATCATTCTTTGATGTGAAATTACCAGTTAAAAACATTCTCAATGTTTGGAAATATGCCAATGATGTCATATGGTAAGAGATCAATAAAATAAGGAAAATATGCAAGGAAGTAAAGGTATGTGCAAACACTTCCTATACTAATCTTGAGAGTACAACTATGCAAATTTTAACTTAAGTATCACAAAATATCTCAAGAAATGCATTAACAAACAATCAAAATCACAATGAATAAATAGCATAGTGATTATGGTGGGGAAACCCTTATGAGATAATAACCCCACCCTCCAAAACCCACATAATGTAATATCAAATCAAGAGGATTGCAATACACTTGCAATGCAAGTTCTTATTGCAGCATCGCCACAACTTTGAGCACCTAGCCTTGCAAAAAAAAATCAATGATACAAAGACCTCCACAAGTCCTCCTTATATAATGATTTTACAACCTAGAAACTACTTATGGTTATACAAAACCATGGCCAAAACTACCATGTCATATGTTGTCCATTCTTGACATTTGTAATTATAAGATGAGAAAAACAACCAAATTAAAATAGAAATTTCCCATCCATAATTTTTCAACCTAGTTTAGACCCTCCCAAAATTCATATAATGAGTCATCTAGGCTCTAAATATGGCCCTCTTATATTCTATTGGAAGTCTTATTGGGAAACTAAGATACTGAGAGGGGACATGATGCAAGTGTTAGAAATAATAGTCCACCAAGATAATTATAGGGTGGGGGGGGGAGCGAATCAGTTATCCAGCTAAAATATTTATCAACCTTAATTAATCTTAAGCACACAACCAAAGTAAAAAACAACCATAAAAAGATGCACATACACAATTACACCAGATTTATAACTAGGGAAACCCTTGATTAGAGGGAAAACCCCAATGGGAATGATGCCCACAAAGATATACTTTATATATATACCTTGTTAGAGGATGGACCCTATTAGGACTCTATAAACACATTCAATACATAAGAGTCCCTGCTAGGAGACTTTGAATCCTTGTTAGGAGTTCTAGAAGGCAAAAGGTTCCACTATCCAAAGTGCTTTTGGAGCAAGACCACTGAACTTCACTATCCAACTGATCTCTCAACTATTCCTCACAGAGTAATTGTTCATACTATGCTTTATCCTCTTTCCTCTAACCTATCAACTAGACCAATCATTGTTAGACAACCTCGGATCCAAATATCAAACCTCAGATCTCAAACTAAAACCTTGACAACAAAGTTTTCTCCAACTTCACTCTGCTCTACTTATCTTTACAATTAACTTGTTTCTCTTCTATTCTTCTCTTCGTACTTCCTTCTTTCTTTCATGCATAAAAAAGGAAAATACCCTTCCTTTATATTGAATCCATAAAATAATTCCCTTAATTGGCTATTACACCTTCTTAATTAATTATTATAGGACCTCATTAAGAACATGTTATACTTAGCGATAACATCAATTTGTCACCTTATAACTTGAATATCTTTCTGCATGTGTGTAATATTATGATGAGAGAGCCTAGCCACATCATATCCAACATGTCTTCTATATTTTATTAACCTCGATTCTTAGAATAACAACCCTGCTAAGAGATATAACAGGTTTACTAGAACATGCTTCTATAAACTCTATCTTAGAACAATCTTCACCAAAACTTGTATAACTTCTTCCATACTTAATATATTTTTCTCTTGAGGTTAATTACATATGCTAGACACGTAGCAATATCTCCCATTAACCTTGCTAGTGAAAATAATCAACGATCTATCCATACCAACTTGATCTTTGCCACTATTCTTTTATTAGATACCATAGAAAATTGCTATGTTGACATCAATGACAAACATAGTCATGAATGTAATATATTATCATGATAATGATCTAATCATGTTTCTACAATACTCCCCCATAGAAATATCATCAGCATTCATGCTTCCACCAATCTCCCCCTTTGGCATTGATGGCAACATAGATGAAAAACATCTAGTTCCAAGAATACCAATAGTTAATGATTGTTATTCTTTCTTTTCAAATCCTCTTCATCAATTATTCTCCCCCATTGATATACCTCAATGTGCTCTATAACTTCTCCATGTGTCAAAATGTTTTTCATGTTGTAATCTCTCCCCAATTAACATCAATGTCAAAGATTTTAGCAACCATCTATCTCTACAAAAAATGTCTCTAACCTACTCAAGTTTCCAAAAACACTGTTTAAAAACAACATCTATCAAGAGTCCTATATGACTCTATCCATCATAGATACTCCCCCATACAGGAAGAATCAAATTTTAGTCTAGACAAATAATAGTGTTATGTACCACTAGACTGATGCACTCTTGCATCATCTACTCTGATGTAGGTAGGGGCATAACCCCTACCATACCTCACAAATACTCAAAAGTCTCTTTGGCAAGAGGCTTGGTGAAAATATCTACAATCTTCTCTTTAGTGCTTACATACTCCAATCTGATTTCCTTTTCTGCAACTTTCTCTCTCAACATGTGACATTTGATAGAAATATGCTTAGTCTTAGAATGCAATACTAGATTCTTTGAAATATACATTGTTCTTGCTTTATCACAATGTATGACAATAGGTTCATTGAATTCTATCCTTATATCCTTAAGCATTTGCTTCATCCAAACAACTTGATTACAATTGTTTGCTGCTGCAACATATTTTGCCTCTACTATACTCTATGAGATATAGTTCTGCTTCTTTCTTAACCAAGAGAGGTCAATCTTCCTCCAAGAAAAAAATGCTTTACCACTGGTGTTATTTTTGTCATCCATACTGCCTGCCCAATCAACATTGTTATAAGCATATAAAGTGATATCATTAGATCTGTCATACCAGTATTAGAACATTGGTGTTCCCTTCATATATCTAAATATCCTTTTAACTGTTCCATAATGTGCTTCTCTAGGATCATCTTGAAATTTTGCAACAATTCCAACTACATTCTCTATATCTAGCCTTGTATGAGTTAGATATTACAATCCTCCAGTCATAGATCTATAATTCTTCTTCTCAATAGTAGGTGTCTCATCCTTTGTAGATAAGTTGTGTCTAGTTATCATAGGTGTTCCAACTGGTTTACATGCTTCCAAATTAAACCTTTTTAATAGATCTTTTAAATACTTGGTCTGAGAAATAAAGATTCCTTCTTTATCCTGCACAACTATAATCCTAGGAAGTATTTCATTTCACCTATCATACTCATTTCAAATTCCTTCTTCATTTCTTCTACAAACTTGTCACTTTCATTATCATCTCCTCTAAATATGATATCATCAAAATGTATTACCAAAATCATCAATCCATCATCTATTTCTTTCTAGTATAGAATATTGTCTGCCATACCTTTGTTAAATTCAAGTTTTGTCAAATGCTTGCCCAACCTTGCATACAAGGTTTTGGGTACTTGTTTTGAGCCACATAATGCTTTCTTCAATATACATACCATGTCCTTGTCATCTGTTAAACCTTTACGTTGTTCTATGTATACCTCTTCTTGAAGTTCTCCATTCAGAAATGCTGACTTGACATCTATCTGATATACCTTGTATTTCTTATGTTCCACATAGGCTAAGAATAACCTTACTACTTCGATTCTTGCTATAGGAGCATAGGTTTTGTCATAGTTTATTCCTTCTTTCTGTGAGTATCTTTTACATACTAATTTTTCTTTGTTCCTTACAATTTCACCTTGTTCATTCATCTTGTTCCTAAGTACCCATTTTGTTCCTATCACATTTTTGTCTGTTGCTTTAGGGACCAATTCCCATGTCTCATTCTTCACTATCTAATCCAATTCTTCTTTCATAGCTTTCTTCTAATAATCATCTTTGCATGCCTCATCTGCATTATTTGGTTCTACTTGAGATATAAAACATATTTCTTCATTGATTATATTTCTTGTCATCACACCTTTATCTTTGTTGTCGATGATCTACTCTAGTGGATGATTCTTTGTCATATACTTACCAGAACTAGGAGTTATTATCTCAACTCTAGGTTCTAAACTTTGTTCCTGCCTTAGCTCTCCTTCATTCTAAAAATCATTGTTAATCTCAAAGAATAGTCCATCTTTTTTTTTTAGTAACAACATTGTCATCATTAGAATTATAGTCAGCTAGTCTTTCTTGTATCTTGAATTTCTCACCAACTCTTACACTTGCACTTTCAACAATAGTCTTAGTTCTCAGATTATAACATCTATAAGCTCATATTTTCAATGAGTAACCAAGAAACATACCTTCATCATTTATAATATCAAATTTACCAACATCATCATCTATTTTTATATAACATTTGCTACTAGAAATTCTAAAATACTTAACTGATGGTGAATGACCAAACCATAACTCATATGGTGTCTTGCTCATACCTTTTCTGATCTGTACTTTGTTTAGAGTATATACTATAGTTTTCATAGCTTCTCTCCAAAATATCTTAGATACATCATTCTCAGTTAACATAGAACTTTCTTCTTCTACTACTAGTGTGTTCCTTCTTTCAACAATCCCATTCTGTTTAGGAGTCTTTAGCTCAACTCTTTCTTTTGCTCTAGGATTGCATCTTTTCTCTTCAATCTAATTCCAATTCTATAAATCACTGGTAATGATAGCTTCCATATTTTCATGGTTATCCTTTGGATCAACAATATTTACTAAAGCTATTTGTTCTAATACTTTCTCTTTCTTAACTAATTTAGGTTCATTGTCTTTATTATCACAATCATTCAAGAATCTTTCCATACTTGCTATAAATTCTTCATCTTTCTAGTTTTCCTTACTCTCTCAAGGCATGTAGATGAAAAATTACCAAACACATTATATGTCCAACAAGCAAAAATTTCCATACCTTCTAGTTCTCTTTTCATGAGGAGATCAATACCTTTCTTGATCTTCATGTCTTCTTCGGATCTTGATCTATCTTTACATGTGCCTCTATCCAGAAGCTCAATGCTCAATTCTATACACAATTTTGATCTCTCACCAAGAAGCTCCATCTTCTAGCTGAAAAAATTTCCTTTATTAGACTTAGGACTATTCTTTTTGAAATAACTCACCGCTGATCTCTCAAAGCTATTAAGCCTTATCTTCAAGGACTTGTTGCTCTAATAACAATTTTTAGAAATAATAGTTCATCAAGATAATGAAGTGGGTGTGTGTTGGGTGGGGGTGGGGGGTAGTGGTGAATTAGTTGTCCAACTAAAACATTTATCAACCTTAATTAATCTTAACCATGCAACAATAACAAGATGCACATACACAATTACACCAGATTTGTTAAGTAGGGTAACCCTTGATTAGAGGGAGAACCCCAGTGGGAATGATGCCCACAAAGATATACTATATAGATATTCATTGAAGGAGGACGGACCCTGTTAGGAGTCTATAAACATATTTAGTATATAAGATTCCCTATTAAGAGACTTTGAATCCCTATTAGGAGATTCCAACCCTATTAAGAGTTGTGCCAACCTTGTTAGGAGTTGAAGAAGGCAGAAGGACCCATTGTCGAAACAACTTCTGGGGCAAGACCACTGAACTTCATTGTTCAACTGATCCCTTAACTATTCCTTGTAGAATAATTGTTCATACTATGCTTTATCCTCTTTCCTCTACCCTATCAACTAGACCAATCACTGTCAGACATTGTAGAGTAGGTCATGAACCTCAGGTCCAAATATTGAACCTCGGATCTCAAAATAAAACCTTAGCAATGAAGTTTTCTCCAACTTCACTCCACTTTGCTTATATTCAAAATTAACTTGTTTCTCTTCTATTCCGCTCTTCGTGCTTCCTTCTTTCTTTCATGCATAAAAAAGGAAAATGTCCTTCCTTTATATTGAATCCATAAAACAATTCCCTGAGTCAGCTATTACACCTTCTCAATTAATTATTAGAGGACCTCATTAAGAACTCATTATTGTTGGAATTCTTTAGAATAATGGGGGGGGGGGGGGGATGTGTGAATCAGTTATTCAAGGTCTAGATGCCCAAATAAAACTTTTATAATTCAGTGAACCCATAAACTTTCTTAACCATGCATGCATTTATTGTGTGTAAACCAAAACTTAAATGTTATTGTTAAGCTAACATGAAGAAATGAAAAGAATAAAACACAACACATCCATCATTACACATGACTCAATGATTTAACATGGAAACCCAATTTGGAAAAAACCACCAATAGCATGCTCTTTTGAAGTGATGCCTTGTTAAAGGCCAACCCTGTTAAAGGTTACAACACACACTATTGAATGTGACCTAGTTAAGGAATTTCAATCACCCTGTTAAAAGTGAGCCTTATTAGAGGATTTTAGGCCATTCACTTGGAATGCCACCCTATTAAAGTATTTTCCAATGATTGTTAAGTCAACCTTTCTCCAAAGGATTTATCCTTATTTGATACAATTGTTAGAGAGTAACAATAGAGTTTGATTTGATACAACTTACAACCTTACTTTGTAGATTAGAGATCACTATTCAATCGTCAACTCTACTTGGCTTCCAATCTTTGTAGTTCTGATAGCTTGTTCAGCCTTCAAGCATTCATCTTCATTAAGCCTTCTTGCTTAGTTTTCCATTGTAGACTTCTTCACTTAGGTCACTTGATGAAGCAAACCCTTCTTCCTTCACCTTGTCTAATTTTCAAATCCAAAAACTTTTTGACCTCTCAACCTTTGCTTCATGACTAGGCATACTTAGATATAAGGAATTATAACTCTTTTTCCTGCTCAATATCCACCTCAAAAGTTAGGGGTTTTTAATGGATTAAGTAGGATACAATGTATCTACCCCATATCTTGTCTTCTCTAGAAAATCATCCTAGAATCTATTTGAATTCGCCTCTAAATCGGTTTACATAAGATTCTATGCCTCTAGGTCATCAATCTTATCTTCCTCCTGATTCACAAGTTCCAAGGAAACAAACTTGTTGGCTTTTATTTTGGCAAATCTTTGATCTTTTTCATAATGTAACAGCTCAACATTATCAATTTATTGATGCTCGACACATACTATGTTACTCAACATCTATTATAAAATCAGTCAGCATCAACTAGATTTTATTGGTGCTTGACACATACTAAAATTTACTCGACATCTACTAACTTTCTTGGCACCTATTAATTTGCTTGGCATCCACTAGAGAACACTTTCACTCGGCTCCAACTGACTTTTTGCTTGACTTGCACTAACTTTACTCAGCACCTTCTATCAACTTAGTCAACCTTAGAAAATGAAATTTGTTCAATCTTTCTCATCTGAACTTTCTAAGTGTAGCCAAACATTTTGTAACCTCAAGTAGATCATTAATACATTATGTTATCACTGTCTTAACTGATTATTGTACTTCAATACAAAATTATAACTCAACCTTTCCTCTAGGTACTTTTGTTACATCTTGTTGATCAAATCCTCCTCATAAATTAAATAAGTGATAGTTCTTGAAACATATAAGTAATTATCTTACCAACATATAGCAGGTTTGACATCAATGACAAAAAAATGACTAAAGACACTTCTTACAACAATTTTCTAACTAAAATGATCTTTTCAATCATATATCAATAATTATACTTAGCAGTGATGTTAATTTGTTGCCTTGTAACTTGAATATCTTTCCGCCCATGTAATATTATGATGAGGGAGCTTGGCCACATCATATCCAACATGTCTTCTACATGCCTTTAACCTTAATTCTCAAAATAACAAACTTGCTAAGAGATATAACAAGTTTACTAGAATATTCTTTTGTAAACTCTATCTCAGAACAATGTTCACCAAAACTTGCATAACTTCTTCCAAACATAATATCTTTTTCTCCCAAGGTTAGTTGGATATGATGGAAACTTAATAGTATCTCCCATTAACCTCACTAGTGAAAATACTCAATGATCTGTCTATGCCAACTTGATCTTTACCATTGCTCTTTTCTAACATATCATCATGATAATGATCTAATCATGATTATACATTACTCCTCGATAGAAATATCATCAACATTCATGCTTCCAACAACAAAACCATCATGGGTTTTTTCAATGACTACTTTGGAGGAATGCTTGGTAGTTACTTTGGAGGTAATTTGTGTATTTACTAAGTGTGCTAGGTTAAGCTTTTGTTCATGCTTGGTGAATGAAGGAGTTTCATTACCTTTGGATAGTTCTTGATTGGAAGGAATGTGGCCTCATAACAAACTTGGTGGATGAATAGACTCAATGATCGTGATGGAGCTCGGTAATGCTCTTTGTGCTTGGCTTATACTACATGGTCTAGTTGTAGTATTGCTCAAGTAGCTTGATCAATAAAGGGGTTTGGTTAATTGATAGTTGTTGGAGCTTGGTGATGCTTATGGTTTTGGTGATTCTTGAAGGTTGTTTCTGACACTCAATTTATGTGTTTCCCAAGTTGTTTGGGACTTGGTTTCTACTATGAGCCAACTTGGAATTTGATTTGGTTGTATTTAATTTCTATTGTAAGCTGACTTGTGGCTACATTTAATGCAAGGGTTATTTAATTTGTATCATACTAGGTCCACTTGTGGTTTTGTTGGGTATAAGTAAGGAGGTCTTGTGGAGTTTTAAGGAATTCATTCAAGGGAGTGGATCTTGAGTCATGGAGTGTGGGATCCAACATGGAGAAGATGAAGTAGCTGAGTGAGTGAAGTTCTCCTAAGTTTGTGGACATAGCATCAAATGTGAGGTACTTTACACCTAGATCTTGGGTAAAGTTTGAGAAGGGCTAGTAGCGGTGATTTGGGAAATAAGGAGATTTCTTGGTGGACTTGTGAGCACAAGTTTAGATCTTCCTTAGAGGTTTCTACTAGAGTGTGGGTTTGGACTAGCTAGGGTTTGGGGTTGTATCTTGATGGATCTTGCAGAATTGATACTTTAATTGCTATTATATTTGACCATAGCCATAACGACCTTATAGCCTGACACATTGCATGTAATAAATTATTTTATGAATAAAGAGTTGTAATTGGTATTAGATCTTGCATTGTTGCATTTTATTTTTGATATGTGGTTATTTTCTAGGGGCTAGGACATCTTTGGGGATTCTCCTAAGTTACACTGCATCAAATGGTAATAGAGAATAGTTGTTCTTGAGTGTGTAGATAGATTGCCAAAGTTAAGGTAGTTTGAACTAGGACCTTGGGTGTGGAGTAGTTGATATGAGAAGATCTTGATTTGGTTAATATTTTGGTGGATTATTCTTTCTGGTGTCCTAGATATATTGGTTGTGAGGTGGTAGATCATGGTTCTTGTTGGAAGATTGGTAAGATTGTTTAAGAGATTGGTTTGATGATGGTATTTTACATTTTTGACTGAGTTTTTCATTGATTTCAACATAGCATATTTGATGTCTTATGTGGTATTTGAAAGAAGAACAACAAAAAGATTAAGTTGGTACAGACAACTAGTTGAGCATGATAACCACTCGAGATTATGGAAGATACTTTGGAGTGTCTGATATATGTAGTTAACATCAAAAGATGAAAGGATAAGTCTAGAATAAGTTATGTAAGTTTTGGTGATGTCTATTCTGAGATAGAGTTTATAGAGGCATGTTCTAGTAAACTTGTTATATCTCTTAGAAGAGTTGATATCTTGGGTATCAAGGTTGAGGACATGAAGAAGACATATTGAGAATAATGTGGCCAAGCTTTCTCGTCATAATATTATATGGAAAGTTATTCAAGTTGTGAGGTAGAAGATTAAGATTATCGATAAGTGTAATGTGTTCTTAATGAGGTCCTATAATAATTAATTGAGAAGGACTAACAACCAACTCAAGAATTATTTTATGGACTCAGTATAAAGGAAGGACATTTTCCTTTATCATGGTATGTGTTGATATGGATGAATGCAGATTCTGAATGTTCAAAAATAAGCAGAGTATGGAATGCAAAGTTGAGTAGAGTAGTGCGAAAGTGAAGGAAACATCATTGCTAAGGATTTGCTGAGTGATCTAAGGTTTGATATTTGGATCTAAGGTTCATGATCTAGTCTACAAGGTTTGACAGTGATTGGTCTGATTGATAGGATAAAGGAAAGAACAAGGAAAAGAAGAAGATACTAGTAAATTACTTGTTTCAGTAGTGACCTCTTCTTATAGTTGAAATTGCATGTTTGGGTAGTGGTAATTTCTTGCATACATTGTACCACAACTCATAATAGGGTTGATACAACTCCTAGCAGGGTTGGAATCTCCTAATAGGGATTCAAAGTCTCCTAATAAGGAATCATTGTACTAAATGTTGTAATAGAATCCTAATAGGGTCTATCCTCTAACAAGGAATATTTATATTAGTACATCATCTTGTGGGCATCATTCCTATTGGGGTTTTCCCTCTGATCAAGGATTTCCCTAGTTAACATATTTGGTGTAATTGTCTATGTGCATCTTTGTATGGTTGCTATTTACTTTGGTTGAATGGTTAAGTTTGTTTAAGTAAGATAAATGTTTTAATTGTTGGATAACTGATTCACCCCCCCAGTTATCTTTGTGGACTATTGTTTTTAGCAATTGATATCAAAGCATTAGGTCCTTAAAGAGAAAGTTTAATAGCCTTGGGAGATCCATGGAGAACATGTTTAGGAAAGATAGTTTGAAGTTTGATGGAACAAACTATGACAGATGGAAGGAAAAGATGAAGACACATTTTTTGTGTATGGGTCCGAGATTGGATTTTGACAAAATCAGCGAAGGCAATCATCAAAGAAAATGAGTTGGAAAGTTTCTCTAAAGAAGAAAGAGATATTTTCACATGTGACATGAGAGCTAGGGAAGAACTATTGATTGCACTTCCTAAAATTGAGTACAATCAGGTAAAATCACTTCCTACTTCACATTTGATTTGGAATGCTTCGGAAAATAGTTTTGAAGGTGAGGCACATTCTAAGAGGTTGAGGCTAAAAAGTTGGATTTGTGCATTTCAAGATGCTAAGATGATGGAAGATGAATGTATAATATATATAGGCAAGATATCAGAAATTACTATAGGTATTAAAGCTCAAGGAGGAAAAAAAGAAGATGATGAAGTTATATGGAAGATATTGAAGACTCTAACACCATCATTCAAGCCAGTAGTTCAGATGATACAATTGTTGATATCATGTACCAAAGATTTCACTAAGGAGAAATTGTTTAGAAGACTTGAAGAAGTTGAGAATGAACTTAGATAGTCTTGAGAATTATCAGAAAAGAGATAGCTTTCAGTGCCTTGACTATTCAACCTAACCTATCAAGGAGCATAAGTGCTAGAGGAGATCTTGCAAGCAGTAGTGGATCTAAAGAAGATAGGAAGATTGATGAAATAGTAGCCCTTCTAGTAAGAAGAGAAAAAGGAGGTAAGAAAATATTTAAGTGTTAGACTTGTGATGAATATGGTTATTATGCATCTAAGTGTCCTAAAAGGGAGAAAAAATAAAAGGGAAATCATAAGTCTAGAAAAGATAGACATTGTTTGTATGTAAATGAAGATAATGATTCTGATGATCAAGCATTAAGTGCTATTGATGATGAAATTGGATTTGTGGCAATTAATGAAGAAATTCTAGAGAAGGTAGATTTGGTATCATAGGTTGAGAGGAAATCTAATTGGATAATTGACAGTGGTTGTTCACATCATATGACTAGTGATACAAACAAGTTTGTTGACTTCATAAGTTACTTCATAGCAGCATGAAAATTTTGATGATAGAAAAATATTCTCTTACACAGTTATTTTAAGATGCATGACATCATACTAATGATGTATACTAGTGCACATGTCCATTCGATCAACTAAGTCCAAGTTATAAAGGAATTTTTAATGCAGTAATGATACAACACAAAATAGAGCATATCAAAAAAACGTGTTAAATGACTTGATCTATTATTTTGAATTACCATTTCTTAAAGTGCCAACTCTAATGGTGTTATGTGAGTTGACTAAGGAAGAATTTACCAATATGTTTGGTATAAGTAAAGAACTTCATTTGTGAAGTTAGTGTGAAGAAGTGAGAAAGATATAATTAGTGATTGCAAACTTGATATGATCTTGTGAAATAAGAGTAACAAGTGAATGTGATATTATGACATATGATATGAATCATTGTTATGTGAGATATGATGTAGATTGATAGGTGCACAATTTGTTAATGTGATATTATGACATATGATATGAATCATTGTTATGTGAGATATGATGTAGATTGATAGGTGCACAATTGCTCTTCTTTGAAGAATTATCAGTAAGAAAATTTGTAAAGCACATCAAGTATCTCAATATTGCATGTATACTTATTTTCTTGAAGATCTTATTGTATAGTTGCATGTTAGGGCAGTGAGCTCTTCTTGCACACATTTGTATATGATCCATCAACTTCTAATAGGGTTGAGGCTTTTAATAAGGCCTAGTCTCCTAACAAGGACTCGAGACACTATACATTCTTCATAGACTTCTAACAAGGTCAATATCCTAAATTGGATTCTTTATATAGTGAATCATCTAGTGGATTTCATCCCCACTAGGGTTTTCTCTTGGCTAGGGTTTCCCTAGTTAACAAAATATGGTGTTATGATTTCTCTTGGTCTATGGTTGTTTATATTGTTCAACATTATTAGTTTACTTTCTTAGGCATGTGTTAAAGTAATTAATAATATCTAATTGTGGGCAAAAAGATTGAAAATATTGATTCACCCCCCCACCCCCTCTCAATATTATCTATTTCTAACAATTGGTATCAGAGCTTGGTTATTTAGAAGAGTTTTGTGCATCAGTTTCTGGATTAGATTGTGTGACAATTTTTACCATCCAGAAACTAATCCAGAAACTGATGCACAAAACTATGATGGATTGTGGAAACTTGATCGCATTAATTATTTAGAAGAGGTTTAATAGCTTGAATAAGATCCCTATGTACATGGAACGATTGAAGAAAAATCTTGAAGAAGCACTTGAATAGATTGATCTCCTTACTAATGAAAGAGATGGCCTTAAGGACAAATACAAGGATGCAAAAGCCTACATTGGTGAATTAAAGGACAAAATAGATGACCTAAAGCAAAAAGGATCTATTAAGCAAACTACTGATGACAATATTGAAGATCTGAAGAAAGAAAATGTGATCCTAAAACATGAGTTAATGATAGTAGAAATTAACCTGAGTGTTAAGAAAAATGGAGGAAATAATGACTTTGAAATTAAAGTTTAAAATGTAGATCTTAGATCCTAGTTAAGCAAGGCAACATTTGAATTGGAATCTATTAAGATAGAATATGTAGAATTATAAAATTACAACACCATTGTGAAAGGTGAGTTGGTAGAAACCAAACAACAACTTGAGAAATTATATACCAGTAGTAATAAGATTGAAGAACAAATATGTGCACAAAGACCTAGTTTTGACAAGACTAGACTTGGATTCTTTCTCAAATAATCCACCAAGAAATTTATTGAGAGAAAATAATCTGATACTCCTGAAGTCAATAAAGATCTAAGCAAGATAGACAATACATCTAAGGACAAATAGAATGTTATTCATTCTAAGAAAGATAAAGAATCCAACCATGATATGGATAACGAGAGAAAGGAATCTTATGTGTGGTGTGATGAACCTAAAGAAACTAAAGTCGATTGCGAAGATAAATCTTTTAAACTTATTTCAAATTTGTATTGTCATAATTGTCATGGATATGGTCATTATATGGTAGATTGTAAGAAACCTAAATTTGATAATAATAACAATGCAAATAGTAGGATATATAGGAACACTAACCACGTAGGAAAGAGAAGAAGATCTCATAGTAATGAAAGTAAAGAAAGAAGACAAATTGTTTGCTACAAATGCAACAATCTTGGACACATTGCAAGGAATTGCAGAGAACTTGACAACTAGCTAAATGAACAGAAAATAAATGTACCTATATGGCAGTTGTGCAATAACTTTGGACACACAACAAAGTTTTTAGAATGGATAGAAGAGACCTAAACAAGAATTAGAATTATAGAAGGAACAATAGAAGAAATGATATGAAGGAGTAGAAAAATGAATTAAAGGAATCATTTATAAAAGCAAAGGAACTAGGAAGCTCTCATATAGCTATAGAAGATGTACCTGACAAGACAATGAAGTCACTTATTGTTTGTGACTCCTCTTAACAAAATTAAGCATTCTCAGTGAAATAGAGTATTAGTTATTGATAACTGATGTTAGAGTAAGTATCAAAGGATGCGTAGTTGATAGTATGTAGTAGACATTGAGAGAAGTCTATAATGAAGTACACATTACCTAATAAGATCAAGATAAGGATATGTAAGAAGATTAACCTCTCTGTTGCATAGAGATAGTGCACCAAATTAGTGGTAAACATGCATTTAATGCAAAGTATAGATTGTATTTGAAATATTGAAGAGGCTTGCAACTACGTGAAGTTGTCAAAAACCCTAATACGTGAAATTGAGGCATTTTCTAAATTATTGAACATAATATTTTGAGAATGGTAGGACAAGAAGTCTTTAATGTAAGCAATAGACCTAGGTACAATTTCAAGAAATACCCATTTATTTATTTGCTTGATGACCCTATGGGAGAATTTTTGCAAGTTTTGGAAAATGTTCTTCATGTTAAGGATATAAGAGGATATATTCATTGTAAGATTGAAAGCATAGGCGATTCAAAGATTCATAAGGAATTTTAGAAAATGTGCAGTAATGACTTGTCATTGAAACCTGAACATAGATACCTAGAATGAATTAACCTAGTTAAGCATGTGTTCTACATGAATTTTGATAATAATGAATGGACAAGGATAATCTTGACTAGAGTACATGATGATTTTCTATGGTTGGGAGATTCCATCATGTGTATTGACAATGACCTAATTCACAAGTTCACAGGTTTGAGCAAAGAAGGATGCAATCTACTAAACATTAAGATGTGCACAAGATAGTTTAGGCAAATATAAATACATATTTTGATGGAAGAAACATGAAATACAACACCATTCAAGATGGTGGAGTAAGACTCATTTTTAATATTTTGAGATCTAAGTACAATCATGGATCTAGAAGAGATTTAATCCTTGCAAGATTTCTTCATGCATCTTACTTGGCAGTAAGAGGTGAAGAGGTTAATATGTGTGACATTATCCGAACATAGTTGTTGGATAACATATCTAGAATCAATAAATCAATGAAGTGCAATCTTTAGGTTTAAATCCCTATTGACCCTTATATTTTTCTATGCTACTAAGAAGTTCCCTAGAATCAAAAATTGGTCACTCAAGCATATAGGTCAAAACCAAAAATAGTCAGAGATAGTGCTATTGAAAAAATAATGAAGTCTTTTCAAACTGAAATGAACCAAAGGTATAGGATACCTCCTGCACTAGTGGAAAAATACAAAGATGAACTGTGTTTTATGGTTGAAATAGATTTCACTTGCATGGAAGCCATAGTCCCTCGAGTAAAGTTCATTGAACCTATGGGATTTTTGGAAATATAGATGGAGTAACTGAGAGGGGGGGGGGGGGGGGGGGGGGGGGGGTTGAATCAGTTACTAAAAAAATAAATCCATAGATCCCTTAGATGTCTTATAACACTAGTTACTACTGTCACTCGGTAGCTATACAAAAAAATGCTATAACTTGGTAGGTGCAGCTTATATTATCTTTAATAGATCTTAAAAATTCAAAGTGATTAACATGCATGCATAAAAGAAATAACATAAACACATGAGACACCAGATTTAACATGGAAACCAAATATGGGAAAAACCATCAAGTAACTAGCTATTGATTTTCACTCTTTTGAAGTGAGCCCTGTTAGGAGCCAACCCTATTAAAGGTTACAAAACACACTGTTAGGTGTAACCTTGTTAAAAGAATTAATCACCTTGCTAGGAGTGGCCTTGCTAGAGGACTTTAGAACAAATCAAAATAACTGTCACCTTGTTAGAGGATTTACAAAATGGTTGTTAGACCAACTCTGTTAAGATATTTAAAAATCACTATTACAATGGTGAGGAAGTAACAATGAAATGACTTGAATGAGATGCAACCAAATCTATTGATACAGATCTTTGTTCTACTTCACTAGATCCTCTCTAATCAAATACAACTTTGCTACTCCTCAAGGATATCTGATACTTCTTCAAAATTCTCTCATACTTTCCTCTTCACATAATCAACACATTTGCATGTTCACTCATTTCACTTTAGAATTCACAACTTGACCTTTTATTTATACTTTACAAATTGTTAAGTTGGCTCATTTACAAGTTACAATTATCAATAATCATTACATTAGTTGGCTACAATCATTACATGAAACAATTAAACTTTATTTTCCAAAATAATAAAATCCTTCATTGGCTGACCCTGCTCGATAAACATAGCTCTAGAAATGATTTGTAGTGTTAACCAACTAAAGCTTAGTGAACACTATAAACTCCACAAAATCATTTGGAGACTAAGTGAACTCGGTAAACACTGACTTTCCTTTGTTAACCTTGTGAGCTCAGTTAACATTGACTTATTCCACAAAATCCTTCGATGCTCGAGTTAGCTCGATAGAAATTGTTTTCATAGAGTAACTTTTAGGAATGCTTGGTAGACTTTGGAATTTGCTTTGCTAACCAACTTAGCTTGATAGACTCTATCTGATTACTGATATGTCATTTGTGTAAGATCAAAGACAACACATAATTGAACAATTGTATCCAACAATCCCCCTCTTTGGTATTGATGGAAACACAACATATCATAGCATATGAAATTTAAAAATAAGTCTTTTCATGACAGAACATTTCTCCCTCTTAGATTTTATGCCAAAAACTTCTCTAATTTAGTAGTCTCCCTCTATGAAGGAATTACATAGCTTATTTTCTAAATAGAAAACTCTCCACAAAAAAATTCAAATTTCAAAAAGATATGACAGTACACTCTCCCTCTTTGACAACACATACCAAATGAGTAACAATGTACCTTGAGTACTAATTCATATGCAATGTTTCCATGACTATGTTGCTTCAACTAAAAAGATCTTCAACTTGGTTCTTGTTGATGCATCACTAAAAATTCATTTTAATGAGCTTCAGATAGGGGAATGACCCCTAACTTACCTCTTAGCTACAAGAATGCATCCTTACATAATGGCTTAGTGAATATGTCAAAAATCTATTCCTTTATATGCACATATTCCAATCTGATCTCCTTATCTTGCACCAATTCTCTAACAAAGTGATACTTTATTGCAATGTGCTTGGTTTTGGAATGCATTACTGGATTCTTTGATATGTTGATTGCATTTGTATTATCACAAAACATAACAACTAGCTTTTTGATCTCAACCTTCATGCCTTCCAACAACTATTTAAACCAAACAATATTAGAATAGTTTACTACTACTACAACATACTCTGCTTCTACTATAGATTGGGATGTACAATTTTTCTTTTTACTTGTCCAAGAAACCAACCTCTTTCCAAGAAAGAATGCTCCACCACTTGTACTCTTCCTATCATCAATGTTTCCTGCCCAATCAGCATTAGTAAACACTTTCAAGTCCAAATTTTCTCCAATTTTATACCACAAACCATAATCTTCAGTTCCTTTCAAGTATCTCAAGATCCTCTTGATTGCCATCATTTGATTCTCTCTAGGTTTTGCTAAAAATCTTGGCACAATACCAACTACAAGAGCAATACTAGTTCTTGTATGAACTACATACTACAACTTTCCAATCATTGATCTATATAAGGTATGATCTACCTCTTTTGATTCATCATCCTTGGTTAGCTTTAATCCAGTACACATGGGCATCCCAACTGGTTTACAATCTTCCATACCAAACTTCTTGAGTATCTCCTTGATGTACTTAGATTGAGTAATGTAGATACCATTTTTTCTCTGCTAAATTTGAAGACCAACAAAGAATTTAATCTCACCAAATGTTGACATCTTAAATTCCTTGTTCATTTGTTCTGAAAAATCTTTGCATAGATCATCATTCTGATGTAGGAGCATCCAGAGGTATAAGGGCAATCTTGTGTCACCCAAAAAAATGTACTTAGACTTAGTTTCTATTTCATGTGTTTTCATTTTTGGATACCCATTTGGGTCAAATAAAGGTTCCAACTCTCACAGTTCCACTATCAGTGTTCCAAGTTAGAGTATTTGAGCACCTTGGGATATGTGTAAATGTCAAATAAATAGGACTATGTAATTGAGCTATAATTATGGTGGATTAGAAGATGTAAATTGGAGGGAGGATTAAAATTGTAATTTAGAATATTTCAGAAAAAGAATTAGGTCAAAAGGCTGCATGGTTTGAAAGTTATCATAATTTTTCAATTTCTAGAGACCTTCTAAGAATGCTTCAAAGTCAGGTTCAAGGCATTAAATGACTTTGTATAAAGCTGAAAATTGGGGGCATAGGAAATCATGGCCCATAAGGCTATAAAGAACTTCGAGAGCTTTTTGGAAATGTAAACGGTTCGTCAATCAGAGCTACGGTTCAAAAGTTATGCCTCCCAAAAGTTCGGTTACCATTTCTAGATTCTTCTAGTTTTGTGCCAACTTCTAACGTGACTTCTAGAGCCTTCTATTTGGTCGGTGGATGCCAACTAGAACTTTCTAGAATGTATTCCTAATCCTTAACCCTTTGGGGTATATTAAAGAACATTTCTAGCATTGTAAAAGGTAGTTTGGAGTGGAGTTTGAAAGAAGGTACTGGGAGAAGAAATTATCTCCAAATTTATGCTATTGTAAGCCCATAGGGCATGTTTTGGAGTTTTTTTTCTCTACACTAAGTGTACTAGCATATTTTCATAGTTAATAAAATTTTTCTTTCCTATTGTGTCCATTCTGTGCTTGGGTTGTGTCCCCATCAATTGGTATCAAAGCGGGTTTTTCTGAGTGTGTAGACAGAGCGCCGACTGTGAGGTAGTTTGCACCACGATTGTGTGGTTGTGGGTTTGAATTAATAAGATGCCTCCATGAAGAGAGTGTGGTGGAAGGGCTAGAGATATTAATCTTGAGGAGGTTAGAGCCCTCCAAAGGTAGGTTCAAGCGTTGCAAGAGGAGCTCCATAGAGGAACAAATGTTGCTGCAGGTGACGAAAGTGAGACAACAATGAAGAAGAAGAAATTGGACCAAAAGGGGAAGTTTTGAATTATGCAAAGGAGATGCTTTTTAGGGCCATTACTAAGTTTTGGAAAAGACCTGCAATTGATGTGGGTGTATTTTCAAGAAATCTAAAACTAAATGAGTTGATTGACTTGATTAATGAACTGGAAGAGTACTTTGAGTATGAGGATATCAGGGATCTAGATAGGGTTAAGTTTTCAAAGGCCATGCCAAAATTTGGTGGCAAGAGGTTCAATTGGAGAGAAATAGAAGAGGAAAGGAGAAGATCACAAGGTGGGATCACATGGTGGACAAACTAAAGAATCAGTTCATTCCTATTGACTATGAGCTTGATTTGTTTAAGAAGATGCATGGGTTAAAGAAAGCAGGAAAATCAGTCCAGGAATATATAAAGGATTTTTATCGACATTTGATTAGAGCAAGGCATGTAGAAACAAATAAGGAGAAGGTTGCACGTTATATCAGTGGGTTACAACCTAGCATCCAGGAGGAATTAAGTCTGGTAAGAATGACCAGCGTTGAAGAGGCATACCACTTTTCCCTACGAGTTGAAGAGAAGCTAAATAAAAAGTTTGAAGGGAGACAAAGAGGGCATGGTCAAGGAGGAAGGGGTAGTGGTAGGTCATCTGGAGGTCAAAATGAGACCCAAAGGAAAAATGAAGATGTGGGTACTAGCAGGAACCAGAGCAACGAGGATTTCAACTACTCCCATGATCAAAACTTTGGAGATCAGAGAGAAAGAGGTAGAGGATGTGGCAAAGGTTCAGGAAGAGGAGGTTTTTGTGGTACCTATTTCTATTGCAATGAACAAGGTCATCGTACCTTTGAATGCCCTCAATGACAAAGAAGAATAGATAGGAGAGCTGAGGGCCAAGCTAGGGTTGCTCATGTGGATGAGGATGCATAATCATCACATTCAGAGGATGCAAAAAGAGGAGAGACTTTAGTAAATGAAAGGGTTCTATTAAGCGGGGAGATTGAACCAGGACAAAGGAGGAGTCTATTTTGTACCAGGTGCAAATGTGAGAATAAATGTTGTGATGTGATCATTGATGGTGGTAGCACTGACAACTTGGTGTTAGAAGAGATGGTCTCTAAGCTAAAGCTCAAGAGGGAGAAACACCCCTAGCCCTATCGGATCACTTGGGTGAAGGATGATCATAAGGTCCTAGTAAGTGAACAATGTTTAGTAAAGTTCAAAATTGGGAGTTACCATGATGAAGTTCTCTGTGATGTTATTCCAATGGATGTTTTCCATCTATTGTTGGGTAGAACATGGTAGTTTGATAGGCATGCAGTACATGATGGTCATGCAAACACCTACTCTCTAACAAAGGATGGAGTTTGCCACAAACTGAAGCCCATGAAAAAGGAAGGTGAAAAAGTATGCAACAATGCTAGGATCTATCTTGTTGATGGAAGAAGGTTTTTAGATAGAATGAAACATCAGCATATGTGCTATGCTTTGATTCCTAGAAAAGATAAGGAAGGTAGTAGTGAAATACCACTTGAAGTTTCAGATTTATTAGGTGAATTTGGAGATATCATCTCTAATAATGTTCTAGAAGGATTGCCACCAGTAAGACAAATCAGTCATCAGATAGATTTAATCCCAAGAGCTAGTTTTCCTAACAAAGCTGTTCACAGGATGACTCCTACTAAAATTGAGGAGCTAAATAGACAGGTTGAGGAGCTATTAAAGAAGGGTTTGATTTGAGAGAGCTTGAGTCCATGTGCAGTACCTGCAGTACTAGCACCAAAGAAGGATGGAGAGTGGAGAATGTGTACGAACTCTCAAGCTATAAATAGGATAACCATCAAGTATTGATTTCCTTTGCCAAGAATGGATGATCTTATGGACTGCTTGAGTGGAGCTCAGTACTTCACAAAGATAGATCTCAAGAGTGGCTATCACCAAATACGGATTCGAGAAGGAGATGAGTGGAAAACTGCCTTCAAGACCAAGGAGGGTCTTTATGAGTGGCTGGTCATGCCCTCTAGATTGATGAATGCCCCAAGCACCTTCATGCGGCTTATGAATGAGGTACTTAAGAAGGTCTTGGGAAAATTTTTTATCATCTATTTGGATGATATTTTAATTTTCAGAAAGACTTTGGAAGAACATTTATTGCATATTCATAGTGTCCTTAAAAGGCTAAGGGAAGAGAAACAGTTAATTAATCTGAAGAAGTGTAGCTTTCCTAAAAGAGAGTTAGTCTACCTGGGGTTTTTTATATCACTTGAAGGTCTCAAAATGTATCCAGAGAAGGTAAAAGCCATCTTGGAATGGCCTACTCCAAGGTCCGCTACTGAGGTGAGATCATTTCATGGTTTGGTTAGTTTTTACAAGAAGTTTGTTAAGAATTTCAGTGGCATATGTGCACCCCTAACTGACACAATAAGAGGGGATAGAAAAGAGTTCAAATGGACTGTGGAAACTGTGAGAAGTTTTGAATTGCTACAGAAGAAGGTGATAGAACAACTTGTGTTGGAACTTCTTGATTTTAGCAAGGTGTTCTAGGTGGATTGTGATGCTAGTGGCAGTGCTATTGGGGCTGTCTTAAGCCAAGAAGGTAAGCCTATTGCTTATTTTAGTGAAAAATTAAATGATGCAAAAAAGAAGTATTTAGTTTATGATCAAGAGTTCTATGCAATAGTTTAGGCCTTAAAGAAATGGAGGCATTATTTATTGCTAAAGGAATTTGTTTTATATATTGATCACCAAGCATTACAGTATCTAAATAGCCAAGGTAAATTGAATCAGAGGCATATGAAGTGGGTAGAGTTCTTGCAAAGCTATACATTTGTGTTAAAGCATAGAAGTGGAAAATCTAACAGGGTTGCAGATGCATTAAGTAGGAGACAGTTGTTGCTTACAATAATGCAAGTTGAAGTAGTTGGCTTTGCTAAACTCAAGAATCTGTACCCTGAGTATCCTAATTTTGCTGAAGCATGGAAAGCTTGTAAAGAACCTATTGTTGTAGAAAAAACTAAGTGGTTAGAATATCTGATTCAGGATGGCATGTTGTTCAAGGGCAGTCAATTGTGTATTCCAAGGAGTTCCATGAGGGAAAATCTAATTAAGGAGAAACATAGTGGAGGGATGGCATGACATTTTGGTCAAGATAAGACCATTTCCATTCTTAGAGAACATTATTTTTGGCCTCAAATTTCATAGGATGTGAAGAAGTTTGTACATAGTTGTCAGATTTGTCAAGTGGCCAAGGGATTTAGTCATAATACTAGACCTTATCAGCCATTGTCTGTTCCATCAAATCCATGGGAGGACATAAGTATGGATTTTGTTCTTAGATTGCCAAGGACAGAAAGGGGTAATGAATTAGTATTTGTGGTGGTTGATAGGTTCTCCAAAATGGCACATTTCATTCCATGCCATAAAACTCATGATATTGTCCATATTGCAGACTTGTTTTTTAGAGAGGTGGTAAGACTACATGGCCTCCCAAAGAGTATAGTTTCTGACAGAGACACTAAATTTGTGAGGTATTTCTAGAGAACATTGTGGAAGAAGTTGAGAACAGACTTGAAGTTTAGTTCTACACATCATTCGCAAATTAACAGCCAGACAAAAGTGGTAAACAGAAGTCTAGGCAATTTGCTGAGATTTTTAGTTGGGGATAAGCCCAAAGGATGGGATTTGATTCTACCACAAGTGGAATTTGCTTACAATAACTCTATTAATAGGAGTACTAGTAAATCACCATTCCAAATTGTATATGGAAGTAGCCCAAGGACTGCAACAGAATTGAGGAAGATGGAGCAAGGGGAGTGGACAAGTGCTGAAGCAGAAGAGTTTGCTGAACATATCAAGCACCAACATGAGGAGATCCAGGCACACATTATCAAGATGAATCAACAGTATAAATCTAGGGCTGATCAAATGAGAAGACATAAGGAGTTCCAAGTAGGGGATCTAGTCATGGTACACTTAAGAAAGGAGAGATTTCTAGTAGGTACTTACAACAAGCTGAAGATGAAGAATTTTGGCCCCTATAAAATTCTGAAGAAACATGACTTAGAAAATGCATATGAGGTGGAGTTGCCAGATGGAATTCACATTTATCCTATCTTTAACATTGTAGACTTGATAGAGTATCATGATGATGGTATAGATGAGGAGCTAATGTTAGAGCCATGTCCAATTCCCGCTTCTAAGAAGGAGGAGATAGAAAATATTTTGGATCATCGTGTGGGCAGAAGTACCAGAAATAGGCAGTATGAAGAGTATCTGGTTAAGTGGAAAGGACTACCGATCGAGGACTCAACTTGGATATCAGTAGCTAAGGTTTCCCATTTGGGATTTTCTCTACCATCCATAAAGTGATAGGGTCACTTTTTAATCTACCCTGGGTGTCTGATTCAAGAGCATCTAGAGGTATAAGGGAAATCTTGTGTCACCCAAAAAAAAGTACTTAGACTTAGTTTCTATTTCATGTGTTTTCATTTTTGGATACCCATTTTGGTCAAATAAAGGTTCTAACTCTCACAGTTCCACTATCAGTGTTCTAGTTAGAGTATTTGAGCACCTTGGGATACATGTAAATGCCAAAAAAATAGGACTATGTAATTGAGCCATAATTATGGTGGATTAGAAGGTGTAAATTGGAGGGAGGATCAAAATTTTAATTTATAATATTTCATAAAAAGAATTAGGTCAAAAGGTTGCACGGTTTGAAAGTTATCGTAGTTTTTCAATTTTTGGAGACCTCCTAAGAAGCTTCAAAGTCAAGTTTAGGGCATTAAATGACCTCATACAGGGCTAAAAATTGGGGGACAAGCAAAGCTCGTCCATAGGGCTATAGAGCACTTCAAGAGCTTTTTGGAAATGTAAACGGTTCATTAATCGGAGCTACGGTTCAAAAGTTATGCCTCCTGAAAGTTCGGTTACCATTTCTGGATTCTTTTAGTTTTGCACCAACTTCTAACGTGATTTCTAGAGCCTTCTATTTGGTAGGTGGATACCAACTAGAACTTTCTAAAATGTATTCCTGATCCTTAACCCTTTCGGGTCTATTTAAGAACATTTCTGGCATTGTAAAAGGTAGTTTGGAGTGGAGTTTGAGAGAAGGTACTAGGAGAAGAAATTATCTCCAGATTTATGCTATTGTAAGCCCATAGGGCATGTTTTGGAGTCTGTTTATTTGCACTAAGTGTACTAGCATATTTTCATAGTTAATAAAATTTTCCCTTTCCTGTTGTGTCCATTCTGTGCTTAGGTTGTGTCCCCATCACATTCCCTATAAAAAAGGTATCATCCACAAATATTTTTGCCAAAACAATCTTGCTATCTGATCCTTCCTTGATATACAAGCTACTATTATCACTAGTTCTCTAAGAACCAATTTGAATAAGATAGTTATGCAATCTTTCATACCATACTCTAGGGGCTTGTTTTAGACCATATAATGCTTTGTGTAATTTGCAGACCATGTCCTTCTTTTTTGGATAAAAAAAACCTTTAGGTTGCTCAATGTGGACTTCTTCATCAAGAATACCATTGTGAAATGTGGATTTGACATCCATCTGATATACCTTAAATCCTTTGTATGCAGCATATGCAAGTAAGGTCCTAACACCTTCCAGTCTTACAACAGGAGCAAAAGTCTCTCCATAATCAATTCCTTCTTCTTGAGAGTAGCCTTTACATACGAATCTAGATTTGTTTCTTTGTACCTTACCATCCTCATTCAACTTATTTCTGAATAACCACTTTGTTCCAATCACATTTTTGTCTTTAGGCCTAGGTACAAGAGTCCATGTTTTGTTCTTCTCTATTTTCTCTATCTCTTCATTCATAGCTTCAATCCAACTTTCGTTTCCCAATGCATCTTTGACATTTTTAGGTTCAAAATCAGCAAGTAAACAAGTACCTTTTAACTTACTTCTTGTCAGAGTACCTTTAGATTTGTCTCCAATAATCTGATCTAGTGTGTGATGTCTCCTGACATACTTGGCCAATACAAGTTCCTTGCCTTTTGACTGAGTTCTACTATCTTCATTTTGAATTTCAATTTCTAGCTCTGGTTGATTTGACTACTACTTGGGTCCTTCAGACTTGGTAGGCATTGTCTCAGTAGCATCTGAATGTGACTTGGATTCCTGCAGCTCGGTTTGAACTGCTTGCAACTCAGTTGCTAAAGAGTAGAAGTTTCCTGATTGACTGATGTATCTGACACTATATCAGGTTTAATGAAAACAAATCTCTTGTAATCTTCAGGTTCCTTTTTTCTTTCTTCTCTTGTCCTTTCTGCAAACTCATCAACTTTCACATGTGCACTTTCTATGACTTTGTGAGTAGACAAATTCAAACATTTATATGCCTTACTCTTGCAAGAATATCTCAAGAATATAGCTTCATCACCCTTCGCATCAAATTTACCTTTTCTAGATTCTTTCATCACCATAACTAATAGGGAATCTTGAATGAGTCTTTCTTCAATTGTACTTGATTCAAGGTATGAATTGTAGTGCTGATAGTTTCCTTCCAGTACTTGATAGCAATGTTCTTTCCAATCATAGCCCATGATAGATTTGTTCCTCCTTTTAGCTATTCATTCTGCTCGAGAGTTCCAAGAGCTGATACCTATCTTTTGATTCCTCTTTGAAGGAAAAAGTTATTGAATTCATGGGAGGTGAATTCACCACCTCTATCTGATCTCAAACATTTCAATCTTTTTGCTGTTTCCTTTTCTATTCTAGCCAAATACCATTTGAACTTCTCAAATGCTTCTAATTTCTCTATCAAATACATGACAATCATAATTCTAGAGTAGTCATCAACAAAAAGAATGAAGAACTTTTCTCTAGTATAGCTCTCAATTTCAATGGGTCCACAAAAATTAGTATGCACAATTTCCAAAAATTTCTTTAGATTGATAATTTTTACTTTTAAAACTAATGTTTCCCATCTTATCAATCTAATAATTATTGCATAAACCAACCTAAGGTTTCTTTATAATAGGAAACCCTCTTACTTTCCTAAATTTTCTTATTTTTACCAAGTTATCAAAATTCACATGACATAACCTTCTCTGCCATAACCAACTTTCTTTAACTTGAGCAATAAAACATTTTCATTTACCAAGTTCAAGTTAAAACAAGTTACCTTTTGTCTGTATGTTTGATCCAATCAGCTTTCCTTTGTCATCTAGCAATCTTGCCTTTTCATGCATGAATTCTACCTTGAATCCAATATTGATTAGTTGTGCCACACTCAATAGATTGTGTTTTAGTCCTTCAACCCAATAGGAATTATCACATAAAAGCTCTTTGGTTAGTAAGATTCTTCCTCTTCTTTTTATGCAACAAGGTTCATTATTACCAAACCCCACACTATCACCATCATAGTCTTCAAAATGTTCAGACTTTGTTTTCTCACCAGTAATATGATGAGAACAACCACTATCTATGATCCATGTATCATTTTTTCTCACATGAGAGATAAGTACCATCTTATCTTCCTCATCATTATCAGATTCATCTTTCATAGCAATGTAAACAATTTCATCTTCACTATTATCAAAACCCTTAGAATCCTTAGCCATGATTTGAAGTCTTTCTTGCCATTACAATGGTGACCTTTCTTCTCATCCTTGTTTTTCTTGTTTGGGCACCTAGCAAAAATATGACCAATTTTCTCACATGAAAAATAGATTAGAGGAACTTTACCTTTGTATTTTCCTTTGCCTCTAGAATATTTCCTTACTAGTAGAGTTTCAACAACCTCAAGATCACTATCAGAACTCTGTTCTAGATCTTCTTCACTTTTTGACT
Organism: Cupressus sempervirens; assembly: GCA_028749045.1. Taxonomy (NCBI): domain Eukaryota; kingdom Viridiplantae; phylum Streptophyta; class Pinopsida; order Cupressales; family Cupressaceae; genus Cupressus; species Cupressus sempervirens. The sequence goes on along the minus strand of CM053787.1, from coordinate 1,029,736,982 downwards.
GAGAATCCTTTATCTCTTTGCCCTTTTCTTTGAGTGAAAGCTTGGCTTCAAATGGTGATTCAATGTTCTTGGAAGTTGGAACATAGTTTTCATAGTTATCTAGCTCAAATGCAGTCAATCTTCCTACTATAGCCTCTAAATTTATCGTATGATTTTCTTCACATCTTCTTTCTTGAATTTCAAAAACTCTAATTGCATAAATGGGAAGCAATGTTCTAAGAACTTTACTTATAACTATTTCCTCTTTGATATCTCCTCCAAAAGCTTTGATTGCACTGACACTTGCTTTGACTTTCTCAACATATTTAGTAATGTTCTCATCCTCTCTCATCCTCATCTAATCAAATTGTCCTCTTAGACTTTTTTCTTTGGCTCTCCTCACATTATCACCACCTTCATAGATATCTTTCATCTTGTTCCATATTTCAAAGGCATTTTTGTAGTCCTTGATATCATCAAATTCTTCATAGCTTAGGGCAGATGCAATATCTATCATCATGGTGTTATGAGTCTTCTTCTCAGTAATGTCATTGATAGATAATGCACCAGAAGGAGTTACATATTCTTGATCTAGGTATTTCAATCTTGTATCTCTAGTGGAAGCCAGATGGAGTCTCATGAGACCTTACCATGCTGAAAAATTATCCCTGTTAAGCCTTGGAATTTCCCTCTTGTAAGACATCCTAATCTTTAGCTTAGATCCTTGAAAAATATTTCCTACAAGCACCAAAGGCTCTCATACCAATTGTTGGAAATATAGATGGAGTAACTGAGAGGGGGGGGGGGGGGGGGTGAATCAATTACTACAAAAATAAATCCACAGATCCCTTAGATGTCTTATAAAACTAGTTACTATTGTCACTCGGTAGCTATATAGAAAAATGTTGGGACTTGGTAGATGTAGTGTATATTATCTTTAACAGATCTTAAACATTCATAGTGATTAACATGTATGCATAAAAAAAATAACATAAACACATGAGGCACCATATTTAATGTGGAAACCCAATATGGGAAAAACCACCAAGTAACTTGCTACTAATTTTCACTCTTCTGAAGTGAGCCCTGTTAGGAGCCAACCTTGTTAAAAGTTACAAAACACACTATTGGGTGTGACCTTGTTAAATGATTTAATCACCATGCTAGGAGTGGCCTTGCTAGAGGATTTTAGAACAATTCAAAAGAACTGTCACCTTGTTAGAGGATTTACAAAATGGTTGTTAGACCAACTCTGTTAAGAGATTTAAAAATCACTGTTACAATGGTGAGAAAGTAACAACGAATTGACTTGAATGAGATGCAACTAAATTTGCTAATAAAAATCTCTATTCTACTTCACTAGATCCTCTCTAATCAAATACAACTTTGTTACTCCTCAAGGATATCTAATCCTTCTTCAAAATTTTCTCATACTTTCCTCTTCACATAATCAACACACTTGCATACTCTCTCATTTCACTTTAGAATTCACAACTTGACTTTTTATTTATACTTTACAAGTTATCAAGTTAGCTCATTTACAAGTTACAATTATCAATAATTATTACATCAGTCGGCTACAATCATTACATGAAACAATTAAGCTTTATTTTCCAAAACAATGAAATCCTTCATTGGCTGACCTTGCTCGATAAGCACTGCTCCAAAAATAATTTCTAGTGTTAACCAACTGAAGCTCAGTGAACACTACAAACTCTACAAAATCCTTTGGAGACTAAGTGAACTCGGTAAACACTGACTTTCCTTTGTTAACCTTGTGAGCTCGGTTAACACTAACTTCTTCCACAAAATCCTTTGATACTCGAGTTAGCTTAGTAGAAATTGTTTCCATAGAGTAACTTCTAGGAATGCTTGGTAGACTCTAGAATTTTCTTTGCTAACCAACTAAGCTTGGTAGACTCTGTTTGATAACTGATATGACATTTGTGTAACATCAAAGACAACACACAATTGAACAGTTGTATCCAATAGGGATATGAGATGAGTGAAGAATTGATTGAAGGGTATGTGTAGATAATCCTTCATTTTGAAGTTGATTCTGAATGTCCTAGATGGGGGACATATTATAAGAAAATGAAAGAAGTTAAAACTATTCAAATAATGAAGGATTCCAAGAAAAAGGTGGAGAAAGTAATTGATTATATTTTGAAAGAATCTGGGATGACTAGGAAAGAATTTGATGAGGTGAAAGGGATAGCTATGGAAATGAAGGCCAGTGGTCAATTTGAGCTTTTGACCCCTACACCTATTATAGTGGTAGGACCTACTGAAGAGGTCATAGTTTCCAAAACAAGTGCACAAACACCTAATTTTCCTTATGCAACACTTGTGCAACAACAACCTCCAAGGAATCTAGTGAATATTAAAGAAGCATCAACCACAAGGAGGTCTACAAGGCCTAAAAGGACCAAAAATCCTCCTAAGAAGAGAGTGAAGTAGACTACAAGTGGTCCAAGCAAGAAAAGAAGAATCTTAGAAATTAGTTCTTTTGAGTCTAAGGAAGAAACTGGTGATAGACTAGTTGAACCAATTGATCAAGAAGCAAAGACCTCAGCGAGGTAAAAAGCATGGAAGCCGAAGGTAGAGAATCCTAACATGAAAATCGTTAATGACAATAATTTTGTATAGTTGAATACGTACTATGATTTGTATAATAATATGGATTGAAGGTAATTAGAAAATGCAGTAGTGAGAAATATGATCCTAAAAGATAAAAGGTTTGATAGTATAAGAGGTCAGATACCTAAATATTTGTACAATAGATTGCTAAATAGAAAAAGTAGAGTTGTAGAGGAAGATAAGGAAATAAGAATTAATGTGGGGAAAAATTTATGTTGTATAAATAATGAGGAAGAAATAATAGTTATTTTGAAAGGCATAGCACTTTTGTTAAAGAATTAAAAGAGATCCATTCTGCTCATGGGAGGAAATTATGAAGAAGTTAATAAGGAAAAACAAAAGGCTATAGTCACATTTATTCCTACTATTCCTAAATAAAGTGTGTAGCCAGAGGAGGCAAGCTAGATGCCTAAAGAAAGTGCATAGCTAGAGGAGGCAAGCCAGATGCCTAAGGAAAGTGTGCAACCAGAAGAGGCAAGCTAGACACTTGAGGAGTGTGTGTAGATAGAGGAAGCAAGTCATACTACAAAAAAACCACCCCATAGTTTTGAGCAACCAAATGAAACACCTATTTTTGGTAATTTACAACATATCACCATTGGCAGTGAATCTGTGCAAGTAGAGAAAACCAAGGCGATAGTTGATAGAACTGAGGATCCATTAAAGGATTTTGGTGCTAGTATTATTGGCAATATTGTGGATTATAGGAGCTCATTTGATGAATCAAAAGATTAGGAACCAAAGGAAAAAGATGCACCTTCTACAAAGAAAATTGAGCCTAGTAGTGAAGTAGCTACTTCAAATGTACCCTTGACATCAACATTAGTAACACCATCCACACCACCTACTCAAGCAACAATGGTCATAGCAACAATAGCTCAGTCAAATGAAGAATATGAAGCACAAAATCTCTTATCTTCTTTGAGAAAATTTCTTGAAAAGAAGAAATTAGTTAAGTCCATTGAAAAGACTTTGATTTTAGTATTGAATAGAATGGAAAAGATAGTGACTCTTATTAAAACACCTGTAGACATTTAACAGTGCACATTAATCTTGTGTAAAGCTTTTGATGATGAGTTCACAACACTCACCAACATGGCTAAAATTCAAGCACAAATAGAGTATGATGGTAAACTCCTTAATACCATGTGCAAAAATATAAGAAATCATATAGAGACTTTGAATGTATGCATTAAGTCATTAAGATGGAGTATTGAAGAAGGAAAATAAGTTTATGCTAAGTGCAACTTGGCATACATAAATCTTCAAAGTTTTGATGAGAAAATCAAAGAGAAGGTAACTGAGCTTCAAATTCTCACTGATAACTTTCTGAGAAAAAAATAGAAGTTAGTAAACATTGAGCATGCAATGCAAGCTATTCATGATAACATTAGAGAATTACAAGCAGAAAAGGAGAAAGATCTGAAAAGATTTACTCTTTTGAGAGATCATTTATCTCCATAGGTAACATTACTAGAAAATTAGTTGGAGGAATGCTTGGTAACAAAGTCCTCATATGATAAATTTGTAGCAATAGATTTAAACGCAGTAGAGTTAGCTGCATATGCCTTATGTATACTAATCAATGTATCTGATGCACTAAAAGATAGTTGGAAGAAACACCTTGCATAGTTGAAGACCAACTTCAGTGATGTTTTCTCCAAGTTTTGATGTAGCTACTAGATTTTGACAGACTTTTTGTGACACCTTTGTCATTGATGTCAAAGGGGGAGATATATGGAAAATTGTAAAAGGAAAAAAGAGGAAATATATATAGTAGTAAGATTTTATTGTAATTTGTAAGGGGGAGAAATAAGTTGTAATTGGAGTTATAAGGGATGTAATCTTCTTAAAACATGAATACAATGTTTTTTTAAACTATGTTATGGTTATTGGTTTTGTTTGGTATGACAACATGTTTGGGACTTAGCCAATTTTCCCAAAATGTTGCCGTCAATGCCAAAGGGGGAGATTGTTGGCAATATGTCCAATCAATCAAATAAGATAAGTAACATAGTTGTCATTAATGGAAACATATTTGTTTTGTAGATTAGTCATGTTCATTAGTGAAGAAAAATTGTCTAAGTATCAGATATCATCACAATAGCATGAAAAATTTGATGATAGCAAAATATTCCCTTGGAATATTCTCTTGCATAGTTAACCAAAGATGCATGGCATCATACTAATGATGTATACTAGTGTGCATGTTCATATGATCAACTAAGTCCAAGTTATGAAGGAATTTGTAATGCAGTAATGATACAGGGCAAAATAGAGCATATCAATAGAATGTGTTAATCGACTTGATTTATTATTTTGAATTACCATTTCTTAATGAGATGACTCTAATGGTGTTATGTGAGCCAACTAATGAAGAATTTACCAATATGTTTGGTATAAGTAAAGAACTTCATTTGAGAAGTTAGTGTGAAGAAGAAGTCAGAAAGTTATAATCAGTGATTGCGAACTTGATATGATCTTGTGAAATAAGAGTAACAAGTGAATGTGATATTATGACATATGATATGAATCATTTTTATGTGATATATGATGCAGATTGATAGGTGGGCAGTTGCTCTTGTATAAAGAATTGTTAGTCAAAATATTTGCAAAGCATAGCAAGTATCTCAGTATTGTATGTATACTTATTTTCTTAAAGATCTTATTCTATAGTTGCATGTTAGGGCAATGGGCTCTTCTTGCATACATTTGTATATGATCCATCAACTCTTGATAGGGTTGAGGCTTCTAACAAGTCCTAGTCTCCTAACAAGGACTCGAGACGCTATACAATCTTCATAAACTCCTAACAGGGTCAATATCCTTAATCAAATTCTTTACATAGTGAATTATCTAGTGGGTTTCATCCTCACCAAGGTTTTCCCTTGACCAAGATTTCCCTACTTAACAAAATATGGTGTTATGATCTCACTTTTTGTATGGTTGTTTATACTATTCAACATTGTTGGTTTACTTTCTTATGTATGTGGTAAAGTGATTAATAATATCTAGTTGTGGGCAAAAAGATTGAAAATACTGATTCACCCCCCCCAGTATTATCTATTTCTAATAGTAGTTTCCTCAATCATAGTTTCAAATTTCTTTTCAGAAAATACATCTTCCTTTTTCTCTTGTTCTTCTTCCTCGTCAAAAGAGTTGTTGTAATCAACAATATTGCCAATAATGCTAGAGCCAATTTTTTTAAATGGATCTTTAGTTCTATCCACTATTATAGTGTTGTTATCTACTTGCATAGATTTATTGTCAATGGTAATGTGTGGTGAATCACTTGGATTTGAAGTTTCAGCTGGTTGATCAGAACTGTGAGGTGGACTAACTGTTGCCATAGTAGGGCTTGTCTTCTCTAACTATGCAGTCTTCTTAGACTCCTTAGGCATAAGGCTTGCCTTCACTAGCTGCAAACTCTTCTTAGACTCCTTAGGCATGGTATATATGTATGTGACTATTGCCTTTTGAGTTTCCACATTTACTTCTTCATAATTTCCTCCCATAAGAAGAATAGATCTCTTCTTATTTCTCAACAATGGTGTTGTTCCTTTTAGAATTTCTTTTATCTCTTCCTCATTATTTACTATACATAGCTTTTTCACCATATTCATCCTTATTTTTTTATCCTCCTCAATTACTTTTATTTTTTTATTTCTTAGTCTATTGTAAAAATCTTTAGGTATTTGGCCTTTTATGCTATCAAACTATTTATCTTTCTAAATCATATTTCTAACTACAACATTTTCTAGCTATCTCCTATCCGTATTATTGTAGAAGTCATAATACTTATTTAGTTGCACAAAGTTGTTTTCATTAATAATTTTCATATTGAAAATTTCTACCTTTGGCTTCCATGCTTTTCTTCCTGTTGAGGTCTTTGCTTTCTGATCTGTTGGTTCTATTGGTATGTCACCAATTTCTTCTTTAGATTCTAAGGGACTAATCTACAAGGTTCTTCTTCTCTTACTTGGTCCACTTGTAGTTTTCGTGATTCTCTTCTTAGGAGGGGGCTTAGTTTTCTCAAACCTTGTAGACTTTCTTGGTGTTGATGTTTCCTCTGTTTTTGTTGGTTTCCTCAAGGGTTACTACTATGCAACTTTTGCATATGGCACTGTAGGTGCTTGCTCACTTGTTTATGCAACTACAACCTCTTCAATAGGTCTGGCCATTGCAATAGGTGTAAGGGTCAATAGTTTAGTTTAACCACTATCCTTCATTTTTGAGGCTATCCCTTTTACCTCTTCAAATTCCTTACTAGACATCCCTGAATCTTTTAATATGGAATCAATCACTTTGTCTAATTTTATCTTGATATCCTTGTCCATTAGATTTGTTTTGACTTCTTTCATATTTTTGGGATATGTACCCCATATAGGGCATCCAAAATAACCTTCAAAGTGTAGAATTATCTGCACATATCCTTCAAGTAGTTTAGCACTCATTTCATAACCCATAGGTTCAATGAACTTCACTCGAGGAACTACTTCCTCCATGCATGTGAAATCTACTTCTAGCATGAAACATAGTTCATCCTTACATTTTTCTATTAGCACAAGAGGTATCCTATACCTTTTCTTCATTTCATCTTGGAATGATTTAATCATTCTATCAATATCATTGTCCCTAACTGCTTCTGATTTAGATCTATAAGCACAAGTGATAGTTTGCCTTGTGCACTCACTTCCATCCCAATTTGAGATACCAGGAAACTTCTTTACTATGTAGAAGAATATATGAGTCAATAGAGATTCAAACCTAAAGATTGCACTCCTAGACTTCTTGATTTTTGATATGTTATCCAACAACTGAGTTCAGATAATATCACATACATTAACCTTTTCACCATTTACTATCATCAAATAAGTTGCATGAAGAAATCTAGCAAGGATTGAATCTATCCTAGATCCATGGTTGAACTTACATCCCAAAATTTTACTAACAAGTCTCACTCCATCATCTTGAATTGTGTTGATCTTCATGTTTTTGCCATTTTCAACTAACTTGTGCACATTCTTTATGTTCACAGGATTGCATCCTTCATTAATCAAACTTGTGAACTTGTGAATTAGGTCATTATTGGTGCATATAATAGAATATCCAAACCATACAAGGTCATCATGAACTCTACCCAAAATGATTCTTGTCCATTTTTGGTCTCTATAGAGCATATGCTTAACTAGGTTAAGTTATTCTAGGTATGCATATTCTAGTTTCATTGACAAATCATTATTGCACATTCTCTCCAATTCCTTATGAATCTCAGTATCTCCTAAGATTTCTATTTTATAGTGAATGTAACTTCTTATGTCTTCGACATGAAGAACATTTTTTGGTACTTGTGAAAATGCTCCAATGGGGTCATCAAGTAAGGAAACAAATGGGTGTTTCTTGAAGTTATATCTAGGTCTATCAGTGATATAAAACACTCCTTGTGTTGCCATTACTGAAAATATGCTCAACGAATTCAAAAAATACCTAAATTTTGTGTTTTAGGGTTTTTAGTGATCATGCATATCTACAAACTTCTTTAGGACTTCAAATCTCTCTTTAATCTTGCACTTAAGATTTCACACAAGAAAATGATGTTCATAAATCAATTTGCATCCTTTAAATATTTTTCAATATATACTTTGCATTAAATGCATATCTACCACCAATTTAAAATACTATCTCTGTATAATAGAGAGGTTATTTTTCTCACATAACCTTATATTAGTCATATTAAGCAATGTGGACTTCATTGTAGACTCCTCTCAACATCTAGTATATATTGTTAATTACACAACTTGTGATATTCTTTCTAACATCAGTTATTATTAATTGATGCACTATTTTACTAAGAATGCTTAATGTAGGTAAGATTGGTCATAGAAAATAAGTGACTTTACTGTCTTATTAGGTACATTAGGATGTGCTTCTTCTTGAACTATATGAGAACTTCCATTTTCTTTTTCCTTTACAAATGTTTCCTTAAATTCTTTTGTTAGCTCCTTCATTTCTTCCTTCAAATTATCATCTTTTCTTTTGTTGTTCCTTTTGTAGTTCTAATTCCTATTAAGGTTTCTTCTATCCATTCTGTAAAACTTTGATGTGTGTGCAAAGTTATTACATAATTGACATATAGGTAAATTCCTTCTTTGTTCATTATTTTGGTTGTCAGGTGCTCTACAATTCCTTGCGATGTGTCCAATATTGTTGCATCTATAACAAACAATTTGTCTTCTTTCTCTACTTTCATTGATGTGAGATCTCTTCTATTGCCTACATGGTTAGTGTTCCTAAACATTCTACTATTTGCATTATCATTATCAAATTTAGATTTCTTAAAATCTACTGCATGAGGTCCATATCCATGATAATTATGACTATAAAAATTTGAAATAGGCTTAAAAGACTTACCTTTGCAATCATCTCTAGTATGTTCAAGTTCATTATACCTAGCATGAGATTCCTTTCTACTATTATCCTCATCTTGATTAGATTCTTTAGATTTATCAGAGTGAGTAACATTCTCCTTTTCTTTAGATGTATCATCTATTTTTCTTATGTTTAGATCCTTTTTGACTTTAGGAGTATCAAGTTCTTTTCTCTCAATATATTTCTTAGTGGATTGTCCAAGGAAGAATCCAAGTCCAGTCTTGTCATAACTAGGTCTCTGTACAGATATTTTTTCTTCAATCTTTTCATTGCTAGTATATAATTTCTCAATTTTTTTGGTTTGCACCAATTCATCTTTCACAATAGTGTTGTATTTCTCTAATTCTACATTCTCCAACTTGATAGATTCTAATTTAGATTTTATTTTGCTTAACTAGGACCTTAGATTTGCATTTTCATCTTTTATTTTAGAGTCATTCTTTCCTCCATTTTTCTTAAGCCTTAGCTTGAGTTCAACTATTTTTAACTCATGTTTTAAGATCTCATTTTCTTTCTTTATATCTTCAATATCATCATCACTAGTTTGCTCACTAGGTCCTTTTTGCTTAGGTTATCTATCTTGTCCTTTAGTTCACCAATGTAAGATTTTGTATCTTTATATATGCATTTTAGCCCATCTCTTTCATCAGTAAGGAGATAAAATTGTTAAAGATCTTCTTCAAGATTCTTGTTCAACTATTCCATATCCACAGGGATCTTATTCAAACTATTAAGCCTCTTCTGAATAAGTAGGCTTTGATACCAATTGTTAGAAATAGATAATACTATGGTGGGGGGGAGAATCAGTATTTTCAATCCTTTTGCCTACAACTAAATATTATTAATTACTTCAATACATACATAAGGAAGTAAATCAATAGTGCTAAATAGTATAAACAACCATACATAAAGAGAGCTCATAACACCATATTTTGTTAACTAGGGAAACCCTAGCCAAGGGAAAACCCTAGTGGGGATGAAACCCACAAGATGATTCACTATATATAAGAATATGGTTAAGGATATTGACCCTGTTAGGAGTCTATGAAGAATGCATAGTGTCTTGAGTCCCTATTAGGAGACTAGACCTTGTTAGAAGCCTCAACCCTATTAGGAGTTGCTTCAACCCTGTTAGGAGTTGGTGGATCACATAGAAATGTGTGCAAGAAGAGCCCAGTGCCCTAACATGCAACTATGCAATAATTTCTTCAAGAGAATAGATATACATACAAAATTGGATCACTTGTTGTACTTTTCAATTCTTCTGATTGTCAGTTCTTCATACAAGAAGTGACTATGCATATATCAATTTGCATCATATCTCGCATTATCATGTCACATAACATTACTTCGCATCACATATCATCATATCACATTGCATAATATAGCATAGCATACTAACTTTGCAATTGAAGTTCTTTACTTATATCAATCATATTATTAAATTCTTCCTTAGTCGGCTCACATATCATCCTTAGAGTTGGCTCATCAAGATTTAGTAATCAAAACAATTATGTAAGTTATGTAACTCAATTTGTTGACATGCTCTATTATGCACTATGAAGTAACTAAATAGGTATTTTCTTCATAACTTGAACTTGGTTTCTCGTACAAACATGTGCACTAGTATGCATCATAAGAGTGGCGTCATGCATCTATGGTTAACTATGCAAGAGAATATTCCACTATCAATAAATTTCATCATGTTGTTGTACCATTTTCTAATACTTACACAATTTTACTTCACAAATAATCATAACAAAATTGCAAAAGATATGTTTCCATAAATGATAACTGCATATCTTACCTAATTTGACTGATTGGTCATATTTCCAGTAGATATTAAGGTTAGGTATTAAGGGTGCACATGGGAGGCAAAGATTGTTTTGGTTTAGATGCATGGGAGTTAGGATTTTGGGTTATGTGTTAGGTAATGGGGAGTGGAAGTAAGTGTGCCCTGGGAATATAATGAGTTAGAGTTATTATTAAGTTAGTATAAGTTGCATAATGACTTGTTTGATGAGTGGAATTGGGTAAGGATTAGGAATGGGTTATTTAGTGAATAAGAGTACTAAATTGGTGTTAGAAGATAGTTAAGACTTAATTTGCATGTTGAGATTTAAGATTGGGTAAGTAAGTTATTAGGTGGTGACACATATTTTAAATGGTTATTACTTAGGTAAATAGTTAGTTTTAGGAAATGAACTAAATTGTATAGTTTAGTATTAAGTGATTTCAATAAAATTTAGTAAATGAGTAATTAAATAAAGTGTATCTAGTTATTAGTTAGTAATATCTAAATTCATTTGATGATATAGTTAATAAAGGGGTTAGAGTATCGATTCATTGTTGGAATAGAGTAGAGTAAAATAAACATTTAATGGCCATATATGTTTTAGAAATAATTGTAGAACAAATAAATAAATAAAATTTTAATGTTGTTAGATACACACACACACACACACACACACAATTAATTTATTAAATACTTTAACATAGATATGGTATAAATAATTAATGGGTACCTAATGTTGTATTCATGTATATATAGGTATACATTTAGGTGTAAGTGTATCAATGAGATAATCAATAGAATAACATAATTTAAGGGATGATAGTCATATAGTAATCTAAGGTTTTAGATTATATTGTCATGAAGTACTATTTAATCTATACACCAATATTGTAACACTAAATCTATATATAAATACTATACATGTACAGTACATAAATAAAAATTGACTATTTAGGAAAGTAAAGGGTTCATTCAAATATTTATTTGGAAATATGAAATGCAAAGATAATGAGTTGGGGTGGCTTTAAAATTTCAGAAACATATATGTAATCAAAAAAAACAAGCATACCTATCTTTGAATCACCTCTTTTACTAATTTTGTGGGTCTATATTTAACAAATACTTGGTACCCTACATTTATGAACACAATGTACCTCCAAGTTAGGTCATGGAATTTAAAAAAATGATTTCACATTTCACACTTTCCCTACAAGGTCTCGGGGCAACCTATTGTTATGGAAGTTGTTAATATCTACCCATGTGATATAACTTGAGCACTAATAAATGTGATATGATCTTCCATCAAAATTGGGACTATAGAGTATCAAATGATAGTATTACCAAACTAGAATTTTATTTTCAATCAAACTACAAGTACATGAAACATGATTAATTGTCATGGGTTACTTAAGGCCTAGTGTAAATGTTATTGCTATTTTAAAATAAAATTTAAAAGAAAAAAAAAAAAAAATTTAGTTGTGTTTTTGCCTTGTAAATTTTGGGGAATGACACATTATCTCTTAGTTAGTGAAAATAGTTGAAAAATTCAACACTAAGGATATTGAAACAAATGAAAGATTGCCTAGTTTGAAAGAAAGTTTGAAAAGAAAGTTTTGGAGAAATTTTCCAATGTGATTGTCTTTATAAAGGTTGAATTGATGAAACTTGTATAGAATATTGAAGAACTTGTTCAAAAATAAAAAACTATACAATATTGTTTGTGTCATGCCAAGATTTACAAATGAGTTTCAGGAAAATATTTAGAGGATTCAAGATGACATGAAATTATCAGGAAATTCTATCTCTTGGTTAGTTGGATCAAGGTCAATGCATTACAATAGATTATTGTTTGCACAAGGAAGGTTGATCGAGCTAATCAATGTTGATACTTGACTTAGAGGTTATGCAATGAGAGTTGGCTTCAACAAAGGATCTAGTTCAAAGATATCATAATATTTCTATTGTTTATAGCTTAGTTGACTAAGCTACCAATTTGGAGATTAAAAGTCATGTTTTGGAATTAGTAAGAACGACCAGGGATCATACTCTTTCCATGATTATCCAGACTCATAAACCTGTTAGCATGAATGTTGGTGGCATTCCTTTGGGGGAGTATCCTAAGAATTGGCAAGCATGTGGTAGTAGTGACATGTTGCATTCATGACTATGTTTTTCATTGATGTCAACATAGCAATAATTCTATGAAAATTAGTAGAGTAGCATATAGATAGTATGATCATACAAGAGGAGTTTTAGTGTTTAGGTGACATGAAGTTAAGGACATTCTCTATACTATGTCCTGATAATGAGGCTATGTCTTTTTAACTTAAGTTGAAGAGATACAAAAGTTATATGTGATTTACAGAGAGTAGTACGGAAATAGAGTACCTAAGAACCAGTTTCTGATGATTGTATTTCATCTCTTAATAGAGTTATAATCAAGATACACAAAGTTATATAGTGATAGAGGATAGTTTGATGATGATGCTAGTGAGTGCATAAGTCCTAAATTCACATGTGTGAGAAGTTGTATAAATTGTGATCCAAAAATGCTATGTGATTGTGAAACAATTAATTATATTATTGTGGTCCTATTATATTTAATTGGGAGAGACTCAAGGCTAACTCAAGAATTTTTTTTGAGGACTTGGTATAATGGAACATATTGTCCTTGTTTGATAAGTGTATAAGAATGTGAAGTGTTCAAGGAACTGTGAACAAGAGAAAAGTGTTTAGTAAATGCAAGTTATAGGTCCAAGGGATTATTGGATGCAAAGTTTGTGATCTAGTATCAAGATCAAAAGGAGTAGAGGTTTGATGGATAGGATAGAGTAAGAGAAAGGAGAAGTATAGTTCAATTCTATTATTCTTCCACAAAAAATATAGAGATCATTTGGACAGTGAGTTCATTGGTCTTGCCCATGAAGTTATTTAGATAATGGCTCCATCTACCTTTCTACAACTCCTAATAGGGTTGGAATCTCCTAACAAGGATTCAAAGTCTCCTAGTAGGGGCTAATATGTACTTAATGTTTTCATATAATCCTAATAGGGTCCATCATTTAATAAGGAATATTTATATTAGTACATCATCTTGTGGGTATCATCCTCACTAGGGTTTTCTCTCTGATCAATGGTTTCCCCATTTAACATATATGTTGTTATTGTGCATGAGTGTCTTGTTATGGTTTATGATTATATTTCTTATATGGTTAAGATTTAATAAGGTTGATAATTGTGATAATAGTTGGATAATTGATTCACCACCACCCCCCAAGTTATATTGGTGGACTATATATTCTAACAAAACCATTAATTGATAAATATGGTTAGATTCCACCTACTCAACCCCTGCAATATAGAAATAAGTGACAAAATCAAGGGGGATAGTAGATAATGAGAAAAAAAAAGTGAAAGGAGAATAGATAAGGAATGAATGAAGAAAGAATAGATAAGAATGATAAATAAAAAATATAGAGCTCAGAATGGAAAAATTTAGGCAAGGTTTGACAAGAAACCATCATACTATTTTGAGTTATGTAACATATTTATTGTATATTGTATTGTAAAAAAAGTATTGAAGTTCTATAAGCACCAAGTCATAAGCATTGGTGGGTACTATTATATTTTTATTGTAATGATGTAATCATGATAAAGTGTTTTATCCACTAATGTCAAAAGGGGAGACTATTGGTTTCTCTAAGTTTTGTTGTCTATTAGTGTCAAACACTTAGTCATATATAATCTATATAGGCCAAGCCATGTAAAGACATGTGAACAATCATGTATAAGTCAAGCTCTATAAGAGTTGATTAAGTATTTTGTCTCTAAGTACTTCCATATAAGTTGAGTATAGTTAATGTTGAGTAGACAAAGTGCATAGATGTTGAGTCATACAAAAGGAGCTTAGTAAGTTAAGGTTAAGCAACAATATGAAGAACAATTATGACCAAGCATCAGAGATAGTGTATGCCAAGTAACACAGAGGAAACAAAATGTCTAAAATTGTACAAACTTTGAGGTAAACTATTTTGAGACAACATGTAAATAACATTTAATGATTTTAGAGTTTGTTATAATGGTTGTTACACATTTTGACATGGATCAATGATCCCTATGAATGGATAGAAACAATTTGGTGAAGAGGCAAAAAAAAAATGTCTAGAAGACTCTACATATGTCTTTAAATAGGAAGATCCAAACCCTATTTTGATATTATGAATAGAGGAGAAAAAGGATACAAAGTTTTATGCAAAGTAGTTAGGTTTTGGAGGTTTCATGCAAAAGTTGTGAAGTAATTTAATTTAGCAACCTACTAAAGAAGTATAGGACAAACAAAAGACATATGAGATAAAATATTGGAAGGAGATCTTTGATTAGCATTATAAGTGCAAACTAAAGGATCAAGTGCTGAATTAGTTTTGATAGATTGAATTAGGGTAAATCTCTTAATAGATTCATTGTAAGTGTTAAATCCTTTAATCAATGTAGACCTAATAGTCTTGTAAAGCTCCTAAAAGGATATACTCCTCATAGGGTAGATCATCAAAAGTGATCAAATTTGTAGTCCTAATAGGCTAACTTTGTTACAATAGTAGTGAAGATTTGTGGGTGTCATCTCCACGTTAATTTTTCCTTCACCTTGGAGGGTTTTTGGGAAACCAAATATTTTGTAATATGTTTTTACATTCCATAGATGTGATTGATAGTTATATTTATTTCAACATTTGATATTTCAATTTATGTTATGCATAAGCTAGACATGAGAAGGTTAACATCGTGAATACAATAAAGGTGTTTTAAATGATAAAATTTTTATAGATCTTGACTCATTTCCACTAACGTAGTGAAAGGTAAGAGAATCCCCAAAGGAGATGTCCTAGTCCCCAGAAAATAACCACACAATAGAAACACAATATAGCAATGAAAGATTTGATATCAATTACAACTCTTTATTTAGAAAATAATGATTACATGCAATGTGTTGGGTTGTAAGGCCTTCCCAATTACAACCAAATAAAATAGAAACTATAATAACATTTATGCAAGATCCCTCAAGATTCAACCCTAAACCTTCGCTAGTCCAAACCCACACTCTAGTAGAAATCTCCAAGGAATATCTAAACTTGTGGTCACATGCCCACCAAGAAATCTCCTTGTTTCCCAAGCTACAACTACTATCCCTTCTCAAACTTTACCCAAGATCTAGGTGTAAACTGCCTCACGTTCAACACTTTGTCCACATACTTAAGAGATTTTTTCTTTCTTAGCTATTCCATCTTCTCCATGCTAGATTCCACACTCCATGACTCAAGATCTAGTCCCTTGAATGAATTTCTTAAGACTCCACAAGACCCCTTTACTTATACCCAACTAAGCGACAAATCGGCCTAGTATGATAAAAATTAAATGAACCCTTGCATTAATTGCACATTTAAGCCACAAGTTGGCTTAGAATAGAAATTAAATACAACCAAATTAAATGAAAAGTTGTCTCACATTAGAAATTGACTCCTAGACAACTTGGGCAACACGAAAAAAAAGTGTCAGAAATAACTTTTGAGAATCAAAAAAACCACAAGCATCACCAAGCTCCACCAACTATCAAGTAACCAAACCCCTTTATTGACCAAACTATGAGGGAAATACTACAAAAAAACTATGTAATATAATATGAGCACAAATAACATTACTGAGCTCCTTTTGATGATTGAGCTCTACTAAGATCACTAAGTCCATTCATCCACTAAGTTTGTCAATGATGCCACATTTCTTCCAACTAAGAATTGTCCAAAGATGACCAAGCTACTTTAGTCACTAAGCACAAACCAAAGCTTAACCAAGCACACTTGATAAACACACAAATTACCTCCAAAGTAACTATAAATCATTCCTCTAAAGTAGTCATCGAGAAAACCCATGATGCTCTTGCATCAGATTCCCCCATAAATAGAAAAATGTGTTCCAAACTTTGATGCCCAAAGAAAGATTTGATCTAATCTTCATCTTCACCAAAGGTTTCCACTCCAACAAGAAAAAGATAACCAAACTACACATCATCCAGATATGCTTCATCCATCCAAACATTTGAAGCATTTGAATCACCACTAACCAATTAGCATGCAACTTATCATATCCATCCATATCAATAACAAGTGCATCCAACTCCACATCCATAATGACAACAAGTAGATCCAAGACCAAACCCACATCTATAGCAATATGTAACTCCTCAACAACATATTCCAAACTCTCAACACTAGAAATCTCATTGCTCACAATAAGATTCTTTGTAACATATAACTCATCACCAATAGAAACCTGATTATCCACAACCAAGTGCTTTGCAATTTCAATGTTAGACTTAACCAACTGATCATGAAAACCAATCTCCATCACAACATCAACAAGGTTAGGAACCACTTTAGCAACAAACACAAGTTTCTCTATAGGTTTTGTGTCAAACTCCACAAATAGATCAACAAAACTAACCTCTTCCACCTTGAACTTGTCATGCCATCTTTGTTCTCGAATAAGTCTTCTAATTGGCCAGACAACTATCTTTTTAATTGGTAGACTCTAGCTCCATAAATATCTACATTACTCAACCATCCCTTCATTAACTTAATTGGTTAATCTAGGTTCCAACTAAGACAACATCTCTAAAAGCCTCTTCTCCACCACATCATGGAGATTCACAATCATCATAGGGTCCAATATTCTTTGAGACATCTTCCAATATCTTTGTAAAACCTCAGCAAAAGATCCAACCCACACACCTTGTGAAAAACTTGAGTTATTTGTAAGTTAGATCGCAACCTTCCACCTTGCATGAAAAACTATGAATAAATCACAAGTGTATAAAAATGGATCCACAACACATTACACAAACTCTTTGCGATCATGCTCCAATAAGATCAATATTTCATCTTTGCATCCATTGATCCATCTTCAAGTCCTCTATAATTGCAAGTTAGAATTGTTAGAAACAATAGTCCACCAAGATAAATGAGAGGGGGGGTGAATTAGTTATCCAACAATTAAAAAATTTATATTTCTTAAACAAAATTAACCATTCAACCAAAGTAAACAACAACCATACAAAGATGCACATAGATAATTACACTAGATATGTTAACTAGGGAAACCCTTGATTAGAGTGAAAACCCTAGTGGGAATGATGCCCACAAGATCATGAAGTAATATAAATATTCCTTTTGCTAAAGGATAGACCTTGTTAAGAGTTTTTTACAACATTTAGTATAATGAGTCCTTGTTAGGAGACTTTGAATCCTTGTTAGGAGATTCTAACCCTATTAGGAGTTGTCCCAACCCTATTATGAGTTGTGGTACAATGTATGCAAGAAGAGCCCATTGCCCAAACATGAAATTTCAACTACAAGAGGAGCTCACTACTCAAACAAGTAATTTACTGGTATCTTCTTCTTTTCTTTGTTCTTTCCTCTATCCTATCAAATGGACCAATCATTGTCAAACCTTATAGACTAGGTCATGAACCTTGGACCCAAATATCAAACCTTGGATCACTTAGAAAAACCTCAGCAATGAAGTTTCCATTACTTCCACATTGCTTTTCTCAACTTCACATTTCGTACTCTCTACTACTTTCTGAACATTCACAATTTGGATTCATCCATATCAACACATACCATGATAAAGGAAAATGTCATTCCTTTATACTAAGTCCATAAAACAATTCCTAAGTTGTATGTTAATCCTTCTTAATTAATTATTATAGGACCTCATTAAGAACACATTACACTTAGCAATAATCTTAATCTTTTTCCTTGACTCTTGACTAACTTTCCATACATGCAATATTATGACAAGTGAGCTTAGCCACATCATCCTCAACATGTCTTCTTTATGTCCTTAATCTCAATCCTCAAGATACCAACTCTTCTAATAGATGTAACAAGTTTACCAGAACATGCCTTTGTAAACTCTATCTTAGAAAAAACATCACCAAAGCTTACATAACTCCTTCTAGACTTATCCTTTTAGCTTTTGAAATTAACTACATATATTAGACACTCCAAAGTATCTCCCATAACCTCAGGCAATTATTATGCTCAACTAGCTATCTATACCAACTTAATCATTTTGTTGTTCTTATGTCAGATACCTCAGAAGACATCAAACATACTATGTTGACATCAATGAAAAACTTAGTCACGAATGTAACATACCATCATCAAACCAATATCTCAAACAATCTTTCCAATCTTCCAACAATCTCCCCCTTTGGCATTGATGGAAACATAGATGAAAAACATCTAGTTCCAAGAATATCAACAAAAGATAGACAGTCTTTAAATCCTCTTCATCAATCATACTCCCCTATTGATACACCTTAATCAAAAAGCTCTATACCAAACTATTATTTTTCATGCCAAACTCTCCCATACTCATTCCAAACATCTTTTTAACATAATGTTAAACTTCTACTCTAATATAATACTTTCCTGCAATACTTCTCCCCCATAGTATGGTGCCAAAATCTCCCCTGTAGACACCTAAATTTGATTACACTACTTTGGTAATCTAATTTAGCCATCTCTAAAAGCATCATTAATTAAATTTCTATTTAATTAATCCTTTGTCATCCCCTAGTTGATTAATTTAATTAATCATCTATAGTCCTAATTGATAAATCAAATAACCTATCATTTATCAATTAAATCCTATTCTTCTATCTAATTCCAAAAATCCCCATTTATTAAATAAATCTATTTGATAAATAAAATCCTCAAATTCAAAAACCCCTAACCTATCTCTAATCCTCCATTTAGCCTAATCCACCCCATCCACCCATACTAACCAAGCTTAGCCACTAACTCATCCACCCTCATTAATGCCATCCACTTTCACATCTCTAACATCCCTAATCTAATCCTAAACCCAAGCCTAATCCACCCCCTAATGTTGTCACATTCTTTAAACAAGTTTAAGACTTTCCTAATCCAAACCAAAGTCATCCCTCAAAAAACCCAACCACTAAGTCATGAGTGCTCTTAAAAAACATAAAAGACTCTTACAAGCCCACTCATGACTCTTACACTCATCTTCCACACTCTTCCCTCTTCCACACTCATTCCTCTTACATCCCTCTTACATACTCAACCCCACTCATCATGACTTTAACCAACCCTTTACCCTACCCTCTCACACTCATCCTCCTTGTGACAAGTGTCACCTTCCCATTGGTGCTAAACAAGCACAATCCATGTGCTCCCCTTTGAGTGCATCTTAGCCCTCCTTACGCCTTCATCCATCCTTGCATCTAAGCCCTCCATCTCTCTACCCCTTAGCCTATAAATTGAATCCCACCCCAAGCCATTTCATCAACAATCTTTGAGCTAAAGTTACCATGCTATTTTGAGAACCAAAGCCATCAATCTTACCCTTATAATGCCAAATTGAGAGCCCACAAAGCTACCAATTTTCCATTACCCATCTCCATTGAAGCAAGCTTTTGAGCATCTTGAGCATACATCCACAACAAAAGGACATATCTACAGAATCAAGAAAGCATGGAGTGTTTTATCTTGTGAGGTTTGCACTTCTTGTTTGCTTTCTTT
Organism: Cupressus sempervirens; assembly: GCA_028749045.1. NCBI lineage: Eukaryota > Viridiplantae > Streptophyta > Pinopsida > Cupressales > Cupressaceae > Cupressus > Cupressus sempervirens. The sequence goes on along the minus strand of CM053787.1, from coordinate 1,029,716,537 downwards.
GTCTAAGCATATATGTGAATTTAGTTTTTGGTTTGTGAATGTTTACTTTATTTGTTAATGTTCTTTGCATACTAAATCTTGTTCTACATCCCCTATTTAGCAGAAGGTTTTTCATGCCAAACTCTCCCCCATTGGCATCAATGTCAAAGGTTTATGCAACCAAAATCTCTACATAAAACTATATAGAAACTTATTTAGCTTAAGTATCAAGAGACACTATTTAAAACATCATCAAAATGGGTTTTAGATGACTTTGTCCATCATAGATATGTCCCTATACATGAAGCATCAAAATCTAGTCCAAAGAAACAATGGTTTTGTGTTACCCTGGACTGATGCACTCTTGCATCTTCTACTTTTTTTTAGGAAGGGGCATAACCCCAAGCATACCTCACAAATACTCAAAACTCTCTTTGGGAAGAGGCTTAGTGAATATATCTACAATCTACTCTTTAGTGCTCGCATACTCCAATTTGATTTCCTTTTCTGCAACTTTTTCTATCAACATACGATACTTAATAGAAATATGCTTTGTACTTGAATGCAATACTAGATTCTTAGACATAATTACCATGCTTTTTTTGTCATAATGTACAATAACAAGTTCACTAATTTCTATTCTTATATCCTTAGCATCTACTTCATCCAGATAACTTGATTGCAATTATTTGCTACTACAACATACTCTACTTCAACTGTACTTTGAGATGTACAACCTTGCTTCTTTCTTAACCAAGAAACCAATCCTCCTCCAAGAAAGAAAGCTCCTCTACTAGTGCTCTTTCTATCATCCATACTACTTGTCTAATCTGCATTAGTATAAGCACTTAGAGTAAAATAATTAGATCTATCATACCATAATCTAAATTCTAAAGTTCCTTTCAGATATCTAAATATCATGTTCACTATTGCATAATGTGCTTCTCTGGGATTAGCCTGGAATCTTGCAACAATTCCAACTATATTTTCTATATCTAGCCTTGTGTGAGTAAGATATTGCAAACCTCTGATCATAGATCTGTACTTCTTCTGCTCAACAAAAGGTGTCTCATCCTTAGTAAATAACTTGTGTCCAATTACCATACATGTTCCAATAGGTTTTCATGTTTCCAAATGAAACCTTTTCATTAAATCCTTTCATGTACCTAATCTAAGAAATAAAAATTCCTTCTTTGTACTATCTACAATCCTAGGAAATATTTCAACTCTCCTATCATACTCATTTCAAATTCTTTCTTCATTTCTTCTGCAAACTTCTTACTTTCTTCATCATTTACTCCAAATATGATATCATCAACAAATATTAGTAAAATCATCAAACCGTCATCAGTTTCTTTCCACTACAAATTACTATCTGTCATACCTTTTCTATATCCAAGTTTTGTCAAATGTTTGTCTAACCTTGCATACCACGGTTTGGGTGCTTGCTTCAATCCATATAGTGCTTTCCTTAGTCTACATACAGTGTCCTTTTCATCTCTCAAAGGACATCTATCAAGCTACTTAATGTATACCTCTTCTTCAAGTTCTCCATTTAGAAATGTTGACTTGACATCCATCTAATATACTTTGAAGTTCTTTTGTGCTATATAAGCTAAGACTAAACGTACTACTTCTATTCTAGCCACTGGAGCATAAGTCTCTTCATAGTCTATTCCTTTTTTCTATGAGTAACCTTTACATACCAATCTTTCTTTTTTTCTTACAACTTTTCCTTGCTCATTCATCTTGTTCCTGAATACCCATTTAGTTCCTATCACAATATTATCTGCTGGTCTAGGGACCAATTTCCGTGTCTCATTCTTTACTATCTGATCCAATTCCTCTTTCGTAGGTTGCTTCCAATAGTCATCTTTACATGCTTCATCTACATTCTTCAAATCAATTTGGGATATCAAGCATAGTTCTTCATTCACTCCAATTCTTGTCATCACACCTTTGTCTTTGCTTTCGATGATCTGTTTGGATGGGTGGTTCTCTATCAAGTTCTTAGGAGTTGTTATTTCAACTCTTGGCTCTACAAAAGGTTCTAAGCTTTATTCCTACCTTTACTCTCCTTCACTCTAAAAATCATTGTTAGTCTTGAGAAATACCTCATTTTTTCTTGGCTTAGTAACAACATCATCATCTAAATTGTAATCAACCATTCTAGCTTGTACTATGAACTTCTCATCAATTCTCACATTAGCACTTTCCATAATAGTCTTAGTTCTCTAATTATAACATCTATATGCCTTTCTTTTCAATGAATAACCAAGAAACATACCTTCATCACTTCTAGCATCAAACTTACCAATGCCATCATCTCTCTTTATGTAACACTTACTTCCAAAAATTCTGAAATACTTAACTATAGGTGAGTGACCAAACTATAGTTCATAAGGTGTCTTGTTTGTGTCCTTCCTAACTTGCACTCTATTCATAGTGTAGACTATTGTATTCACTACTTCTCTCCAAAATGTCTTGGATACAACATTTTTTGCTAACATAGCTCTAGCTACTTCTATTACAGACTTATTTTTTCTCTTTGCAATGTCATTCTGTTTAGGGTTCTTGGAGCTGATAGCTATCTCTTAATTCCATTTTTCTCACAAAACATGTTAAACTCATTTGAGGTAAATTCTTCTCCTCTATCTAATCTCAAACATTTAATCTTCAAACCAGATTCATTCTCAACTCTATTCATAAATATCTTGAACTTGTCAAATGCCTCAGATTTCTCTTTAAGAAATGCAACCCACATCATTCTAGAAAAATCATCAATAAGAATCATAACATACCTTTCACCATAGAATCCTCTAGTCTTTGTAGGACCACTAAGATTTGTGTGTACAATCTCCAACTTCATTGTAGTCATAAACTTCTTGCTAGGAAAAGAAGTTTTATTATGCTTTACCAAACACACTCCTTGCAAATTGTGTTAGTAGGCTTTACAATCTTCGACAATTCTCTAACAACAAACATTCTACTAGTCTTCACAATACTATCAAAGTTTATATGACTGAATCTCTTATTTTATAACCAACTTTCATCTACCTTTGTAGCCAAGCATGTCATTTTAGTGGGATTCAACTAAAATACATTACCTCTAGATCTAGTTCCTATTCCAATTACCTTTCCATCTTTATCTTAGATTATGCATGTATTTTCTATGAACTGCAACTAATAACCTTTTTCTACTAGTTGTCCAACACTCAAAAGATTGTGCCTTAAACCATCAACAAAATATACATCCTCAGTATTAGTTTTACCATCAAGAGTTATAGATCCAATATATTTTACTTGGCATGTTATGTAATGCCCCACTTGGAGATCCTTGGAACAAGGATGAAATACAAGCCAAAATATTTATTTATTTTTAACACAAGTGTAAATGCACATGTTAGCCACATACACAGATCACAAAGATCACAATGGAAGACTGAACCACCATCTCGGCAACCAATGAATCTTCAAACACTACTACAGACCAAAAAGACTAAAAATGAAAGATGCATAACTGAATTCGAATTGAACACATCTCAAATTCAAAATGTGACACCATAGGGTTGAAGAACATTGAAGAGGGTATTCGAATCAACTCCCAAAAAGTTCAGATCCAGCTAAAAATTGCCCGTTGCTTGCGTACTTAGGTTTTTACAAAAAACCAGGCGATCCTTTAATATGGCACTAGAAAGTATCATGTGACATTCCTAAAGAAGGAGGGCAACACTTTCAAGGACTAGGCGAGACTTCACTCAAAGATGTATGATACTTTAAGGGTATCGTACACAGTTCTCAAAAGGAGGTATGATACTAGAAAGTATTGTATGATATTTCTCAAAGAGGTGTGCAATAGAATTAGGGGACGCACGATACAATTTCTATGGGCATGCAATACATTTTTGTGTTGCACCATGCTGATAAATGGTCACCCAAGAAACTCAATAAATACTTAAGGAGAACATAAGAGGAGAAAAATAGAGAATAAACCCTCCACATCGAGGAGTATCGAATCCACATTTTGAGGCAAGAACACTTTAAATGAATAAGGAAATACAAAAAGAACAACATCTAACCATCTAACAGATAAGAGTAAAAGTACGAAAAGGAAACATTGCAGTAACTAAAATAACATCACAATGAACAGAGCAATCAAACTAAGTACGTGGTTCCTTCCAACTATCAATGGTGTCATAAGACCATCATGGGCCCTAGCCATCCCCTGCGCATAACATCCCAAGCCACCGATCAGATTATCGGTGCTATCGTAATAGGGACATCATTACTAAAACATGCTACAACAAAAGCATAAGGAAATCTAACATGCTAGTAGTAAAGCATAATATAAACCTACAAGTAGATAACATCACCTATCACATGCTAACCATCATAATAAGGAATGTGTTAAACCAACATCATCTAACCATGATAAACAACATCCCAATGAAAGCATAAATCACAAGAAGCATACTCTGAAACCTGAAGTATGAAGTGAACACCTCTAGGAATGGTCATGCTAGAATAGTAGACCATCTTTGTACATCAGTCCCTAGCAGTGGTGAAGGTAGTTATGCCTCCCAACCACATGGCATCCATAGGTCTACACCCAACATGTTGATGGAGATAATGATCCAACCACAAATACACAAAAACAACATCCATGGCTAACACACATGCCAAGTAGTATGATGACTAATCCAAGATATAGATAATGCATAAGCTACAAGTCCTAGTTAGACATCTCAATGGGCTACTATGTAGGGACTGACATCATGGAGAGCCACTTGGCATCCAAAAGCCCAAGCTTCGATCACATGTGGAAACACTCTGAAGGTACTCCCTTGGAGGCCATCACATGAATGTGGGCACTCGCTCAAGATACTCCCTTAAAGGCCAATGCATAGAACTTTCTAATTATCTTAAGTTTTATTACCACCCAATGTTTTATTTAATTATCACTTACTTAAAACTTCTCCATGCCAACCCTATGGGACAAGGTCACCAAGCTGCAAGATAGAAGCGCCCTCCATATGCTACCCTACCCTACCCATGCTCATCCAATGATGAGTGCCCATAGGCATGAAAATTCCCAACCCAACCCCAATGGTCAAAACTTTCAAAAAATTCATGGAAGGTTGAGACCCGCAAGTCCTTCGATAATCGTATGTGCATGTACTTGTGTGTGGAACACCACCATCACAAAGATCATAACAAAAGGACTAGATCAGAACACAAAGCAGAAAGTCCCTCAACTAAAAAAAAATTGAGAGGATGGATGTATCATCCATCCCAATGCAACATAAAGTGCAAAAGTGGTCTAATGGACATCCCAATGGATCATCTAGGTCCACGAACCACATTGTGCCAAGAAAACTCAAGAAAATAGGGTGACATGCAAAACGAGTCAAAAAACCCAAATTTTGGAAAATTTTTAAAATTAAAACCAATTTGGCCTTTGGGTGCAAAACCCTTGAAAATCCAAAAATAAATAAAATTGGACACCATATGCAAAAATGGCCAGCATAACGGCTCAAAAACCCAAACTCCCATTTCAAAAATAGGGAAAACAGTCATACTCGACCAACCAAGCAAAACTATCAAACAAAAACAAAGGGGAACACTAGTTCACAACTTCCCAACATACTGCTACAAGAAATGGAAGCTAAAATGGAGCAAAAACAATAAAATGGAAAGGCCCTACCTGATAGCAAAAAGGGTAGAAATTGAAACCCACAGAATAAAATAAATCACCCGCCAAATCTGTTGAAAGTGATGGTAAAGCATAAACTCCTTGAGCCAGATCCAACGAGACTAACCTCATGAAAAAAGCATGCTCACAGCTCCTAGAACTAACAAAACAAGAATCCTTCAGAAGAGGATTTCTAAAATAACTCTTAAATTTTCTAATTCTAAAAAGTGAGAAGTGAATAATGAATTCACTTTTCCAATACTTATTCACTTTTCAAGTGAATAGTTGATTATGGAAAATAGCTAGTTAGAGTAGCTAAACTCTAAATTAATCCAAATGAAAATAGGTTATTATTTATAATGGAAATTCACCTAAGGCAAAGCTGCCAGAAATTAGATCTAAAAATATTTAAAACTTGAAAATCCAAAATTATAGAAAATCACATAACATTATCATGACAATGTGAACTTTTAAATGCATAGTCATGCTCACTGGTCTAGTCACATAATGCAGATGAGTTCGGATTTACTAATCACTGAAAGGTTTTAATTTAAAAGAACTAAATAAGGATACATCAACCATATAGGGATAACATTGGCAAAATATGAATAGCTGAATCACTAACTCCATGTGCCATTGTCAGGATATAATTTATGCACACTAAAATACACGATCAAGTGCAATTGCATATAATATATTAGCCGAAGCAACACGTATTGAAAATACCTATTTAATCCATTTACATCACTCATGTTCACAAAAAGTGTAGAAATACATGAATGAAGTAAATAACCATGGCATAAAATTCATCTCATAACATAACCAACAAATATATCCAATAAACCATATAACCAGATATCATCATAGATCTACTGTCATCTCAAAATAGCATCAACATGCAAATATGATCAATTGAATAGTATAGCAATAAAGCATCTATGTACCAAATCCAAGTATAACATCCGACCCTCAAGTCATCACAAAATACATATAATAAGAGTATCAAGTATCCATTGAATCAAAATAGACAAGGTATAGACAACAAACACGAGAGGCACTACATGTTGCATTGTTTCCAACTCTGACAATTCCTCCATCCTTGTCTGATACTTAGAAAATTTTCCTTCACCAATGAATATGACTAATTTTAAAAAAAAAAAAATGTTGCCATAAATGAGAACTATTTTAGTTACCATATTTTATTGATTAGACATATTTCTAATAGCTACTACAAGTGCGCCCTTAGCAACAACTATAGTGAAACCCTATACACCACCTACACAAGTGATAGTGGTCACCTCCATAGTATAGTTAGATGATGAAGATGAAGAAAAATATCTTCTATCCTCTTTAAGTAAATTCCTTGAAAAGGGAAAATTAGTTAAGTCAATTGAGAAGACCTTAACTTTAGTTTTGGATAGATTAGAGAAGACAATAAGTTCTATTGATACATCTGTAGACATTCAACAGAGAGTAGCAATTGTGTGACCTTTGATAATTAGTTTACAATGCTTACCAATGTTGCTACAATTCAAGCATATACTAAGCATGGTTGTAAACTTTCTTAATACTCTGTGCAAAAATATAAGAAATGATACAGAAACATTAAATGTATGAATTAAGGTATTGAGGCAGAGCATGGAAGAATGGAAGCATATATATGCTAAGTATAACATGACATACCTTCACCTTCACAATTTTGATGAGAAAATCAAAGAGAAGATAACTGAGCTTCAGACATTCACTAATAACTTTCTAAAATAGAATAAGAAGTTAGAAACCTTTGAACATGCAATGTAAGTACTTCATGATGGCATCCGGGATATACAAGTAGAAAAGGAGAAATCTCTAAAATGATTTACTCTTTTGAGGGACCATTTATCTCCACAAATTACATTATTACAAAATTAGTTGGACGAATGCTTGGCAACTAAGACCTCACATGACAAGTTTGTGGCTACAAACTTGAATGTAGTAGAGTTAGCTACATATTCTTTATATGCACTAATAAGTTTGTCAAATGCATTGAAAGAAAGTTGGAGGAAACATCTTGTGTAGTTGAAGACAAACTTCAATGATTTTTTTTCTAGATTTTGATGCAGCTTTCAAATTTTGAGAGAATTTTCTTTTTTTTGACACCTTTTTTGTTGATGTCAAAGGGGGAGAAATAAGAAAAATTGTAATTGTAATTATATAGTTGTACTTTGACATATAGTAGTAAGCTTTTCTTTAAGCAAGCTTTGTAATTAAAGTTATAAGGGATGTAATCTTCTTCAAAACATGAATATAATGTTTTTACTATGTTATGTATGGTTATTTACCTTGATTGGTATGACATCATTTTTGGGACTTAGCCAATTTTCCCAAAATGTTTCCATCAATGCCAAAGAGGGAGATTGTTGGCAGTATGACCAATCAGTCAAATTAGGTAAGATATGTGGTTGCAATTTATGGAAATATATGTTTTGCAATTTAGTTATGATTATTTGTGAAGGAAAATTGTCTAAGCATTGGACAATGTTACAACAACATGATGAGATTTATTGATAGTAGAATATTCCCTTAGAATATTCTCTTATCTAGTTAACCATAGATGCATGACATCACTCTAATGATACATACTAGTGCACATGTCTATACGAGAAACCAAGTTCAAGTTATGAAAAAAATACCTATTTAGTTACTTCACAATGTAGAACAGAGCATGTTAGCAAATTGAGTTGCACGATTTACATAATTATTTTGATTACTAAATCTTGATGAGCCAACTCTAAGGATGATATGTGAGCTGACTAATGAAGTCTTTATTAATATGATTGATATAAGTAAAGAACTTCAATTGAAAAGTTAGTATGCTATTCCATATTATGCAATGTGATGCTATGATATGTGATGTGAAGTAATGTTATGTGACATGATAATGCGAGATATGATGCAAATTAATTTATGCAAAATCACTCCTTGTATGAAGAGCTGACAATCAGAAGAATTGTGAAGCATAGCAAGTGATCCAATTTTTGTATGTATATCTATTCTCTTCAAGAACTTATTGCATACTTGCATGTTAGGGCAGTGGGCTCTTCTTGCACATAGTTGTATATGATCCACCAACTCCTAATAGGGTTGAAGAAACTCCTAATAGGTTTGAGGCTTCTAACAAGGCCAAGTCTCCTAAAAAGAACTCAAGACACTCTACATTCTTCATAGACTCCTAATAGGGTCAATATCCTCAACAAGATTCTTATATATATAGAATCATCTTGTGGGTTTCATCCCAACTGGGTTTTTCCTTGGCTAGGGTTTCCCTAGATAACAAAATATGGTGTTATGAGCTCTCTTTATGTATGGTTGTTTAGAATTATTGGTTTAATTCCTTATATATGTATTAAAGTAATTAATAATATCTATTTGTGGGCAAAAAGATTAAAAATATTGACTCACCCCCCTCTCAATATTATGAATTTCTAACAATATCTTTTTTTAAGAAAAAAACCTAAGTACTAATCCCACTCACTAGCATCACCTAAGTTCACACTTAGCAACATCTCCTTTAGCACCTGAATCAAGGCTAGTATGCACTTGGGAATGTCACATTCCTACAAGGTGGCATTTAATGTGGGCCCACTCAGGCAATAGGATGATATTAGTGCACCAACCAATAGGGCTAGAGAAGTGACTATATTGGTATTCAACTCCCTCTTGGTGCCAACCTTGGGAGATGGTGTATGTGTGAGGAGAGAGGAAAGGGTTGTGTGGAGAAAGAGGTGGGGTCAAGTACAATTAATAATTTTTATTTATTTTTGTTAAAATAATGTGGGTTTTCATTTTTATAATGGGAGTGATGGGCCTTGGAAAGTGGGCATGTACCATATGGGTAAATATATACCCCTTTTAAAAGGGCTCATCCTCTTTTCAAGTTGGTTGACTTTGAAGTGATAGGTATAGGGAGTGGTTGTTATTTTAAAAGTGTATATATAAATAAATAAATAAATATATATATATATATATATATATATATATATATATATATATATATATATATATATATATATATATATATATATATATATATTGAATGAGGGTGACTTAATCATATGCTAGTCACGAGATATAGGTGATTTGTCCTCATTTCTCTTTTTTTTTTTTAACTTGGTAATATTATTGTCTAGTATATCTTATGACTATTTTTATTTTTATTGACTTTTCTAGGTGAGAAGATGCTAGAGTATATTCCATTTGATTATTATATTGGAATGTAATATACAATGGAATATTTTCCACTTTCATACAAAGTCCAGAAAGGTAAAATGTATAGTTCTAGCCCTCACTTGCCCTATATGTTGATACCCTGACTTCCCTTAGACTATTTCCTCTACTTATTATGTCTAGATGTGAACTTTAGTTATAGGATTGAGTTGAAAGCCAATACTAATATTCTATTAAATTTATCAAGGTGGATATTCTATTGAACACTATTGGAATAATGGAACTTGAAACTTAAGGAAATCATTACACACTAATCACCTACAAAACAATCAATCTAAATCTTGTAAACATCTTGAGCAATATCAACTATGAACTCCAACTAGTACATTATTTCAAAATTATAGTAAGACTATGAATCAAATTACTAATTACATTACATCAATTCTTTACATGATTAACTTAAATAAATGTGAGTTTTATCACAATATTTCATAAGACTACCAAACATAATTCAACATACTTCTAACCTTCCCAAAGGAACATTGAACACATTAAAATTTCTCAATGACAAACTTTCCTGCAACCCTTTTTTATTATTATGCCTACAATGATAACCCAATTTTCAACATTATTAGATACAAGGCATATCAATGAAAAAATAATACAATTTCATAGAGTTTTCTTACAATCCCTTTCAATGCAACTAAATTTATGACAATAAAACTTGCAAAATAATGACATACTAATCACTTGCAAAATAATCAATCTCAATCTTGTAAATAGCTCGAGCAAGATCAATTATGAACTCCAACTAGTACATTATTTCAAGATTACAATAAGACTGTGAATCAAATTACTAATTATATTATGACAATTATTTACAAGATTAACTTAAATGAATGTAATTTTTATCACAATATTTCATAAGACCACAAGTAGAAATCAACATACTTCTAACCTTCCCAAAGGAACATTGAGCACATTAAAATGTCTCATTGACAAACTATCTTGCAACCCTTTTTTAAATTATTCCTACAATGATAACCCAATCTTCAACATTATTAGATACAAGGCATATCAATGAAACAATAATACAATTTCATATAGTTTCTTTACAATCCCTTTCAATGCAACTAAATGTATGACAATAAAACTTGCAACACAAAATGCATAGGATGATATCCAATTCTCTTCATTTACTTCATGGATCCATCCTCCACAACAATATACATAAAATTAAGACCTCATTTCTTTACAATATAGTACACAAATGACAAAGCATAAGGGTCCAACTCTCTCACAATGCAATACACAATAACATGGAGAAGGATTTCATCCCTTCAAATAAATTACTAAGTTACACATCCCTTCCTTGCTACTATGCAATCATTCTTTGAAACAATGACTAAGATGGAGAGAGATTCTCCAATACATGTACAATGCACAATGACAAGTTTTCTCCTTTAAGCAACATCTACAAGATGATATTTCTAAGCTTTTCCCATTTTCCCCTTGAGCAAAAAATCTGAAAATACATCAAAACATAACAACAAAGACCATGGGTACTCTCCTCCCAACCATAGGCCTCCAAAGAGACCTCCCCAGAGCTAGGAAGAACAAGGCTCAAAATGTGTATCACATATAATCTGAAAAATGCATATACATCACATTACAAAACTTGAACAATTTTAGCCCAAGGGTATTTCAAAATGGTTCACAAATGGAACCATGAACATAGGGTGAAGGTGTGCTTTTCAAATAGGAGACTTGCCATATCAACCCAAATATGCAATAACAATTTCAATGCCTTTTTGGGGCTTTCACAAATCAACAAATTCCATGCCCTTTTGAGGCTTTCACAATCATCCTCCAAACACACTACCACCAACTATAGCTTCCTTGGAGCCTATACTCCATAAAATTTCTTTCCACACCATACTTCCCTTATCACCCCAAAAGCAAGATATGAGTGATTATGGCATACAATGGAGCCCATACTCTGAGGTTCTCAACTAAATTTTCAAGCCCAACTAACCCCTTCACCCAAGACTTCTCTTCCTTTCCCAAAGGGTGAGTGAAGTCTTCACACCCATAAAAACACTCATAATAAAATGGAGAAACAAGAGAAAATCAAATGCAACAACACATTTCATCTCAACACAACAACATCACAATCTTCCCACAAGATGAATCACCATTGAAATATTTACATGAATAATACATCACAATACAACACCATGCAATTTACATAAAATATGAATCTCACACTCCTTCATGCTAATGAATGAAAGACCATTATGAAAGTTTGAATAAAAATTCTACACAAGCAACAAGAAATTGACGTTGAATCCTTCTGCAAAATAGATATGAAAGGTTTTAGAAGAGCTCCCTCTAAGCTTCCAAACTCTAAGAGTCTCTAAAATTAGACAGTGGGTAGAAAACCCAGTAATTTCAGCCCAAGTCCTCTAAAAGGGGTCCCCAAAACACCCACTATCTAAAACTAGTCATAACATTATCTTCCTTTTCTTACACCTTGCCTCAAAATGTAGCCTTGACCAACTAAGAGAGTGTGGAAGAAGTCATGTGACACTCCAATTTCGAATTTCTTTGAAAGTGACTTGTTTGGAGGCTTTGCAAGGTCACCTAGGCCTACTAAATGTTAAATTTAGACCCCCCAACATACTACTATCATGTGAGAACTGATTTTTCTCCAAAATAACCCCCTTGGACCACTTTTTTATCCCTAAAAGTTATTCAAAAGTTGGAATTCAAATTTCCCTTTATGGAGATTTCTCCTAACACTCTACCATAAGAGGTTAACTTGGGTATTGTATTGGGTTAGGTTTAGGTTTGGTGACTTTTTTTGAAAACCCTAAATGGCAAGTCATCGACACATGGACAACACAAGTGTCAAGTGACACAATAAAACAACGCATTACATTTATGATGACATGTCTGTAATTATATATGAATTAAACTATTGTGCACACATACAATCCACATCTACAAAAAAAAAAAAATATTTCAATGAGGTTTGAATCTTTTCCACCAATTCAACCTTGGCTATGTCATGTTTATAGTGGCTTGAGCCTTGGTTACCTATAAAATTCCATGGTTAAATTTCTAAACACTAAACTTGAGCATCAATAGTCTAACAAAATACTGTAAGCTATATGTAAATATATGCATTAAATCATTATCACATTCAACATTAGGGTTTCATACTTCATCATTTCTAATTAACTTTTTTTTTTCTAATCATTTTCACATAAAACATTCAAAACATTAAAATATCAAATTTTGTTGATCAACATTAAACCTCACTTAACATTATAAAATTAATATTCTAAATAACTACATCATCTATTTTCTATCATAGTGAAGAAATATTGAATCCATGAGTATTGAGTCCCTAGGAAAGTGAATTAGGTCCTAGTGAATAGCAAAATCTATCCTTTAACTCAAGTTTCCACTTAACAATAAAATTGCACATTACAAAAATTTCTATAATTCAGTTTCTATCAAAGCATTTGCAATAGATTAGAACATGAAAAAAATCATTAAATATATCACTTAGTTCCTAATGTGCAGACATAAGTGTAGATTATCAAAATGTAGATATTAAAATGACATAACCCTATAGTCTCAAAATTGTATCAAAATATTGAATTAGAAGTATCATAATGCAAATATGTCATCTATTCTAGGGAAGATCAGATGAGGCCTCGCATCCTTTCCCCCTAGGCATGAACCTCCTCATAGAGTTCATCAACAAGTTGCAACTATTAGGATCTTCTCTATGTTGCATTTACTAAGGTTGGTCCAACATTTAGTCCTCTACTTATTGGTGCTAATAAACCACTCTTTACCTTGCCAAGGTCTAACTAACCAATTTTTTATGCCCTTACTTAAGGTCCTTACCATAATATTTGTCTATAATCTCAAAAAGTATAAGATAGAATCTATATTTGTGCTAATAGAGGTTTAAGGAGTTTGACCATTTTTTCTTATTTACAACATAGAAAAGGGTGGTGTCTTAGGGAGATTTTCTAGTAGCTTTAAAATGCATAAAAAGAAGGTTTAATGATGCACTATTTTTTTAGATGGTTTTTCAAGGATCCTCCTTGGTATGGCCATTTCATACATCTTAGTATAATATAGTTTCCAAAATTATTCACAAGAAAATGCCTTATAAATGACTTAAAACCAAAATAAAAGAATAATTTTAGAGGAAAGAAACACGAATGGGGCCACTTTGGTAAATCACAACTAAAAAAAGACATTTTCCCAAGGCACAATGTGACCAAAATCAAGAAATCTAGCTAAATAGAAAAATGATAAGTGTCGCATTGTTGGAAAAACCAACAAGAATTCACAATTTCACAAGAGTGATTTAGTTATACCAAGGTTGCCTACCAGGTAAGAGGAGAAACTATCATTTTATAGAAACTATTGGCTTAGGGAGAAGTCTCCTATCCCTTATGTCTCTTAGTGCTTCATCCATAGATTGAGATTTAATTAGTTACATTGATACATCTTACACAAGGTTGCAATTTGTTGAAATGTAATGGGTTAGGCTCCTAGTGTTGAAATTGGGCTTTGATACTAGAATGTCATGCCCAAAATTTACAATGCAAAACCACAACTAATTTTTAATTTTTTTAAAATTTTATTTTAATATAGCAATAACATTTACATTATGCCTTAAGTAAAAAAGGGTAATTAATCATGTTTCATGTACCTGTAGTTTGATTGAATTTTTTTTTTTTAGTTTGGTAATACTATCATACGATACTCTAGTGTTCCAACATAAATATTTTGATAGAAGATCATATCACATTTATTAGGGCTCAAATTATATCACATGGCTAGATATTAATAGCTTCCATAATAATAGGTTTCCTCAAGGCCTTATAGGGAAAGCACAAAATGTTATATTGTTTTTTAAATGCTATGTCCTAACTTGGAGGTAAATCATGTTTATAAATGTGGGGTACTTATAGACTGAAAAACTTAGTAAATGAGGTGGTTCAAAGATAGATATGCTTGTTTATTTTAATTACATATATATGTTTCCAACATTTTAAAGCCACCTCCACTCATCATCTTTCCATTTCATATTTCCAAATAAATATTTGAATGAACCCTTTACTTTCGTAGACAATCAATTTGTATTTTATGTACTACACATGTATAGTATTTGTATACAGATTCAATGTTACGACATTGGTGTATAGATTAAATAGTATCTCATGACAATATAATATAAAATTTTAGGTTACTATATGACTATCATGCCTTAAATTATGTGCTTCTATTGATTACCTCATTGATACACTTACACCTATATATATATATATATATATATATATATATATATATATATATATATATATATATATATATATATATATATATATATATATATATATATATATATATATATATATATATATATATATATAGACACACACACACACACACACACACACACACATACATGAATACAATATTAGATACCCATTAATAATTTATACCATATCTATGTTAAAGTATTTAACAGGTTAATTGCATATATATCTATCAACATTAACATTTTATTTATTTATTTGTTCTACAATTAGTTATAAAACATATATGGAAATTAAATGTTTATTTTTCTCTACTTTGTTCCAACAATGAATTGATACTTTAACCCCTTTATTAACTATATCATGAAACAAATTTAGATATTACTAACTACTAACTAGATAAACTTGATTTAGTTACTCATTAACTAAATTTTATTGAAACCACTAACTACTAAACTATGCAATTTAATTTATTTTCTAAAACTAACTATTTACATAAGTATTAACTACTTAAAATATGTGACACCACCTAATAACTTACTTGCCTAACCACAAATATCAACATGCAAATTAAGTCTTAACTATTTTCTAACACCAATTTAGTACTCTTATTCACTAACTAATTCATTCATGATCCTTACCCAATTCTACTTATCAGAAAGGTCATTACACAACTTATACTAACTTAATAGTAAGTCTAACTAATTATATTCCTAGGGCTGATTTACTCCCCCCCTCTATTACCTAATGCACAACCCAAAATCCTAACTCTTGTGTATCTAAACCCAAAAAATATTTTCTTCCCACATGCCCCCTTAACACCTAACCAGAATATATATATATTTTTTAAAGAAAAAACTAAGTACTAGTCCCACTTACTAGCATCACTTGACTTCACACTTAGCAACATCTTTGTTAGTCTTTGAATCAAGGCTAGTATGCACTTGGGAATGTCATGCACCTACAAGGTGGCATTTAACATGGTCCCACTAAGGTGATAGGATGAGATGGGTCTCCTGAACGATGGGGCTAGAGAAGTGATTATATTTGTATTCTCCTCCCTCTTGGTGCCTACCTTGGGAGATGGTGCATGCATGAGGAGAGTGTTAGAGTAAATAATTATTATTTACACTTTTACTTAAGTTTACTTAGGTTAATGCATTTATTTATTAGTTTTAGTCTAGGAGTTGTTGACAATACAGAAGTTTGTTCCTATCTAAGTCATACTTATCCTCTCACCTTGATTGAGGATATCCCACCTTTTGTGGATGTATGTTTGGTTTTCATTCTTATCTCCTAGTATCCTCTAGCTTGTTCTAGAAGTCTCCTTGAGGCCTTTGTATTTGGGCTCTCTCATTGTATTTCATAACTCATCACTCATTTTAAAGGCATATTGTATATCAATACATTTTTCTTTGTTTGCAATATCTTCTCTCTTAGTCTATTTAGTTTTTCCAAGCTCCACCTCTTCTTTCTTTTCAATAGGTTATTTGCATGTAGGTGATCTTAGTGAGCTGTGAAGTTGGCTTTCATTAATTTCTACATGGTATTAGAGCCTCCCTACTGCTTCTTGGTTGAAGTATTATTGAAGTTGCGATTCGAAGACACAAACCATAGTTTATTTGTGCATTTTTCTTCAATTGAGAGGAAGAACAATTTTTTGGAGCACTTTGGGCCCAAACGGATGCTACCATTGACTTTAGAGGGCCCATTATAGTTAGAATCTATATAAAATTTTCCAATTTTGGAGAAAGTCACTCCGAGAGGCAATTTTTTATTTGGGCTAGCTGTACGGACTATACAAACATTTTTGGCATGAAAAAATAAAAAAAGAGAGACACCACCACAATAGATGCCACCCCTACACCACTTTGTGATGTCCTCCGCTAGTGTAGCATCACAGAGCCACCGCGACATAGCCCGCCTGCGACTGCTACTCCTTGGCCACCCAAGTACCTCCCACTAGCCACCTTGGTGTTGCTTCTGCCCACCCTCCACCCAATTTTTCGGCTCCACCATCACCTCCATCTAATTCCACCACCCTTGTGAACACTAGAGGTTCCTATTTATGTGGTGCTTTCTAGCACGCATGGTACATTTTCCAAGTGCCACATGGCATAGGTGATACATCGACATCTGCCATGTGGTCACTGCCACATCACCCAAACACATCAGCATCTTGCCATGTGGCATCCTTTTTGTTGTGACAACCTTGAGGCTATCAATTTTAAGCTCATGATTTGTTGATGTTAGCATGACATTAGCCTTGCATCAACACCTTCCTACCTCTCCTTTAGGTCCCTTTTTTACCTACTCATGGTTTTTTGGCCATAACTTGAACATATGGGGGTATTTTTCCAATTTGAAAGAAGCAAAAAAAAGATTTTTTTGAGAATGAGGCATTGGTGCAGGTATTTTTTAGTTTTGATGAAGTTTTGTGCTTATTTTTGTAGTCAAAGTCCAAAGTTTTGTTTTTCACTCTAGCTAGCTTTTCTTTTGCATCCCATATCCATGTTTTGAAAATGTTATATTTTTTGAAAGTTGGTTTTGTCATCTTTTTAGAAATGCTATCATTTCCTTTAGATTCTACCCCATGCTCTTTCTATCATATTTTTGGCATTTTTTCCTCTATGGTGGATGTCTTGGGTGTTTCAGGTCCAAGGATCATTTTCATGGAATGAGATCTTTTGTTTTTGGGCTATACTATCTTTTTGTTAGCTTTTTTCTCTTTCTAATCATTGTAGCTATCATTGTAAGCATATTTATGCAAACACACTGAGATAAAGTGTCACTCTTGCATTTTGGGTTCATGAACATTGTTTTGAGACAATTGTACTTGCACTATTTTATAAAGCATCATGAGGGGGATAGTTGTTTGCCACTTTTGTGCCCTCTTCCTTTTTTGCCCCATATAGCATTGGTGACCATGCCTTTATAGGTGTTTGTAACTCTTCAACTCTCTCATCATTCTTGGTTCTTTCTGTAGAGGATTTTGGTCCACTTTTTTAGTTGCCTATCATCTCACCTCGTCTGCATTAGGGGGGGTTGTTCTGTTGTTCTAATGCTTCCTTGGTTCAATGGTTTGATAGTGTGAACTATGTATTTAGTATTTGATATTATATACTAGGTGATTACAGTGGCCAGCTACCTATGCATTTTAGTGAGATGGATCATCTACCATATAGACACACTTAGTTTGTGACTTCTATTTTCCATGTAGGATCTATAGATCAATAGTTTTTTTCTAATAGAGTTTGCAGCTTCTTCATGTTTCAGTGATGCTCTTCATGATCTTCTGTTTGTTCCTATTTTTTGTGATATTCCTCTAGTTGGAGGCTTCTTTAGTCCTTCACTAGATTTTCTTACCTCTTTTTGGGGGAGGATTTTTCCCATGTGGTTTTCTCTCTTTCCCTATTTTCAGAGGTTGCATTTCTTTGCATTGTACATGGGTACCTAACATGGCCTCATTGCTGGAACCCATTCTACATTTCATCTTAGCTATTGTGAGATTAAGGCATTCCCCTAAGTTGCACTTAAGGGGGGGGGGGGTGGGGGGTTGTTAGAGTAAATTATTATTATTTATGCTTTTACTTAAGTTTACTTAGGTTAATGCATTTATTTATTAGTTTTAGTCTAGGAGTTGTTGACAACACAGGAGTTTGTTCCTTATCCTCTCATCTTGATCGAGGATATCCCACCTTCTGTGCATGCATTCTTAGTTGTCATTCTTATCTCCTAGCATCGTATAGCTTGTTCTAGAAGTCTCCTTGAGGGCTTTATATTCAGGCTCTCTCATTGTATTTCATAACTCATAACTCATTTTCAAGGAATATTGTATAGCAATAAATTTTTCTTTGTTTGCAATATCTTCTATCTCAATTTGTTTAGTTTTTCCAAGCTCTAACTCTTTCTTCTTTGGTTTCCCTTCGATAGGTTATTTGCATGCAGGTAATCTTGGTAAGCTATGAAGTTGGCTTTCATCAACTTCTATAGAGAGAGGAAAGGGCTGCATGGAGAAAGAGGTGGGATCAAATACAATTAAAAATGGAATTTTTTTGTTTTTTTTGTTTTGTTTTTGGTTAAAAAATGTGGGTTTTCCTTTTTATAATGGGAGTGATGGGCCTTGGAAAGTGGGCATGTACCATATGGGAAAATATATACCCCTTTTAAAAAGGGCTTGCCCTCTTTTCAAGTTGGTCAACTTTGAAGTGATAGGTATAGGGAGTGGTTGTTATTATAAAAGTGTATGTATGTGTGTGTGTGTGTGTATATATATATATATATATATATATATATATATATATATATATATATATATATAGAATGAGGGCGAGTTAATCACATGCTAGTCATGGGATGTAGGTGACTTGTCCTCATTTCTTTTTTTTGTTTGAACTTGGTAATATTATTTTCTAGTATATCTTATGAATATTTTTATCTTTATCGACTTTTCTAGGTGAGAAGATGCTAGAGTATATTCCATTTGATTATAATATTGGATTGTAATAAATAGCGAAATATTTTCCATTTCTCATACAAAGTCCAAAAAGTTAAAATGTATAGTTCCAACTCTCACTTGCCTTATATGTTTATACCCTACCTTCCCTTAAAATGATTCCTCTACTTATTATGTCTAGACATGAACTTTAGTTATAGGATTGAGTTGAAAGCCAATAATAACATTTGATTAAATGTATCAAGGTGGATATTCTTTTGAAGACTATTTGAATAACGAAACTCGAACCTTACAAAAAATCATGACATACTAATCACTTGCAAAATAATCAATTTGAATCTTGTAAACATCTTGAGAAAGATCAACTATGAACTCCAACTAGTACATTATTTCAAGATTACAATAAGACTATGAATCAAATTACTAATTATATTATGACAATTATTTACAAGATTAAATTAAATGAATGAAATTTTTATCACAATATTTCATAAGACCACTGTATATGAGAAATATGTTAGCAAGAAACACTAATCTATCAAGAGAACAAAAGCATTAACTAGCATATAAACCATAACATAAATGAGAGACTAAAGAGGAAACCCCAATTGGAAATGTGAGCCTAATGAATGGACTCTCCCAATAGAATTTAGCTCCTTGCTTGGTATATGGGTCTAAGGATTGGGATGTATGATCAAGGTTCCCAAAAACTAGCTTCAATGGAGATGGAAAATGGAAAATTGGTAGCTTTGTGAGCTCTCAATTTGGCATCATAAGGGTATGGTTGATGGCTTTTGGCTCTCAAAAGGGCATTATAACTTTAGCTCCAAGATTGTGATTGAAATGGCTTGGGAGGGGATTAAATTTATAGGCTAAGGGCTTGAGGGATGGAGGGCTAAGATGGAAGGAAAGATGAAAGCTTAAGGAGGGCTAGGATGCACTCAAAAGGGAGCACATGGATTGTGCTTGTTTAGCACCAATCAGGGAGTGACACATGTCACAAGGTGAGTGGATGGAGGAAAAGGGAAGAATGAGTCAACAAAGGAGGCTCAAAGGATAATATCTCCATAAAGACCCTTCATTATGGCTTGTAAGAGCTTGTAAGAGTCTTTATGGCTTTTGTAAGAACATTCAAAGCTTAGTGGTTGGGATATTTTGAGGGGAGTTGAGATTGTTGACTTTCCTTGGGTTAGGAAAGTCTTAAGCTTGCTTAGGGAATGTGACAACATTAGGGGGTGGATTAGGCTTGGGTTTAGGATTATATTAGGGATGTTAGAGATTTGCAAGTGGATGGCATTCATGAGGGTGGGTGAGTTAGTGGCTAAGCTAGGTTAGTATGGGTGGATGGGGTGGATTAGGCTAAAAAGAGGGTTTAGGGATAAGTTAGGGGCTTATTAGATTTGAGGGTTTTATTTATCAAATAGGTTTATTTAATAAATGAGGATTTTTGGAATTAGATAGAAGAATAGGATTTAATTGATAAATAATAGGTTATTTGATTTATCAATTAGGACTATAGATGATTAATTAAATTAATCAGCTAGGGGATGGCAAAGGATTAATTAAATAGGAATTTAATTAATGATGCCTTTAGAGATAGCTAAATAAGATTATCGAAGTGGTGTAATCAGATTTAGATGTCTACATTTTGCCCCTCTTTGACATAGTGTTGAGACAACACTATTTCAAAGAAGTTCGAACGAAGACGACACGAGGAAGAAGTTTTTAGCAACAAGGTTGCCCCAGTCTTGAATAAGAAGAGGAGAGACTAGACGTAGAGATGCCCCCTCAAGAAGGTGATGGGGAGA
Organism: Cupressus sempervirens; assembly: GCA_028749045.1. Classification (NCBI taxonomy): domain Eukaryota; kingdom Viridiplantae; phylum Streptophyta; class Pinopsida; order Cupressales; family Cupressaceae; genus Cupressus; species Cupressus sempervirens. Next base: position 1,029,695,045 of record CM053787.1, on the reverse strand, counting down.
GAAAGTGAGGCTCGACGGCTTCTTGAAAAGTACAAAAATTTGAGATGAGCAAGGAGACTCAGATTGGCTAAGAGAAGGGGCTAAATTAGCTCAAACTCTCACTACGGGAGAATGATAAAGGGCTATCAGATGGACAAGAGGAAGCAAGCTTAAGATGTTCCAGGATTGGAGAGAGGATGAAGGAGTGAAGCGCTATAAAAAGGAATCCATGATAGGGAGATAGATAAGGGGATTATAAAGCTAATGCAATAGGATTTCAAAGAGTCAGATTGGCGAAAGATGGGTTTCGGAGATCCCTAGGACTAGGATTGTGGATCTCAAAAGATGAGGCTTGGTGGATTGATTTGATTGGTGGATCCCTAAGACTAGGATCATGGATCCCTAAAGCTAAGTGTGAGGAAGGATTCAAACAGATATTGATGCATAAGCTAGGGGAGGAGTGATAGATGCTGGAGATGGATGGGGGATAATGGAGATGAAGGGAATCCATTGAAGCTTTTTGAGCGGGAGGATACTTCAAAGAGAAGTACCACCATGTAGTTGAGCACTAGATTTGCTATAGGACTGTTGGTTAATTTCCAAGGTTACCAAGAACATCAAAGCTTTTTCACCAACCGTCCAAAGGACTGATGCACTAAATCAAAACAAACACGCAAGGATTGCCCCAGTATCATACATGATTCCTGAAAGAATCAAAGTGGAACCGACACCGGGTAACCCACAAGCGAAAAAGAAAAACAAACAAAAGACCTAATCAAGACCTTATGCTCAGATTGCCCCATTTACAGCATACCATGATATGGAAGATCGTGGCAAGCTTGAGGAGGGAACAAAAAGATTTCTTGGAAAAGATACTTCAAGACCCAAAAGGGAAGATTCCAAATCGAAAGAAAGTGAAAATCCAAAAGAGAACTGTTTGCCAATGAGATGGGTAGGACGAGGTACTAACGGACCAAGATCAGATATGAGGAAAGCTATATCCTACAAGGATCTATCAGAGAGCACCTAAGCGGATGGATTTGGAGGAGTGATGCGTTTGGCAAGCTTAACTAAGAAGGATAACACTTTGGTGACAGGAGATCTGGCTAAAGGATGCATTAGAATATCTAACCAAGGGTTGTGTGATGTGTGCAAGATGCTGATCGAGGAACTGACATGAAAGCTGGATAGATACAATGGTACTAAGATAAAGAGGATGTACAAGCTGACTGACCAAGATATTTACAAGCAGGCTTAACAAGATAGTTACAAGCAGGCAAAAGCTCAGGATGATAGGATAGCGGGATGGTTTGATGCTGTGCAAGATGAAAAAGTTAAGGATGGGGTGATAGCAGAAGATATGAACTTGGGGAGGATGCATCCTAATGATGATGAGAGATTTTGTGACCAAGGATAGCTAGAGGAGCAGGATGAGATGGCTAGATAGGATGGTAGATAGCTAGGATTATGATGGATATAAAGAGATGACATTGGGTTTGCATGAGGATAGCCTAGAGCTAGATACCAACGAGAAGGGAGGATGGACAAGACAAGATCTCCAAGGAATATAGTGCCTCAAGCCAGAACATGACATGTGGAAGGAGGTCTTATGATGGATGTGATAGGATTGAAGCTAGGATGGAAAAAGTTGAAGGGCTAGGGAGATGGATGATAGCTAGGATGGTTGGCTGAAGCTGTAGGAGATAAGTGGATGGTGTGAGATGGAAGTTGGAGGATGGAGGATAGGTGGATAGATTGGAAGATGGAGCTGAATGTCAAGAGATGACCAAAAGCATGAGAATGATAGGCTAAGTTGGAGATGGCTGGATTATGCATGACGCTTGTTTGCCAAGTTTTCATCATGGTACTTGTCCAAGGCGCTTGAATTGCCAAGTTTTTACCAGTGGATGTTTTATTTTTCTTTATTATTATTTTTTTATTTTTATTTATTGACTTTGGACTTTGGACTTAATTGGAATGATTTTGGCTTTCTTCAGCTATTTTGGCTTTTTTGGGATTTTTCACTGGCTGTTGGAATGTTCAATTTTGTTGCTAGCTATTGGTACATCGGATGTGTGATTTATGCAATAGATTGGATTAGATGGGATTGATGGTAGGAGATGGAGGGTTGAAAAGGCTGGAAAGGAGCATGAGATGGGGATGCTTGCAGGATCAACATTGGCACATGTTGGGATAGGTGTGAAAAGAGCATATGGGGGATATATGGTAGATGCGGGCTTGATGGTGGATTTTTGGGAGCGCACTTGGGGATATAGGCACCCAAGATAGAGTTAGGAGATGGGGGACACAAAGCACTAGATGTGGGATTAGCAATGGTGGATGCCATTATGCATTGGGTTTCAACTTTTTTCTTTGGGATCCACATGGTTTTGGATTTTCTTTTCATGGGCTTTTGCATTATTTTGCATTCTTTGATTGGATTTTTCCTTTTTGGAGTATGTCTTTTAGAATAGACATATGATTGCCTAGGATGTGGATTTTTAGCTTTATGCATTTTGAAGTTGGCATTTACATTGCTGTGGTAAGCTTTGGGAAGATGGTTAGGAGAAGCTTTGTGAGATGGAGAGGATATGGAAGAGCGTGTAGGGGGATGATGATGGATGATATGCCCTGATATGTGCCTTTGTTGATCTTGCATAGGAATGGAGGGAATAGGATTTGAATGATGGCTGATAGGAGGATGGAGGATGGTAGATTTTGGGACATAGGGACCCAAAATGGATTTAGCAGATGAAGGGGGGATATGGTAGGTTTTTTTCGGTTGCAAAGATGGTGGAGGGGGGATGACATAAGATTTCTTGAAGGAGTGATGGGAGGCTGGCATGGTGGGCTTAGAGATAGGCTTGGTTTGGGGGTGTGGTGTACCAACACCTTTAGATGGTGAGCATTTGGATACATATCCAAGACCATGAAATCCTAGATTTTTTTGTGCAATAATAGGCTTTCTAATTCCTTGCTCTTGTGGTCCTAAATCTTGACCTTGATAATGCCATCGATTGAGCATTTGAACTAGCTGAGGATACTTTTTGCTTGCGGAAAATGGTGGAAGTGCTTTATCAGATGTACTGCAATGGGGAGATACTATTCTTAATTCTTCTGCTGAGAGGAGGCCACCATGGATGAATGTAAGTGAACCAAGAGGATAGATTATAGATGGTGGAATAGCTTGCATAGGTGGTAGGATGGAAGCATGGAGTGGAGGAGATGGTACGATAGGAGGTGAAGGGATGGATTCTTCAAACACAACAGATGGATAGATGGGAGATTCAGTAGTGGAGATGGGGGAGTAGAAGATGGATGCATAAGGGTCATAACGTGAGATTTGGGAAATGCTTGGAGGTGAGGTGTATAGGATTTGAAGGGATTTGACAGGTGTTGGGATTTTGATGCTTGTGGGAAGTGGAAGGATTTTAAGGAATTTGATGGATTGTATGGGGATGATAGCAATGGGAGATGGAGGTGATATTATGGATGGGGAAGCTTCATTACTGACTACTTCACATGGTTGGATTAGATGACATGGCTTATCGACAGCTGGAGGCAACTTTTCTTGTATTTTCTCTGGGAGATTCCTTAGAGACTTGTGTGTCGGAGGTGGAGGTGAATTGACATGAATAGCTAGTGTGATGGGGGTGGAAGATTGGAAGTTCGGTTGATTGGGTGATGGAGAAGAAGCTAGGATATCAGATGGCATGACTAGATAGTTTGGAATAACTCTTGGATTTTGGGGGATGGTTGGTGGAATGTTTCTAAGGCTCTCAAGATACCCTTCATAGTCAACAAGATCTTCATCATCGTTGGAATAGGAGGTGGCAGGGGCAAGGATAATACGACTAAACACATCATGATAGGATTGGTACTTCAGGCTTTGACGATGAGTTTGATGGGGATGGGGTCTTGCATATGGATGAACATGGAAGCTCATGGTCGGATTTGGATTAAGTGCAAATTTTGGATTGGCCGATGAAGGATTTCCTAGGGAGAGTCAAAGCTGTATGACAGACCTAAGGGGGATTGGCTAGAGTTTTTTGGCTTTCCTATGGATGGAAGACTTCAAGGGCATGCTGTCAAAAAGTGAGAGTTTTTCTTTCCTATGTGCAAGATTGGTGGAGATTGTGTCAACTTGAGGATAGACTAATGATCCTATGGGCATGACATGAGATTGACCACTTGTGGATCCCAACCTTTAGCTCAAGGTGATGAGGGATAACAAGTGACAAAGCTAGATTACCCTAGACAAAGCTCTGTCAAAGGGATAACCTTGGTGAGGCTAGTGGATTGGTCAAATTGATTGGATAGCAAATTCTAGCAGAGTCACAACAACTCTTTAAAGGCTTGGGTGTGATTTTGGATTGGGTTTCTAGTTGGCTGGGGGGGATGATTTGGATGGACTTTGGATTTGAGGTTGTTCTAAAGCAAAGAACTAAGGGAGCTTGGATGATTTTCTGATGAGGCAGTGACTATGCTAAGTATGCCTTGAGTTGGGAGATTTCTGCTTTTTTGGGATTTTGACCAAAGTTGGCAAACATTCATTCAAAAGCTATGAACAAATAAGCAAACAAAATTTTTGAGCAAGCACGTCAAACACACCAACATCCTAGGAAGCTTTCTACAAGGATGAAATTTGGTTTAGCTAGGGAGTCCTCGATATACACAAGGTACATGAGGCCCATATCCATAGATGAAACCAAAAAGATGTCACACAGCCGAGAGGAGCGGTAACCCACTTCTCCTCTTTCACTTCTCAAGGGTACAAAGTTCCTTGAGGCTTAGCCCGAGTGACAAAATTTTGATTCCAAGAGAGGTGTCTTTGGATTCACCTCCCGATCTTTATACTTCATCGGAACACTGGAGTTGAGGTCATCCCAAGGGTTGATGAAATCCCCAAGCAGGCCTCCTAAAAAGAGAAACAAGGTTTTAGATCCTAATCTTATGCACCCAAGATGGCCTCGAGAGACGACAAGGGGAGAGAAGACTTGGATGACCTTGGGCTAAAAAACATGCTTTTTTTTTTACCAACTGACTCTTATGTGTGCTGATCTAGACTTTGCAAGCACTCATGTTTAAGAGACAAATGTTCAATTCCAATTTTGAAATGCACCAACAAAGCAAAATCGAGCGAAGAATGAATACAAGAAGAAGAGTTAGGGTCAACAAAAAAGTAAACCCGCGCACTCGGAGGCCCTCCATGTCAAGTATCAATTAATTTCTTTTAAAGCATTCAAGAGTTGGTGTGATTTTGTTTTAAGCCCAAAACAAAGGTGTGTGTGATTCGATTTCAAGTGCATGCCCGGAGGGCCTCCACTTCAATAGTTGTTCAATTTTAGTGCCCAAACTTGAAGTGTGATGATATTGCAATGGTTAATTGATTTTTTGCATTCAAGATTGTGTTTGTTTGTTTTAAGCATGCATTCCAAGAAAGATTGATTTTAAACCATTGCATTCAAGAGTGTGTTTTTGAGAAATATTCATTCAATAGAAAATGTGTTTAACCATTCAAGTTCATTCCATGAAAAACCTAAAAAACATGATTAGTCACCCAAAAAGTTGCTCCAACCTGCAATAAGACAAAAAAAAAATTGATTAGTCACCAAAATCTTCAAAAAAGGAAAGCTTAACTATGGGAATTTTTTTAAAAACTTTTTTTACTGTTTTTTCTATGCATAAAAATGCTTAAAATGGTCTAAATCCTATGGAACCACTAAAATTTCAATAGAGGCAGGTGAAGACGACAGTCCATTAGGCGCAAATGCCAAACTGCAGAGACACTGATCTACGAAGATGATAGAGAAAGGGGTGGAGATGAAAAATTAAGTTGGCGACGGCAGAGACAACAGTTTGACTGATGGCGGCAGTGGGGACGATAGAGTGTGTTTTGAATAAGAAAATGGCCAGGTGGAAATGATGGTTAGAGGCGGAGACGAAGATAAAAGCCAGGCGGAGACACTGAATCTCAGAGATGCTGATCTACACAAACGATAGGATTCACTTCGGAGATGACAGTTCAAGATTCGGAGACGACAATTGTCCAGTCAGAGATGCCGATCTGTGGAGACGACACTACGCAGAATTGGGTTTAAAACACGTGGATTTTCTTCAGAAAAATTTTGAAATTTGATTTTTGAAACTTTTTTTTTCTCCCTAATGCTTCTTTTAACCTGCAAGAACAAGATTATACCCTACAACTCACTCAAACGATAAGAAACATTAGATTATTAGCAAAAAACAATATATAGATCGAAATAGATAATTAAATGACCCATAGTGGAGTCCCACTGGGCATGCCAAAATGTATATGAGAAATATGTTAGCAAGAAAAACTAATCTATCTAGAGAACAAAAGCATTAACTAGCATATAAACCATAACATAAATGAGAGACTAAAGAGGAAACCTCAATTGGAAATGTGAGCCAAATGAATGGACTCTCCCAATAGGATTTAGCTCCTTGCTTGGTAGATGGGTCTAAGGATTGGGATGTATGCTCAAGGTTCCCAAAAACTAGCTTCAATGGAGATGGAAAATAGTAAATTGGTAGCTTTGTGAGCTCTCAATTTGGCATCATAAGGGTATGGTTGATGGCTTTTGGCTCTCAAAAGGGCATTATAACTTTAGCTCCAAGATTGTGATTGAAATGGCTTGGGAGGGGATTCAATTTATAGGCTAAGGGCTTGAGGGATGGAGGGCTAAGATGGAAGGAAAGATGAAATCTTAAGGGGGGCTAGGATGCACTCAAAAGGGAGCACATGGATTGTGCTTGTTTAGCACCAATCAGGGAGTGACACATGTCACAAGGTGAGTGGATGGAGGACAGGGGAAGAATGAGTCAACAAAGGAGGCTCAAAGGATAATATCTTCATAAAGACCCTTCATTATGGCTTGTAAGAGCTTGTAAGACTCTTTATCGCTTTTGTAAGAGCATTCAAAGCTTAGTGGTTGGGATATTTTGAGGGGAGTTGAGATTGTTGACTTTCCTTGACTTAGGAAAGTCTTAGGCTTGCTTAGGGAATGTGACAACATTAGGGGGTGGATTAGGCTTGGGTTTAGGATTAGATTAGGGATGTTAAAAATTTGCAAGTGGATGGCATTCGTGAGGGTGGGTGAGTTAGTGGCTAAGCTAGGTTAGTATGGGTGGATGGGGTGGATTAGGCTAAAAAGAGGGTTTAGGGATAAGTTAGGGGCTTATTAGATTTGAGGGTTTTATTTATCAAATAGTTTTATTTAATAAATGAGGATTTTTGGAATTAGATAGAAGAATAGGATTTAATTGATAAATAATAGGTTATTTGATTTATTAATTAGGACTATAGATGATTAATTAAATTAATCAGCTAGGGGATGGCAAAGGATTAATTAAATAGGAATTTAATTAATGATGCCTTTAGAGATTGCTAAATAAGATTACCGAAGCGGTGTAATCAGATTTAGATGTCTACAACCACAAGTAGAAATCAACATACTTCTAACCTTCCCAAAGGAACATTGAGCATGTTAAAATGTCTCATTGACAAACTATCTTGCAACCCTTTTTTAAATTATTCCTACAATGATAACCCAATCTTCAACATTATTAGATACAAGGCATATCAATGAAATAATAATACAATTTCATATAGTTTCTTTACAATCCCTTTCAATGCAACTAAATGTATGAAAATAAAACTTGCAACACAAAATGCATAGGATGATATCTAATTTTCTTCATTTCCTTCATGTATCCATCCTCCACAATAGTGTACATAAAATAAAGATCTCATTTCTTTATAATACAATACACAAATGACAAAATAAAAGGGTCCAAATCTCTTAGAATGCAATACACAATAACATGGAGAAGGATTTCATCCCTTCAAATTCATTACAAAGTTAAACATCCCTTCCTTGCTACTATGCAATCATTCTTTGGAACAATATGACTAAGATGGCAAGAGATTCTATAATACATGTACAATGCACAATGACAAGTTTTCTCCTTGAAGCAACATCTACAAGATGATATTTCCAAGATTTTTCCATTTCTCTCTTGAGCACAAATATGCAAATACATCATAACAAAAAAAAATACCATGGGTACTCTCCTCTCGACAATAGGCCTCCAAAGAGACAACTGTCGAGCTAGGGGGAACAAGACTCAAAATGGGTATCACATACAATACTACAAATGAATATAAATTACATTAAAACACTTGAATAATTTCATCCCAAGGGTATATCACAATGATTCACAAAAGTAACCATGAACATAGGGTGAAGGTGTGCTTTTCAAATAGGAGACTTGAAATATCAATCCCTATTTGCAATAACAATTTTCATACACTTTCAAGGCTTTCACAAATCAAAAAACTTCATGCCCTTTTAGGGCTTTCACAATCATCCTCCAAACAAACTACCACCAGCTATAGCTTCTTTGAAGCCCATACTCGATAAACTTCCTTTCCACACCATACTTCCCTTATCACCCCTAAAGCAAGATATCAGTGATTATGGCATACAATGGAGCCCATACTCCAAGGTTCTCAACTAATTTTTCAAGCCCAACTAACCCTTTCACCCAGGACTTCTCTTGCCTTCCCAAGGGGTGAGTGAAGTTTTCACACGCATAACAACACTCATAATAAAATGGAGAAACAAGAGAAAATCAAATGCAACAACACATTTCATCTCAATACAACAACATCACAATCTTCCCACAACATGAATCACCATTCAAACATTTACATGAATGCTACATCACAATACAACACCATGCAATTTACATACAATATGAATCTCACACTTCTTCATGCTCATGAATGAAACACCATTATGAAAGATTGAAGAAAATTTCTACATTGGCAATAAGAAACCAACCTTGAATCCTTTTGAAAAATGGATATGAAAGGTTGTAGAAGAGATCCCTCCATGATTCCAAACTCTAAGAGTCTCTAAAATTAGAGAGTGGGTAGAAAACCCACTAATTTCACCCCAAGTCCTCTAAAAAGGATCCCCAAAACCCCCACTATCTAAAAATAGTCATGACATGATCTGCCTTTTGTTACACCTTGTCTCCTTCTAAAAATGTATCCTTGATTAACTAAGAGAGTGTGGAAGAAGTCACGTGACACTTCAATTTCGAATTTCTTTGAAAGTGACTTATTTGGAGGGTTTTGAAGGTCATCTAGGCCTACTAAAGGTAAAATTTAGACCCCATAACCATACTACTGTCATGTGAGAACTTATTTTTCACCAAAATAACCCCCTTGGACCACTTTTCAATCCCTAAAAGTTATTGGGAATTTGGAATTCGAATTTCCATTGATGGAGACTTCTCCTAACACTCTACCATAAGAGGTTGATGACGAGATGTCATTTTCCATGATGCTTAACAAAAGGAATCCTTTTGAACTCCTCTCTTTAAAAGGAAACCTAGGATAAACTCCAAGGTTTTGTGTGATCTTGTGACATACTGGAATCTACTTAGTAGAAGATAAATGTGAGGAGGCCTATTCTGCTTCTTAAATAATTTATATAAGATTTTTAAATTTGCTTGCTATTTCAAAATAACAACCACACAAAAAGAAATATATTTTTGTACCTTTTTTGTTTTCATAATGAATACAATATAAAAATGCAACTATATGAATTCCTAATTTAAACAAGGGTTATTAAAGTAAATAACAAAGATAGGGTAACAAGAAATTTAAGCAAATAACATGAAAAGTAAAATCCTAATGGACATAAGCCTTAAAAACAACATGTCTACGAGTTAATCCTTTGAAAAGATCAGTGGGTAACCAATGTAAATAGGAGTGGTGCTTCCTTAATTACACTAATGCAATCATCGATGGGAATTCAGTAACTATAAGATGTTTCACTTTTCATCATAACACAATGTCGTAGAAAGTGCACTCAGACAAGACAAAATATGTAGGAACAATATACATGATCTCTTCTCAAACTAAGTATGTTAGCAGAATTTGTAGACTTGTAGCAAACAATAGAATTAAAAGATTACACAATCAAAATAACACAATAAAACTATTGACTCAACTACATTCCAAGAACATACATTGACAAAATATAACACACTTAGGCAAGAATCACTACACTCCAAATGTGAGCACCAATAGCATATATTATTGCATCAAAATATTGGCTCAGGATATATGTTACTTTCCTAAATTTATAAGAAATATCCTCCTCAATTAGTGTTGAGAGTGAGAGATATCTTTATGCAAACATGTGGTTCTAAACTAAAAAAACAAATCTATTTATTTACAAACTAAGTCTCTAGCTAGTTCTTAGTAGGACTTCATCCATATTTTTATCATTAAATGGATGCATGAGCCTTTACATGTCTTAAAACAAAGAAAAAAAGAGAAAATAAGAAGAAGAAAGCCTTTAGATGATGTAGGAGTGTCTAGAAGTACCAAAAATAGAAGGTCCATCTTTAGTAGATGTCTGTAGGAGTTAAATTGCCTTCATAATGCATTTTTGGTGCATGGAAAGCTCTAAATTTAGAACTTGCAGTTAACTATCAGTGCACCTCTAGCTTCTTCAAATAAATCCTATGAACTTGGCTTAGCTCCACATCTTGGAAGCAAGTTTAGAAAAATACAAAATTTCACCAACTATTAAGATTGAAATTCTAGCTTTTGGGTTTTGTTCCCCTTCATACCAGAGAAATGTCTAGGTATTTGCTCTTGAATTTCTCAATAATCTTGGTGATTTGGACTGCATCTAGAAAATCTAAAGCTTTGTATTTTTCCTTCACTTTTTGCCTATAATTTTCCACCTCGATGCGAGTCTCTAAAAAATCTCCCAATTTCACATCCAAGTCTAATAATGTTAATTTAGTCTGGAATGCTTGTCTAATATCATCATCATTAGAAGCTTCTTCAAAAGTTTTTCAGAACTATTCAAAAACTCCCTATACAGTCTTCAATTTATCCCTTGAATCATCTTCAAAAATATCTAAGCACACATCACTATAATGTTTCTCTACCTCCAAAATTTTCTCTTGGGTTTGATCCTTAAGCTTATGAATACCTGCATCTAATGTTTCAATTACTTTATTGCCATCCACATTCTTCTCTATCCAATCATTAATTTTATATAACTCTTCCACTATATATGTCTCCATTAACATCCAATACCTTTGACCCTTGATTTACTGTAGTGCTTACAGGTCCTTTCCCCAGGTACATACTTCATTCATTAAACCAAAATCTTGATTCAAAATGGCCACCAACTTATCTACAATATTCTACATATGGTGTAGTAGTTTAATATTTCCCCATATAATCTACACACTTTTCTCTTTAAAATTTTCTTGTGATTGTTGAAAAGCTTTCAAAAATGGGTCTAGCTATACCATCTCCTTATCTCTTTTCTCTAGTGCCACATTAAAAGTTTCCTTAGGATTTTCAGGATCTAAGGGACCAGAAACTTCATTTAGATATCCTTTTAGGTTCTCATTCTATTTCCAAAGTGTTAAAAATTCTATGTCATCCTCTTCTAAGTGCCTAAACACTTCTTTGATTCCAGTTGGGACCAATAACTTGGTTGTCTTCAATGTGAGTTTTCCAAGCACAACATCCTTTATTTGATAATCTTTCCAAGTCAATTCCTCAAATCTACATGGGGAGGAGGGATATAACTATGAGCAAATAAATCCTAGTTATTATCACTAATGATAAAGGCCAATGCCCATGCATCTTTTGGTGGTGACTTAGGTTTCCTAAGAACTTAGATCAATTCTCTCATTCCTTCTTCCTTAGTATCATATCATTTCCTTTTATTTCTAATCACCTCTTTTCTTAGCCATCTCAGAATATGTTTCATTGGAGATTTACCTTTTGACAAAGAAGGATTTTTCTTTGCTATGCTCTACCCCTTATCAATCTTATTTGGAGTCTTCTTCTTTTGTGAGAGATCCACATTGTGAGTCTCTATATTTTTTGAGTCCACAATTCTCACCTTTGTGTCTTGGGAAGTTTTTTGAGGTTGCTCACATATTCACCATTCCCTTGAAACTTCATCATCTAGTATTTGTTGTGGCTCTTCCTCCTATTCTACTTGGACCTATTCTTCTTCATTACTTGGAGGGAGAGGAGTAGTTGAAAATTTATCTATGAAAAATGTAGCTTGGTTTCCCAATTGTGGAGCTACTTCAGTTCCTTGTGGCTGAGATGGAAATTGATTCTAATCCTCCTATTGAGGTTGCTTAGTTGGAGTATCTCTTATCTTATCTCCCACCAGTTTGATGCAACCTGACATAAAATGAAAACCTAACATCTAAAAGACATCAATCCCTTCACCCTCCTTCTCATCAATCCATTTTTGCAACTCATCTTCTAAAGTGGTAGATTGAATAGGCTACTAGGGAATGGATGGTGGTGTAATGGTGGAGCTTCTCCTCCATTCCAACTTTGTGGCTCTAGCAAGATGAGTCCTCCAACTCAAAGGAAGGTTATCTTCTTCATCTTCTTTATCTTCTTCTTCCTCATTTGGAATGACTTTTGGGATTGACGGAAAAGGAATAACTCATCTAATCACCTTTTCTCTCCTCTTAATCATATTTTTTATCTTTCTTGATTTAGGCGCTGATGGGAAGGCTTTCACCTCTTTTTGAGGAGGAGACACTGTCTATTCTTTTTCTTTAATCCCTCCCAACCCTTGATTTGGTGGTGGTAAGTGAGGATTATCCTAGATTTATGTAGCTTCTACATTCTTTGATATTCTCTAACCCTTGAACATTTTCTACCCTTTGTTGTCATGGTGCTTGAGTTGGAACTTCCTCTGGCTTAGCTTGTTAGGGAGAAGTTCTCTTTCTCTTTCCTTTACTTTTCTGAGCCCTATAATATACAAGTTCTTTGCCAAGTTGGTGTATTATTTCTATCCTTACTAGGGATTGAGTTGTAAAAGTGGACAGTATTACCTTGGCTCCTCTACCTCTTACTAAGTTGGCTATAGCATGGAAGACTACCACTTGAGGAATTGGATCCAATTTAAAGGGTCTTTTAATCTAATCCTTGGTCAATTAGATGATGTGCCTAGCCATGTGATTAATATCTAAGTTTTCTTCCTTGTCAATCTCCACATTCATAATGGGTTGATCAAAAATCTTGTCTCTATTATACAATGGATCAAGGAAATCCTTAATATCTTGTTGTAGTTCCTTTAAATGAACCTTTATCTTCAAAGAACTACTTTCCAAATAGAGAGTCATCCTACAATAATCCCTTATATAGATATCATAGTCATCTATTGCATTCATCTAATGGTCCTTGATTACATGTTCTTGTTGAAATGGTTTTCCCAATAAATACTACACTCTTCTAGTGTTATCAAAAAATGGACGATGAGATTTATATTCACCCAAGGGATACTAATCCCACTCAGGCTCAAAAGATAGGATATCCTACCTTTTGGAACATAGTAATGACTCCTACAGTAATGGACCACACCTAGGTTATCTTATGCTACTTCCTTACTCTATCATATGTAGAAAAGAGTTGTCAAGCAATCTCCAACAATATAAGTCTATCACTTGGATACCTAGGGAGCTTCTTCAGATTGATACTCATAATGACTACCCTCAAATAAGTGAATTTATGAAATTAAATGTAATAGGTGTCAACTTCTAAAATCATTGTCACTACCTCATCTAACATCCTCTTCACATAATACCCTTCAATAAACTAGATAATCACAAAAATAAAAGCATCATTCACTATCTTGTATTTCTTGCTGTGTTCGTGAAGCATTTTCTTCACCAACTAGGGATATACTATATAAGGCCATGCATTTTCATATTGCATGCTACGCTTTTTAAATAGTACTAGATAATCCATTGCCCTTGTTGCTAGTAAGTACATCAAATAGGATGTCATATAGAACTTACAGTTTTCCTTAACTGTTACTAGTTGCTCATCCAAATACTCACTAAGAATGGAAACCTAATCAATTGGCATCTTTTTTGCTTTGATAGTCTTAATAAAATACAACATCCATATGTTTAGGTGTCCTGATATAGGTAACCCCATAACTCTACTCAAGAGTATTATAGAATATATATCCTCTTTCTTATAACCCGTTGTCTTGTCTAATTTTCTTGCTTTGCATATGAGAGGAGTCCTCTCAATGAGATATGAGGACTGGATGATTTTAGATGCTTTCTCTACATGTTCTCTATACCATCTTTCTACTTGGTGATAGGTTAATCTGATAAACTAATATGCCCTTTGGAAGATGGAGTAACTTCTCTATGTTCTTAGGTCATAGATCTATTATGATCTCTCCAGTTATACTCTTCATGAAAGTTTTCTTAGAGACATAGTTTTCTACTAATGTCATGATCAATTTCAAGGACTATACTAATACTGAGTGTGATGTTGTGTTGACTAGTCTTAATTGGATAAGAGCAGATATCAATGGGGACCTCTCTATAGCTTTGTTGCACTATACCAAGAACATGTTTTGGTCTATATGACCAAGTTTGATGTTCTTAATCTTTGAATAGTCATCTTGGAAGCATGAATTTTCTAGAACACTTGAAACTTGAAAATAATTAGTTTCACGACCATCTTTGTAGAAAGGGAGGATGATCAAGAAGCCATTAAATCTTCAAAAAATCAAAATCTATTAGTCCAAAGTCAAACAAAAATCAATTAATATAAAACCTAATCATGACATGAAAAAATCCAAAAACATTAATTGCTAAAAGACATCTAAAAAACCAAATTCTCACCTTGATATGCAAAAAGAGAGTGCACCTAGCACACCTCAAAGGTGCGCAAGGTGTGCAATCTCTTATGCAAAATTTTATTAATGGTGCACATTTGGCACACCTTTTGGGGTGCACCAAGTGTGCACCATTTTCCCTATAAGGATGTTTATTTCAAAGGTGCATAGCTATGCACCTAGGTAAGTGCACATTTGTGCACCTTTATTTAGGTGTTGACTTCTTGGTTTTTAAATTTTTGTAAAACAAGGTGCCCAACTTGCGCACCTCAGAGGTGTGATAGCTGCACACCTTGTAGAATTTTTGAATTTTGTTTGTCTTTGTTTGTGTAAGTGAAGGCATGGGTGGTTGGGCTTAGTAGTGCACCTAATGAGCTGTGTAGGTGTGGGTCAGGAAGATGGAGCAAAGAATGAAAGTGGAGTTAAAAGGGAGGGGGTCCTAGGTTTTATAGACCTAGGATCTAGTGCACCTCTTAGAGGTGTGAAACTACATTACTATGCATTTCCAAGATGGAAATGCTTTCATCTTCACTTCCATAGCACACTAGTGCACCTTGCCAGGTGTGCTAGGTGCACATTTTTTCTTGCAAAATATGACTTTCTTGCTCAAAATTCTAGTTTGTAGAATTTGAATTTTTAGGTTAGGACCTAGATTTGGCCAAAGAAACTAGGAAAAACCCTAAAAAGGATCTAGACCTTACACTAAGGATTTGAAAAACTAATAAATAAAGTAGGAGGGCCCCACTTCTAGGAAAAATGGGGTGTGCATTGCAAAACCACAATAAATAGCCCTGATAAAAAGGAAGAAATGACAAAGGCATTTCTTCAGCAGCAAACATTCATCTGATGTGTGTCTAACACCAATTGAATCCTAAATACTCCAAGTTTATTATGAGTCACTTTATAGTCAAAATATTAGAATATGAAATCTCCAAGTTCAACGTGTGTTCAGTGTATCCATTTCCTTCAACATCTTATAATACAATTTATCAAAAAATTCTAACAACTTGGAAACAATCTTCCACCCCTTTCCATTCCATTCATTGGAATCTTCATGAAAGTTGTTTATCAATCCCTTGTCTGACTAGATGAGATAATCAATTCAGAGGGCTCTTAATTGGTTGTTTCTTTTCATTTGAAGTCCTAGGTAATCTTTTGAATACATAGCTCACAATGTCACTATTTTATTCTTCGATAAAGAAATTGTTTTGATATATGATAGCTCATTTATAGTGTATATCCCTATAGTCAGATTACCTTTCTCAAAATTTGTAGAATCTTTCATTCTTAACACCTTTTTATTATTTTATTTTCTTTCTGTACCTTGACCATGCTTAGACTATGTGGCTAAGACATTGGTGTCATTTCTCAGATTCAATCTTTAAAGACCCTTGTGTTCCTCTTTTAAGAACTTTTTAGAAACTCTCATGCCAAACAATGATCTTAGAAATTATTTTAAGAAACCCTTCTATTTGAATCGGTAGGGTTTGGACTATCCTTTGCTATTTTCAACCTTGGTTCGAAAACACCTAAGATAATAGATGTTTAAATTTGAAAAGTGTTGAGAACTTGTTGATCCACAATTCCAAATTCAAGACTAAATGTCCCCTATTACTGCAAGTAACATCTATTCCTCAGTTGGTATAAGAAACAAAGTCATTAAAATGTTTTGAAAAAGAAATACCTCTTCCCAAAATTCAAAACCAAAAGATTGGTTAATAAGATTTGTCAAGATAAAATCTTGGATGCACCTAACCCATAGATTGATGCAACTTTGAAAATAAACTCACAACTAAAAGAAAACATGCAATTGGAAAGAAACACACTTGTAGAAATAAACACATTTGTAGAAAATGAAATAATTATTTTTATAAGGCTTCAAAGTAATGCTTTAGAAATTTGTCATTGACTAGAAATGGAACCAATTCCCCCTGTAAGAAACTCAACCTAAAAGTTTTTTTTCCCAAAATTTCCATGATCTAATAAGGACGAATCCATAAGAGTTGGAACTTAGTGTGGCTTCCTGACTTTTCTTTTACTTTGTCCCAGAGTAGAACAAGGTCATATATTCTAAAAGACTTTATCATGGCCCTCTTCTTGAACCATATTTTCACGATAGCTTGATGTTTTTCCATATGATCCCAAGCTGATGTCCACTTTTCATCCATCTCTAAAAGATTCATTAATCTGATTTGCACTTTGTTAGCATCTTCAGCATACCCACTCATGAATTTACAAAAGTTGATCTATTATCGCATACTAAGGAGAATGACATCCCAAATCTAGTAACAATGTGTTCTTCCAAGAAGTTCGTAACCACCTTAGCTATGCAATTTCTAGAAGTTTCTAATTCTACCCAATGTGTATAGTAATTTGTAGTTATGAAAATAAAATAATGTCCTCTTGATGATGGTGGGTTTACTAGACCAATGAAATCCAACCCCCACTTTGTGAAGGGGCCTACCTCAAACACCGTTTACAGGATGTCTTTCTTTGTTAGCACCAGTTTAAAAAATGTGGCAAGTACGCACATGTTCAAAAGTATCTTTGAAGATTGTGGGCCAAAAATAGCCTAATTTTAAAATCATATGGGTCATAGCCTCTATTGAACCATGTCCTATACTATATTTATCGTGTAATTGTTCCAAGACTTCCTTCACTTCTTCATGTCCCAAGAATTTTAGATAAATTCCTTCATAGTTCCTTTTGTATAATTTTTTATCATGCAGCATATAGGATTCACACTTCATATTTAGTCCTCTACACTATGAACTATTCATCCAATCGGGGTACTAATTTTGTAAAAGATAGTAAACAATATCTTGGTACCAAACCTATGTTATTATACCTTGGTCAATATCAACTTGAGATACTTTAATCTTCTTTTTATCATCTACATTTGTTTCATCATCAAATCTGAATTTCTTTTCATCCTTGATCTGGTTATCCATCATCATTTTTGATAATCCGTGCCCTCTTACTAACTTCATGGGTTGAACCTCTAAATCAAATTCTTTAAGGATTTCCATCCATTTTCCTCATCTTTTTCCAAGTTCATTTTGCATCAACAATGTTTTAATCGCCAGATAAGACACAATCACATATACCATGCTCCTTAGTATATAATGCAAAAACTTCTTTACTACTTTGATGAAAAAAATAGACTATTTATTGAGATTGGAATAATTTAACTCGACATTTTTTAGAGGGCAACTCATAAAGGCAATGGGCCTTTCATATTCTTTTTTCTTCTTCTCCATAAGAATCCCAACACATGAATGTTCTAAAGCAAAAGAGTATTGTTGGTCATTTTTGCCTTCCCACCAAAATCATCAAATTTAAATTCAATGAAGTAAATGTTCACAAGTTTTAAATATTCAAAAGGGCACAAATACTTTATGCTAACCTCATATATTTCTTTCCCTGCACATTTTTATGTTTCTGTGGGCCCACAAGTCCCCATCATTAGATCAAGAGATAGCTACAGTCAGTGCTATCTCACTATGGGAAGTTGCATGTTGTTTTGCCATGTTAGAGTAAATAATTAATTATTAATTCTTTATTCTATTACTTAAGCTTACTTAGGTAAATGTAGTTATTTAATAATTTGTATTTAATGCATGTAGGGGTTAATTGATGACAACATAGGAGTTTGTTCCCTTCTAGCATGTTCCACCTTTTGTGGATATGTGCTGAGTTGTCATCCTTATCTTCTACCACCTTCTAGCTTGTTCTACAAGCTTCCATGAGCTCTTTATAAACGGGCTCCCTCTTTGTATTTTCATCACATTATCACATTGCTTCTCATTGTAAATACATTTTCATTGTGTTTGCATACTTGTGGTCTCTCATGTTCGTTTAGTGTTTTTCCCTAGCTCCATGCTCTTCCTCTCCTTGGCTTCTCTTTGACAGGTTCTCGCATGCAGGTGATCTTGGGCATCTTTGGAGTTGGCTTTCCTCAACTCCAACATGGTATCAGAGCCTTCCTGCTGCTACTTCGTTGAAGAATTTTGAAGCCATGATTTGAAGTTACAAACCCTAGTTTGTTGGTGCATTTTTTTTTCAAATCAGGGGATTAGAAAATTTTTGGAGCACTTTGGGACCAAACGAACATCACCATTGGATCCAGAAGGCCATTTTCTGTCAGGATTCATATAAAATTTGTCAATTTTGGACACAGGGCATTTTTGGAAATTTTTTGAAGCCTCTAGGTCGCTATCGTATGGACTGTACAGACGCAGGGTCAAAAAAAAAAAAAAACTATTAAAACGGGCCACCGAGCGGCCACCTGTGCACCGCTCATTGGCAATCGCAGCCGGCTGAGTCGCCATTGGGCAGCCCCGGCCCAGCCGCTGCCAGTCGGCTGCCCCTGCTCTGCCCACCGCAGCGGTGCCGGTTCAGTTTCGCCACTACCGCCTAAAGTCGCCGCCCGTCACCTCTACGCCACACAGTTAGCATCTAAAATCCGCATCAGTGACAGTTCAGCCCGCCTAGTTGATAGGTGTCTGCCCCGTCAGCAGCCTGCATCAGCTTTGGAGTACAGTCAGTTGTCATCCGTGTGAGACACGTGGCAGAGGTGCCACATGGCACATTGCCACGTGGACCCTGCCACATCATCATCTGTACATGCCACGTGGCACCCTTTTTTATAGCGACAGCTGTCTAGCTGTCAAATTTAATCGCATGACTTGTTGACATCAGTGCTTAGTCATCAAACCTTGCATGCACCTCTCCTAATTTGGTTTTGGACCTACTTGTGATTTTTTGGCCATAACTTTTGCATACATAGGTATTTTTTTGATTTGAAAGAAGCACCAGAAAGCTGGTTCCGAAGCGGAGACATTGGTGTAGGTATTTTTAGATTTTGATGCTTTTTTATTGCCTATTTTTTCAGTTGAAATCTGAAGTTCTTTTTTTGACTCCGACATGCATATCTTTTGTGTCCCATGCCTATTTTTTGAAAACTTTATATTTTTGGAAAGCTGGTTCAGTCACCTTTTCAGAAATGTAGTCCTTTTCCTTAGTTTTTGGCCTTTTCTCTTTCTATCATAATTTTGGCATTTTAGCTATATGGTGGATATCGTGAGTATTTTAGGCCCGAGGATCATTTTCCTAGCATGGTTTCTCTTGTTTTAGGTTGTACTTTGTTTTATTGCAACTCTTTTTCAATTTTGATCATTGTAGCTATCATTTTGAAGCACTTTTTTGTATCATACTGAGATAAAGTGCCACTTTTTGCATTCCAAGAATCATGAACGTTGTTTTGAGTTAGTTGTACATGCACTATTTTCATAAAGCACCATGGGGGGATTATTGTTTTCTTTTTTAGGCATTCTCCCTTTGTCAAGTGAGTGTCCCTTCCATGACATTAGCCCCATGCAGAGTCACTTTGACTGTGTCTTTATAGGTGTCTGTACCTCTTTTCCTCTCTCCTCGTTCTTGGTTCGTTTGCAGGAGACTTTGGCCCACCTTCTCAGTTTCCCATCATCACACCTCGTCTGCATTAAGGGGGGTTATGCTGTTGTTCTAATGCATCCGTGGTTCAATGGTTCGATAGTGTGAACTATGTATTCAGTGGTTGATCCTACATACAAGGCGATTGCAGTGGCTGACTACCTATGCATTTTGGTGAGATGGATCATCTACCATATAGACATGCTCGGTTCATGCCTTCTTCTTCCATAGAGGTTCTTCAGATCAGTAGTTTGGCAGATTTGCAGCTTCTTCATGCTTCAATGATGCTTCTTCATGATCACTCCTTGTTCCTATTTTAAGGGACAATTTCCCTAGCTGGAGACTTCTTCAGTTCTTCACTAAGTTACCTCTTTTTGGGAGAGGGTTTTTCCCACATGGTTTTCTCTCTTTCCCCATTTACAGAGGTTGCATCTTCTTGCATTGTACTTGGGTACCTAACATGGTCTCGTTGCTAGGACCCATTATGCATTCATCATAGTTTTGTGAGCTTAAGGCATTTCCCTAAGTTGCACTTAAGGGGGGGTGTTAGAGTAAATAATTAATTATTTATTATTTATTCTATTACTTAAGCTTACTTAGGTAAATGTAGTTATTTAATACTTTGTATTTAATGTATGTAGTGGTTAGTTGATGACAACATGGGAGTTTGTTCCCTTCTAGCATGTTTCACCTTTTGTGGATATGTGCTGAGTTGTCATACTTATCTTCTACCACCTTCTAGCTTGTTCTGCAAGCTTCCATGAGCTCTTTTATAAACGAGATCCCTCTTTGTATTTTCATCACATTATCACATTACTTCTCATTGTAAATACATTTTCATTGTGTTTGCATACTTGTGGTCTCTCATGTCCATTTATGGTTTTTCCCTAGCTCCATGCTCTGCCTCTCCTTGGCTTCTCTTTGACAGGTTCTCACATGAAGGTGATCTTGGGCATCTTCGGAATTGGCTTTCCTCAACTCCAACATGCCATAGAGACATAGCGCCTTTTGGCCATGCGTTAGGTGGGTCCTCCCTTGCCTCGTTGTTTCTCCGGTGCTAAGCTTTGCTAAATCAACGGTGGGTGCTATGGTGCTATCAAAAAATCTGTGTTCCTTGCCATTAGTGACATAGCACCTAGATGGAAAGTGATACTGCAACAACATTAGAAGGAAGGTGGGTCCCAAATATGCCCTGTTGGATATTAGTGATGAAATTTTTCAGACACTTTGGTAGTTGATCAATTTTTTCATTGGCTAAGGTATGACTATGTAGAATGTGGGTCTTGCTTCACTTAGCAGACCACAAATGAGGACTTGTTAGACAAGTTGGCACGTGGCCAATTTCTATTGGTTGGTATACTGATAGGTCAGATCGATCTTGCTCATCACTAGATCTAAGGAAATCAATGGTGGGTGCTATCTTGCTATGGGAAGCTATGAGGATATTACCCATAGTGACATAGCACATCGTTGATGGATGGCATAAATGACGTCATGGGCCTGCCTTTCTCCAAAGTGATATTACAGCTCATCCTTTTTGGTAGTTGTTAGGTGGGTTATAGTATGGTGGTGATATTTCATTGGTCAACTCAGACAACTCAGTGTGTAGTTGTACAAATTTGTTGATCACTGCCAGATCTAAGGAATTCGACGGTAGGTGCTATCTCGCTATGGAAAGATGCGATGATATTACCAATAGTGACATAGCGCCATTATGCCACATGGATCAGTGGGGCCAGGTCTTGCTAAGACAAGGATGCTAGGTTGAGCCAGATGGTTGCCAAGTGGATTCATGAACCAAAAACTTTATTGGGGTAAGTGCAGTATTATGAGGATCTTCCATGATTGTTGATCTCATGGAGATCAATGGTGGGTGCTATCTCGCTATGGAAAATTGCAAGAATATTACCCATAGCGACATAGCGCCTCAGCCACACATAGTAGGGTGGGGCCAAATGTTATGGAACTATAGGGATGGTACTAGTTTGGGCTGAGTCAGATGGTGGGTGTGTTCAGTTGGTTCATGGGCACAAAAGTTTTAAGGGCAGAGCACAGTAATACGACGAGTCTTCACGATCATCAGATTAGTCTAGATCCATGCTGTGCACTATCTCGCTATGGGAAATTTCTTAGAGGATACACATAGTGACATAGCACCTTGGTGACACATGTTTGAATGGGTCTGGTGGAGGCAGTAATGGTTAGATGCACTGGCAGTTAATGCGACTGTCGTAGTTAAAAAGAAAAGATGGCACGGTTAGTTAGAAGACATGGTCAACTGCATGGAAACTTGCAAGGTGGCAGAATGAAGTGAATTGATTGGCCCACATGGCCTATTTCACTTATAGTGTTTGGCTGACTTGCTGACTCTATTGATTCATGCACCAAAAATGATAAGAAATCAAGGTTTTACATGAATCTGATCTTCATGATCAATTCCAACCACCAGAAGTGAATGTGAAGCATGCAGAGACACTCTACCACCCCGATCTAATCTATCTACCTGGTTAGAGCATAGTTATGGCATTGCCTCTGTCTTCTCAATGCCCTATTTTAGTTAACAGTTAGATTTCATGGTACCTAAAGCTATACTTAGATCAGATTTCTTCAGATCCCCATGATTGTTCTTGGCAGAGCCTTGATGGCAGTGGTTACAGGATAGTTTTGGAGGGAAAATCTTAGTTATGCTTGAACTATAAAGGCAATTTTTCTAAATTTTGTAAATGTCAACCTTTCTCTATTTTCTCAATTTCTGCTCTGTAGATTCTTAGTGTAAATTCCCCTGTGCCTCTAAACTCAATGATTTTTAGTCTTATCTCTTTCAGCCATTGGTATGAAAGTGCAAGAACTCTTTGCCTCTTACTGGTGTTTTGTAGAGATCTATGATCTGCATGACTATATCTCCTTGGCCTATGTATGATAATATAAGTGAATCTCTCATTCCTTGTGTCATTCATCTTGGTCTTCTGATTTGCATGTGATTACTAGATTAAAGCAAGTCTGAATGTGTATATTCTTGGTTTCATTCTGGTTCAATAGTGCATATATAGGCAGCGATTGATCTGAACACTCTATTTTGGTAAATTACCTCTTTAGATTAGGTTAGGTAGATTTTCTTTCATGCTCTCCTTCTCCCTTTTCCTCTCTAAGAGTAGTTAGGTGCATCTTGATAGTAAGAGGAAGCTGACCTTCTCTAGAGACTCGACCTCATAGTTCAAGTCCCACACCTTGGAGGTTGTTTCCATGTTTCATTAGGTTGTCCTAATGCATAGGCTTTGGACAAGGGTGCAAACCTAAGTGAAAAAAGTTTTTGGCATGCTCAGTAGGACAACTTTTCAAAAAAATTCAAGCCTACTGGTGTCAAAGGGAAGATTCCAAGATCAATATCGAGGAGATAGTACTAGCTTCCATGTTTAAGCCTTCGAGAGGCTCATTCTTCAAAGTACTTGGCGACTCTGAGCTTTAAATACATATCTAGTTCCAGACCAAAGTCACAGTGATTCATGCCCAAAGCTAAAATAGGGGCATCTTCTAGAGGTAAGTTTCAGTATCAACAGCTTTCATTTTCAAACCCTAGAAGAAGGAAGACTAGAATATCTTTATCACCGATTAGGAGTGCAATAGTAACAAATACACCTACAAGATCTATCTCTACTTTGCCTACTGTTAGATCTCAACCTATACTACCATCAATACATATCAATAGATCACTTGTCTATATGGCATTGCCTAGAGCTCATACTTTTGCCATGTTTAATGGTGGGAGCCCTCTCTTATTAGCCCAAAGACATGACATACCAGTAGCTACCCTCAATAGTATACTAGAGTTTACTAGTGAAACTTCCATCTCTCCCTTAGAACACATTCAAGAGGTTGCAAATGTCTACAATATCCATGGTATTACAGAGGATGATGTTGCAGTTAGGCTGCTAGCCTCATCCTTGAAAGGAAAAGCAGTACAATGGTATAGAGGTTTAGCTCATGGTTCTATAATAGATTGGGATGGATTAGGAGTAGGATTGTGCAAACATTTTGAGGATAAAAGTGACTATTTGTCACTTTTAGAGTAGTTGACTACTATAAAAAGAGCCCCCCATGAATGTATGACTAATTTTAATTATAGATTTCAAAAGACATGGGATAGAATACCTACTTTAGTCAATCCTACCCTTGGTAATGCCTTCTTGCATTACCTTAGAGCTTTTAACAGTGATATTGCCACTACAATCCAAACTATCGGAGGAGATACCTTGCCTGATACTTATGACATAACAATAAAATTAGAGAACATCATAATATAAGGAGGTAAACTAGCTCCAAGGCCTCCTATGCCTTTCTTTTCTGATGTTCCAAATCATCAACCAACAATAGCTCCTCTTCCCATAGCTTCTACATCACAACCCCTTGTCCTAGTCCCTCAAGCTTCCACATCTTCAAATGGGATAGATGAAATCAAAGAGATGATGCAATCTCTAATGCAGAACATGGATAAAAGAGAAAAGAACCCAAAGAAAAGATTGCAAGATTATGGGAAGAAGCTAGAGGATAACTCTTCTATGATGCAGAAAGTAAGCAACAAGGTGGTGACTTTAGAAAGACAGCAAGCTTAAGGTAGTAAACTTCATCAATTGCAATATCAAACTCCAAGTAGTGGTAGGCCTCCAAATCCTAATCATTGGAACAATTATTTTGATCAGAGTAGGCAGGGTGGCCATGCTTCAACCTCAAATGTAAACCAAAGTAGGGCCATAGTCCCTCAAAATAATATGGATCAAGATCAAGATTTGTGTCCCTCTTGTAACTACTCCTATGCCTATTGTATGTGTCAGTAGGCTAAATCTTTTACGGCTTTGATAGTCCAAGAACCTGCAACAAAAAAATCATACACGGAGGACCAATTTAAAGATGCCTCAGATATGCAAAGACATGGTGATTGCTCTTTTATGAATCATTAGATGGAGGAGCATTTTAATGTAAACTAGGATTCCATTTCTCATAAAACTAGAAGGAAAATAAGAGATATGGAAGATGCCATCCTTCCTCCCAAGTAGGAACTCCTTCCTCCATCTCAACCTCATACAATTGCAACTCCCAAGGGTTCTACCAAAACACTTGCTATGCCATTCAGTGTGGAAGAGCAAATGAAGAAGACAAATGTGAGTATCTCCATGTGGGATGCTATTGCTACTATACCCATGCAAAAGAGGTTGCTGCAGCAAGAATCGAAAAGAATTGAACCAAATGATTGGACACTCAGCATGGAAAGTGCCACAAGCCTAGTACAACCATCAAGGGAGGTAGAAACAAGTAAAAAGGTTAGACCTCCACCATTTTATGTTTCTCTAATTATAGGGGGCAAACTAGTCCATAAATGCATGATTGATTCAGGGGCTAGTAGTTCAGTGATGCCTAGGTGTGTTGCTGATGCTCTATGAATGAAATATGAGCCCATTGTTAGGGATGTATTACAGTTGGATGGTAGTACTATAAAGACTATAGGGATCCCTAGCAATGTGGAGATGGCCTTAAATGCATGCCCTGGTTGTATTATAACCTAAGATATCTCTGTTGTTGAGGTCAAGCCATATTTTTCCATCTATTTGTCAAGAGACTTTATTACCCAAATAGGTAGTTTCATATCTTCTGACTGGTCATTTATGTCTTTTAAAATGATATATGGAGCCAATGGTTCAATTAGAATAGAGCCTCAAGCCCTCCATCATACTGAATCTTACACCCCTAATTCCATCAACATAAATTTCCCTATTCTAGAGATGGATGAGAATGACATAGTGAATGAGCCCACCACTTCCCTAGTAGAGATACTTGATTTTTTCTTGGATGAATGGGCTAATGCGTATCAATTTGACCCTATGTTAGAAGCCCTTGAGACAGGTCTCAGTACTTACTATATATTGGAGAAAGATGCTCTAGTTCCCAATCTTGTGGTGACTAAAGAAGATATGAGTAGGATATGGAGTATGTACTTTGATGGATCAAGGAATAAAAATGGATCAGGGGCTAGTGTGATGTTGATTTCTCCTACACAAGTAAGGTATTACTTCTCCTTTAGGCTCCTATTTAGTTGCACTAATAATTTAGCCAAGTACGAATCCTTGATTCAAGGTCTCCTACTTGCTCAAAAAAGAGGAATCCAAGCCTTAAGGGTGTATGGAGACAGTGAGTTGGTGGTTAATCAAGTGAGAAATTAGAATACCACAAAGAATGGTTTGCTCAAGTCTTATAAAAATAGGGTATAGGATTTTCTTGAGGGTTTCAATGCATTTAATATTCAAAGCATCCCTAGAAAAGAAAACAGACATGCTGATAGACTTGCAACAATAGGTGCATCTTATGATGTGCCAAGGAATCTTGAGGAGGAGAAGAAGCAACAAATCAAAGTGGTAGTAAGGCCTACCATCCTTGATAACAAAATCCATTGGCAAGTATTTGAGTTTGATAGTAAGATTCATTTGTTAGTACCCCATGCCAGTGTGAAGGTGTTCCTCTTGAGCAAAGATATTAGTGAGAAAAGAGTTGGCTGGATTACTAAAGTGATGGAATATTTTATTGACATTTAGATTACCAAGCTGGTAAGAGGGAAGGGGTTATGTAAATAGATATTATCATCTCAAGAACCTAATGAGGAAGCTACTATGATAGTGACAGAGTGTCAAGAGGTAAGAAATAGTGACCCAACGAGTTGGATGGATGATATGATGAATTTATTATTAAGAAATGGATACCCTCAAGGATTAGATAAGAGTAAAGGAGACAATATAGATTATAGTCAATTCCTTATGTCATAGTTGATGGTGTCCTCTTTAGAAAAGATTTTAATGGAGCCCTATTAAGATGCCTTGATATAGACCAGGCTAAAAGAATGATCAAAGAACTTCATGATGGTCCTAATGGTGGCCACTTCTCAGCAAGGACAACTACAATGAAGATCATGAGGGCTGGTTACTTTTGGCCATCCTTATTCCATGACTATCATAGGTATGTAAGGAAGTGTGAAAAATGTGCCTTCTTCTCTAGCAAACAAAGACTTATAGCTCTTCCCCTTCATCCTATCCAGGTGGATCAACCCTTTGCTCAATGGGGATTGCATTTTAAAGGCCCTATCAATCCTTCTTCCAATTCTAGTCACAAGTGCATTTTAGCTGCTATAGATTACTTCACCAGGTGGACAGAGGCAGTTGCATTGAAGGATGCCATTGAATCATTAGTTGTTGAGTTCCTTGGTGGAATTGTGACCAGGTTTGGTGCCCCTTCAACCATTATTTCAGATAATGGAAAGTCTTTTGTTGGTGCTTAGATTTGTGCATGGGCAGTGGATTATAATATCTATTTGAGCACATCCTCAAATTACTATCCTTAGGGTAATGGTTTGGCTGAGTCCTCCAACAAGAACCTGATCAAGATCTTGAAAAGGACAGTAGAAGATAGCTAGGTAACCAGAGGTGTTGGCATAAAAAACTAAAGAGTGCACTATGGGCTAATAGAATGGTGCCTAAAAGGTCAATAGGGAATTCAACATTTGTGTTAGTTTATGGTAGAGAAGCAAAGCTTCCAATTTCATTGGAGTTCCCATCCCTAGAGCTAGCTCATCAGCTAGAGTTGATTGAAGATGATGCCATGATAGTAAGAGTGGCAAAGCTAATGGAGTTGGAAGAGAAGAGAAGTAAAGCCATGCAGACCCTAGAGACACACCAGTAGCAGGTAAAAAAGAGTTTTGATAGGGAGGCTAGGGTCAGAATCTTCAGGGAGGGAGAGTTGGTCCTAAAATGGGATGCAGATAGGGCAAAACCAGGAAGACACTCAAAGTTTGATACATTGTGGAGTGGCCCCTATCTGATTATCAGTTGCAAATAGGCCAATGCTTTTCAGTTAAGTAGGCCTAGTGGTTAAATTTTTCCCATCCTAGTCAATGGGATCTATCTCAAGCCATATTTTTGAGGGTTTGAGATTTCATGTACATAGTTAGTTTAGTTTCATTTCCAGTTTGTTCCTTGCTTTTCTAAGATTGTCTCTGTGAGATAGCCAATTTTCTTGAAGTTTTGTGGTTGCAGAAAGGAGCTTTTGGTCTCTGGTTCTAGTTGCAAAGATAGGGGTTTTAGGATTTTCCTCTCAGAGGTAGGGTTAGGGTTTCATGGTGTATGAATGATCTACATCTTTTGACTCTGTAGCCCAATGGATACATGAAGTCACTGGTCTATGCATAACTAGCTTGCGTCCCCTCTAAGTCGCCAGATTTGTTGTTCATTGTTGCCTTCCATCCAAAATCACCAAATTTGAATTCAACGAAGTAAACGTTCACAATTTTTAAATATTCAAAAGTGCACAAATACTTTATGCTAACCACATATATTTCTTTCCTTGCACATTTTTATGTTTTTGTAGGCCCGCAAGTCCACATTGTTAGATCAAGAGATATCTATGGTTGGTGCTATCTCACTATGGGAAGGTGCACACTATTTTTCCATAGCGACATAGCGCCTTTTGGCTACATGTTAGGTGGTTCCTCCCTTGCCATATTGTTTGTCTGGCACCGAGTTTTGCTAAATCAACGAAGGCCACTATTAGAAAATCTATGTTCCTCACCCTTAGTGACATAGCGCCTAGACAAAAAGTGATACTGTGGCAACATTAAAGGGAAGGTGGGTCCCAAATATGCCCCGTCGGATATCAATGACAAAATTTGTCAGACGCATTGGCAATTTATCAATCCTTTCATTGGCTAAGGTAAGACTGTGTAGAATGTGGGTCCTGCTTCACTTGGTGGACCACAAATGAGGACTTGTCAGATAGGTTGGCAGGTGGCCAAATTTTATTGGTTGGTATACTAATAGGTCAGATCTATCCTGCTTGCTGCCGAATCTAAGGAAATCAATGGTGGGTTCTATCTCACTATGGGAAGCTGCGAGGATATTACCCATAGCGAAATAGTACCTCGGTGACATGTGGTACAGATGATATCATGGGCCAACCTTTCTCCAAATTGATGTTAGGACTCATCCTCAGTGGCAATTTTTAGGTGGGTCATAGTAGGGTCACGATATTTCATTGGTCCACTTAGCCAACTCAGTGTGTCGTTGTACAAATTTTTTGATCACCGCCAAATCTAAGGAAATCGACGGTAGGTGCTATCTCGTTATGGAAAGTTGTGAGGATATTACCCATAGTGACATAGTGCCATTGTGCCACATGGATCAGTGGGGCCAGGTCTCGCCAAGATGAGAATGTTAGGTTGTACTAGGTGGTTTCCAAGTGGATTCATGAACTAGAAACTTTATGGAGGCAAGCACAATATTATGAGGATCTTCCATGATCATTGATCTCATGAAGATCAATGGTGGGCGCTATCTCACTATGGAAAATTGTGAGAATATTACCCATAGCAACATAGTGCCTCAACGAAACATAGTAGGGTGGGGCTGAATGTTATGAAATTATAGGGATGGTACTAGATTGGGCCGAGTCAGATGCCAAGTGTCCTAAGTTGGTTCATAGGCCCAGAAGTTTTAAGGGTAGAGCATAGTAATACATCGAGTCTTCACGATTGTCAGATCAGTCTGGATCCATGGTGGGCTCTATCTTGCTATGGGAAATTTCTCGGAGGATATGCATATTGACATAACACCTCAATGACATGTGTCCCAGTGGGTCCGCTGGAGGCAGTAATGGTTAGATGCACTGGCAGTTAATGTGACTGTCATAGTTAAAAAGAAAAGATGGTGCAGATAGTTAAAAGTCATGGTCAATTGCATGTAAACTTGCAAGGTGGCAGAATAAAATGAGATGATTGGCCCACATGGCTTGTTTCACTTATAGTGTTTGGCTGACTCGCTGACTTTGCTAATTCATGCACCAAAAATGATAAGAAATCAAGGTTTTACAAAAATATGATCTTCATGATCAATTCCAACCACCAAAAGTGAATGTGAAGCATGCAAAGACACTCTACCACCATGATATAATCTATCTACTTGGTCAGAGCATAGTTATGGTGCCGCCTCTGTCTTCTCAAGTCCCTATTTTAGTTAGCAATCAGATTTCATGGTACCTAAAGCTATACTTAGATCAGATTTCTTTAGATCCCCATGATTATTTTTGGTAGAGCATTGATGGCAGTGGTTGCAGGATAGTTTTGGAGGGAAAATCTTAGTTATGCCTAAACTATAAAGGCAATTTTTGTGAATTTTGTAAATGTCAACCTTTCTCTATATTCTCTATTACTACCATATAGATTCTTAGTGTAAATTCCCCTAGGCCTCTAAACTACATGATTTTTTGTCTTATGTCTTTCAACCATTGGTATGAAAGTGCAAGAACTCTTTGTCTCTTACTGATGTTTTGTAGAGATCTATGATCTGCACCACTATATCTCCTTGGCTTATGAATGATAATATAAGTGAATCTCTCATTCCTTGTGTCATTCATCTTGGTCTTCTGATCTGCATGTGATTACTAGATTAAAGCAAGTCTGAATGCGTATATCCTTAGTTTCATTCTAGTTCAATAGTGCATATATGGGCAGAGATTGGTCTGAACACTCTATTTTGGTGCATGACCTCTTTAGATTAGGTTAGGTAGATTTTCTTTCATGCTCTCCTTCTCCCTTTTCCTCTCTAAGAGTAGTTAGGTGCATTGTGATAGTAAGAGGAAGTCGGCCTTCTCCAGAGACTCAATCTCATAGTTCAAGTCCCACAACTTGGAGGTTGTTTCCATGTTTCAATAGGTTGTCCACATGCATAGGCTTTGGACAAGGGTGCAAACCTAAGTGAAAAAATTTTTTTGGCATGCCCGGTGGGACAAATTTTCAAAAAATTTCAAGCCTACTAGTGTCAAAGTGAAGATTCCAAGATCAATACCAAGGAGATAGTACTAGCTTCAATGTTTAAGCCTTCGAGAGGCTCATTCTTCAATGTACTTGGCGACTCTAAGCTTTAAATATATATCTGGTTCTAGACCAAAGTTGTAGTGATTCATGCCCAGAGATGAAACAAGGGCATCTTCTAGAGGTAAGTTTTAGTATTAAGAGCTTTCATTTTGAAACTCTAAAAGACAAAACACTAGAATATCTTTATCACTAGTTAGGAGTGCAATAGTAACAAATACACCTACAAGATCTATCTCTACTCCTCCTGTTGTTAGATCTCAGCCTAGACTGCCATCAATACATATCAATAGATTACTTATCTATATGGCGTTGCCTAGAGCTCATACTTTTGCCACCTTTAATGGTGGGAGCCCTCTCTTATTATCCCTAAGACATGACATACAAGTAGCTTCCCTCAAAAGTATACTAGAGTTTATTGGTGAAACTTCTATCTCTCCCTCAAAACACATTCAAGAGGTTGAAAATGTCTGCAATATCCATGGTATTGCAGAGGATGATATTGCAGTTAGGCTGCTAGCGTCATCCTTGAAAGGAAAAGTACTACAATGGTATAGAGGTTTAGCTCATGGTTCTATAATAGATTAGGATGGATTAGGAGTAGGATTTTGCAAACATTTTGAGGATAAAAGTGACTATTTGTCACTTTTAGAGCAGTTGACTACTATAAAAAGAGCCCCCCATGAATTTATGACTAATTTTTATTATAGATTTCCAAAGACATGGGATAGAATACCTACTTCAGTGAAGCCTACCACTGGTAATGCCTTCTTGCATTACCTTAGTGCTTCTAACAGTGATATTGCCACTACAATCAAAACTATGGGAGGAGATACCTTGCCTAACGCTTATGACATAGCAATAAAATTAGAGAACATCCTAATACAAGGAGGTAAATTAGCTCCAAGGCCTCCTATGCCTTTCTTTCCTAATGTTCCAAATCATCAACCAGCAATAACTCCTCTTCCCATAGATTTTACATCACAATCCCTTGTCCTAGTCCCTCAAGCTTCCTCATCTTCAAATGGGATAGATGAAATCAAAGAGATGATGCAATCTCTGATGCATAACATGGATAAAATAGAAAATAACCTAGAGAAAAGATTGCAAGATTATGGGAAGAAGCTGGAGGATAACTCCTCTATGATGCAAAAAGTAAGCAACAAGGTGGTGACTTTAGAAAGATAGCAAACTCAAGGTAGTAAACCTCATTAATTGCAATATCAAACTCCAAGAAGTGGTAGGCCTCCAAATCCTAATCATTGGAACAATTCTTTTGTTTAGAGTAGGCAGGGTGGCCATGCTTCAACCCAAATGTAAACCAAAGTAAGCCCATAGTCCCTCAAAAAAATATGGCTCAAGATCAATATTTGTGTCCCTCCTATAACTACTCCTATGCCTATTGTATGTGTCAAAAGGATAAATATTTTATGGCTTTGATATTTCAAGAACTTGCAACAAAAAAATCATACAAGGAGGACCAATTTAAAGATGCCTCAGATATGCAAAGATAGGGTGATTGCTCTTTTATGAATCATCAGATGGAGGAGCATTGTAATGTAAACTAGGATTCCATTGCTCATAATATTGGAAGCAAAAGAATAGGTATGGAAGATGCTATCCTTCCTCCCAAGTAGGCCTCAACCTCAAATGCAATATCTCATGAGCAAGTAGAAAATAATCAATCAAGTACCTTTCAATAGCAAAGGCAAAATCATGGTAGAAAGGATGCAAGTGATCCTCAGGTTATTCCATCTCAACCTCATACAATTGCTGCTCCCAAGGCTTTTTCTAAAACACTTGCTATGCCATTTAGTGTGGTAGAGAAAATGAAGAAGACAAATGTGAATATATCCATGTGGGATGATGTTGCTACTATACCCATGCAAAAGAGGTTGCTATAGTAAGAATTGGAAAGAATTGAACCAAAGGATCAAACACTTAGCATGGAAAGTGGCACAAGTTTAGTACAACCATCAAGGGAGGTATAAACAAGTAAAAAGGTTAGACCTCCTCCATTTTATGTTTCTCTAATTATAGGGGGCAAACTAGTCCATAATTGCATGATTGATTTAGGGGCTAGTAGTTCAGTGATGCCTAGGTGTGTTGCTGATGCTCTAGGAATGAAATGTGAGCCCTATGTTAGGGATGTATTATAGATAGATGGTAGTACTATAAAGACTATAGGGATCCTTAGGAATGTGGATATGGCCTTACATGCATGCCCTAGTTGTACTGTAACCCAAGATATCTCTTTTGCTGAGGTCAAGCCATATTTTTCCATCTATATGTCAAGAGACTTTACTGCCCAAATAGGTGGTTTCATATCTTCTAATTTGTCATATATGTCTTTTAAAACAAGATATGGAGCCAATGCTTCAATTAGAGCAGAACCTCAAGCCATCCATCATACTGAATCTTACACCCCTAATTCCATCAACATAAATTGCCCTATTCTAGAGATGGATGAGAATGACATAGTGAATGAGTCCACCGCTTCCCTAACAGAGATACCTAATTTTTTCTATGATGAATGGGCTAATGCATATCAATTTGACCCTATGTCAAAAACCCTTGAGACAGGTCTCAATACATACTTTATTTTGGAGAAAGATGCTCTAGTTCCCAATCTTGTGGAGACTAAAGAAGATATGAGTGAGATATGGAGTATGTACTTTGATGGATCAAGGAATAAAAATGGATCAAGGGCTGGTGTGATGTTGATTTCTCCTACACAAGTAAGGTACTAATTCTCCTTTAGGATCCAATTTAGTTTCACTAATAAGTTAGCCAAGTATGAATCCTTGATTCAAGGTCTCCTACTTGCTCAAAAAAGAGGAATCCAAGCCTTAAGGGTGTATGGAGATAGTGAGTTTGTGGTTAATCAAGTGAGAAATCAGAATACCACCAAGAATGGTTTCCTCAAGTCTTATAAAAATAGGGTATGGGATTTGCTTGAGGGTTTCGATACATTTAATATTCAAAGCATCCCTAGAAAAGAAAATAGACATGTTGATAGACTTGCAACAATAGGTGCATCTTATGATGTGCTAGGGAATCTTTAGGAGGAGGAGAAGTAACAAATTAGAGTGGTAGTAAGGCCTACCATCCTATCTTGCAACCCTTTTTAAATTATTCCTACAATGATAACCCAATCTTTAACATTATTAGATACAAGGCATATCAATGAAACAATAATACAATTTCATATAGTTTCTTTACAATCCCTTTCAATGAAACTAAATGTATGAAAATAAAACTTGCAACACAAAATGGATAGGATGATATCCAATTTTCTTCATTTCCTTCATGTATCCGTCCTCCATAATAGTGTACATAAAATAAAGATCTCATTTCTTTATAATACAATACACAAATGACAAAACAAAAGGGTCCAACTCTCTCACAATGCAATACACAAAAACATGGAGAAGGATTTCATCCCTTCGAATTCATTACAAAGTTAAACATCCCTTCCTTGCTACTATGCAATCATTCTTTGGAACAATATGACTAAGATGGCAAGAGATTCTATAATACATATACAATGCACAATGACAAGTTTTCTCCTTGAAGCAACATCTACAAGATGATATTTCAAAGATTTTTCCATTTCTCCCTTGAGCACAAATATGAAAATACATCATAACAAAAAAAAATACCATGGGTACTCTCCTCCCAACCATAGGCCTCCAAAGAGACCACTGCCGAGCTAGGCGGAACAAGGCTCAAAATGGGTATCACATACAATCCTACAAATGCATATAAATCACATTACAACACTTGAATAATTTCATCCCAAGGGTATATCACAATGATTCACAAATGGAACCATGAACATAGGGTGAAGGTGTGCTTTTCAAATAGGAGACTTGCAATATCAATCCCTATTTGCAATAACAATTTTCATGCCCTTTCAAGGCTTTCAAAAATCAAAAAATTTCATGCCCTTTCAGGGCTTTCAAAATCATCTTCCAAACACACTACCACCAACTATAGCTTCTTTGAAGCCCATACTCGATAAACTTCCTTTCCACACCATACTTCCCTTATAATCCCTAAAGAAAGATATCAATGATTATGGCATACAATGGAGCCCATACTCCAAGGTTCTCAACTAATTTTTCAAGCCCAACTAACTCTTTCACCCAATACTTCTCTTCCCTTCCCAAAGGGTGAGTGAAGTTTTCACACCCATAACAACACTCATAATAAAATGGAGAAACAAGAGAAAATCAAATGCAACAACACATTTCATCTCAACACAACAACATCACAATCTTCCCACAACATGAATCACCATTCAAACATTTACATGAATGCTACATCACAATACAAAACCATGCAATTTACATACAATATGAATCTCACACTTCTTCATGCTCATGAATGAAACACCATTATGAAAGATTGAAGAAAATTTCTACATTGGCAATAAGAAACCAACCTTGAATCCTTTTGAAAAATGGATATGAAAGGTTCTAGAAGAGATCCCTCCATGCTTCCAAACTCTAAGAGTCTCTAAAATTAGAGAGTGGGTAGAAAACCCACTAATTTCACCCCAAGTCCTCTAAAAAGGATCCCCAAAACCCCCACTATCTAAAAATAGTCATGACATGATCTGCCTTTTGTTACACCTTGTATCCTTCTAAAAATGTATCCTTGGCTAACTAAGAGAGTGTGGAAGAAGTCACGTGACACTTCAATTTCGAATTTCTTTGAAAGTGACTTATTTGGAGGGTTCTGAAGGTCATCTAGGCCCACTAAAGGTAAAATTTAGACCCCCCAACCATACTACTATCACGTGAGAACTTATTTTTCACCAAAATAACCCCCTTGGACCACTTTTTGATCCTCAAAAGTTATTGGGAAGTTGGAATTCTAATTTCCATTGATAGAGACTTTTCCTAACACTCTACGATAAGAGGTTAATGTTGAGATGTCATTTTCCATGATGCTTAACAAAAGGAATCCTTTTGAACTCCTCTCTTGAAAAGGTAACCTAGGATAAACTCCAAGGTTTTGGGTGATCTTGTGACCTACTAGAATCTACTTAGTAGAAGATAAATGTGAGGAGGCCTATTCTGCTTCTTAAACAATTTAGATAAGATTTTTAAATCTACTTTCTATTTCAAAATAACAACCACAGAAAAAGAAATATATTTTTGTACTTTTTTGTTTTCATAATGAATACAATATAAAAATGGAACTATATGAATTCCTAATTTAACCAAGGGTTAGTAAAGCAAATAACAAAGATAGGGTGACAAGAAATTTAAGCAAATAACATGAAAAGTAAAATCCTAATGGACATAAGCTTTAAAAACAACATGTCTACAAGTTAAACCTTTGAAATGATCAGTGGGTAACCAATGTAAATAGGAGTGGTGCTTCATTAATTACACAAATGCAATCGTCGATGGGAATTCAGTAACTATAAGATGTTTCACTTTTCATCATAACACAATGTTGTAGAAAGTGCACTCATGCAAGACAAAAAACTATGTAGGAACAATATAGATGATCTCCTCTCAAACTAAGTATGTTAGGAGAATTTGTAGACTTGTAGCAAACAATAGAATTAAAAGATTACAAAATCAAAATAACTCAATAAAACTATTGGCTCAACTATATTCCAAGAACATACATTGAAAAAATATAACACACTTAGGCAAGAATCACTACACTCTAAATGTGAGCACCAATAGCATATATTATTGCATCAAAATATTGGCTCAGGATATATGTTACTTTCCTAAATTTATAAGAAATATCCTCCTCAATTAGTGTTGAGAGTGACAGATATCTTTATGCAAACATATGGTTCTAAACTAATAAAACAAATCTATCTATGTACAAACTAAGTCTCTAGCTAGTTCTTAGTAGGACTTCATCCATATTTTTATCATTAAATGGATGCATGAGCCTTTACATGTCTTAAAACAAAGAAAAAAAGAGAAAATAAGAAGAAGAAAGCCTTTAGATGATGTAGGAGTGTCTAGAAGTGCCAAAAATAGAAGCTCCATTTTTACTAGGTGTCTGTAGGAGTGAAACTACCATCATAATGCATTTTTGGTGCATGGAAAGCTCTAAATTTAGAACTTGCAGTTAACTATCGGTGCACCTCTAACTTCTTCAAAAAAATCCTATGCATTTGGCTTAGCTCCACATCTTGGAATCAAGTTTAGAAAAATAATAAATTTCACCAACTATTAAGATTGAAATTCTGGCTTTTGGGTTTTGTTCCCCTTAATACCAAAGAAATGTCTGGGTATTTGCTCTTGAATTTCTCAATAATCTTGGTGATTTGGACTGCATCTAGAAAATCTAAAGCTTTTTATTTTTTCTTCAATTTAAGCCTATAATTTTCCACCTCGATGCAAGTCTCTACAAAATCTCCCAATTTCACATCCAAGTCTAATAATGTTTCTTTAGTCTGGAATGCTTGTCTAATATCATCATCATTAGAAACTTCTTCAAAAAAATTTCAGAAATATTCAAAAACTCCCTCTACAATCTTCAATTTATCCCTTGAATCATCTTCAAAAATATCTAAGCACACATCACTATAATGTTTGTCTACCTCAAAAATTTTCTCTTAGGTTTCGTCCTTAAGCTTATGAATATCTGCATCTAATGTTTCCATTACTTTATTGCCATCCACATTCTTCTCTATCCAATCGTTAATTTTATCTAACTCTTCCACTATATATGCCTCCATTAACATCTAATACCTTTGACCCTTGATTGACTGTAGTGCTTATAGGTCCTTTCCCCAGGTATGTACTTCATTCATTAAACCAAAATCTTGATTCAAAATGGCCACCAACTTATCTACAATATTCTACATATGGTGTAGCAGTTTAATATTTCCCCATATAATCTACACACTTTTCTCTTCAAAATTTTCTTGTGATTGTTGAAAAGCTTTCAAAAATGGGTCTAGCTATACCATCTCCTTATCTCTTTTCTCTATTACCACATTCAAAGTTTCCTTAGGATTTTAAGGATCTAAGGGACCAACAACTTCATTTAGATATCCTTTTAGGTTCTCATTCTATTTTGAAAGTGTTAACAAGTCTTTTTCATCCTGTTCTAAGTGCCTAAACACTTCTTTGATTCCAGTTGTCACCATTAACTTGGTTGTCTCCAATGTGAGTTTTCCAAGCACAACATCCTTGATTTGATAATCTTTCCAAGTCAATTCCTCAAATCTGCATGGGGAGGAGGTATAGAACTATGAGAAAATAAATCCTAGTTATTATCACTCATGATAAAGGCCAATGCCCATGCATCTTTCGGTGGTGACTTAGGTTTCCTAAAAACTTAGATCAATTCTCTCATTCCTTCTTCCTTAGTATCATATCATTGCCTTTTATTTCTAATCACTTCTTTTCTTAGCCATCTTAGAATATGTTTCAGTGGAGATTTACCTTTTGACAAAAAAGGAGTTTTCTTTGCTATGCTCTTCCCCTTATCGATCTTATTTGGAGTCTTCTCCTTTTGTGAGATATCCACATTGGGAGTCTCTATATTTGTTGAGTCCACAATTCTCACCTTTGTGTCTTGGGAATTTTTTTGAGGTTGCTCATATATTTTCCATTCCCTTGACACTTCATCATCCAGTATTTGTTGTGGCTCTTCCTCCTATTCTTCTTGGACCTGTTCTTCTTCATTACTTGGAGAGAGAGGAGTAGCTGAACCTTTATCTTGCAAAATGTAGCTTGATTTGACAATGGTGGAGCAACTTCAGTTCCTTGTGGCTGATATGGAAACTGATTCTGATCCTCCTATTGAGGTTGCTTAGTTTGAGTATCTCTTATCTTATCTCCCACCAGTTTGATGCAACCTGACATAAAATGAAAACCTAACATCTAAAAGACATCAATCCTTTCACCCTCCTTCTCATTAATCCATTTTTGCAACTCATCTTCTAAAGTGGTAGATTCAATAGGCTACTAGGGAATGGATTGTGGTGTAATGGTGGAGCTTCTCCTCCATTCCAACTTTGTGGCTCTAGCAAGATGATTCCTCCAACTCAAAGGAAGGCTATCTTCTTCATCTTCTTCATCTTCTTCTTCCTCATTTGGAATGACTTTCAGGATTGACGAAAAAGGAATAACTCATCTAATCACCTTTTGTCTCCTCTTAATCATATTTTTGATCTTTCTTGATTTAGGAGCTGATGGGGAGGCTTTCACCTCTTTTTGAGGAGGAGACACTATCTATTCTTTTTCTTTGGTCCCTCCCAACCCTTGATTTGGTGGTGGTATGTGAGGATTATCCTAGATTTATTTAGCTTCTACATTCTTTGTTATTCTCTAACCCTTGAACATTTTCTACCCTTTGTTGTCATGGTGCTTGAGTTCGAACTTCCTCTGGCTTATCTTGTTAGGGAGAAGTTCTCTTGCTCTTTCCTTTACTTTTTTGAGCCCTATAATATCCAACTTCTTTTTCAAGTTGGTGTATTATTTCTAGCCTTACTAGGGATTGAGTTGTAAAAGTGGACAATATTACCTTGGCTCCTCTACCTCTTACTAAGTTGGCTATAGCATGGAAGACTACCAATTGAGGAATTGGATCCAATTTAAAGGGTCTTTTAATCTAATCCTTTGTCAATTTGATGATGTGCCTGGCCATGTGATTAATATCTAAGTTTTCTTCCTTGTCAATCTCCACATTCATAATGGGTTGATCAAAAATCTTGTCTCTATTATACAATGGATCAAGGAAATCCTTAATATCTTGTTGTAGTTCCTTTAAATTAACCTTTATCTTCAAAGAACTACTTCCCAAATAGAGAGTCATCATACAATAATCCCTTATATAGATATCATAGTCATCTGTTGCATTCATCTAATGGTCCTTGATTACATGTTCATGTTGGAATAGTTTTCCCGCTACATACTACACTCTTCTAGTGTTACCAAACAATGGACGGTGAGATTTATATTCACCCAAGGGATACTAATCCCACTGAGGCTCAAAAGATAAGATATCCTACCTTTGGAACATAGTAATGACTCCTATACTAATGGACCACACCTAGGTTATCTTATGCTACTTCCTCACTCTATCATATGTAGAAAGGAGTAGTCAAGCAATCTCTAGCAATATAAGTGTATCACTTGGATACCTAGGGAGCTTCTTGGGATTGATACTCATACCGACTACCCTCAAATAAGTGAATGTCTAAAATTAAATGTAATAGGTGTCAACTTCTAAAATCATTGTCACTACCTCATCTAACATCCTCTTCACATAATACCCTTCAATAAACTAGATAATAACAAAAATAAAAGCATCATTCACTATCTTGTATTTCTTGCTGTGTTTTAGAAGCTTTTTCTTCACCAACTAGGGATATACTATATAAGTCCATGCATTTTCATATTGGATGCTACCCTTTTTAAATAGTCCCAGATAATCCATTGCCCTTGTTGCTAGTAAGTACATCAAATAGGATGTCATATAGAACTTACAGTTTTACTTAACTGTTACTAGTTGCTCATCCAAATACTCACTAAGAATGGAAACCTAATCAATTGGCATCTTTTTTGTTTTGATAGTCTCAATAAAATACAACATCCATATGTTTAGGTGTCCTGATATGGGTAACCCCATAACTCTACTCAAGAATATTATAGAATATCCATCCTCTTTCATATAACCCCTTGTCTTGTCTAATTTTCTTGCTTTGCGTATGAGAGGAGTCCAGTCAATGAGGTATGAGGATTGGATGATTTTAGATGCTTTCTCTACATGTTCTCTGTACCATGTTTCTACTTGGTGATAGGTTAATCTGATAAACTAATTTGCCCTTGGAAGATGGAGTACCTTCTCTACGTTCTTAGTTTAGAGATCTATTATGATCTCTCTAGTTATACTCTTCATGAAACTTTTCTCAGAGACATAGTTTTCTACTAATGTCATGATCAATTTCAAGGACTATACTAATACTGAGTGTGATGTTGTGTTGACTAGTCTTAATTGGATAAGAGCATATATCAATGGAGACCTCTCTGTAGCTTTGTTGCACAATACCAAGAACATGTTTTGGTCTGTATGACCAGGTTTGATGTCCTTAAACTTTGAATAGTCATCCTGGAAGCATGACTTTGCTAGAACACCTTGCAACTTGAAAATAACTAGTTTCAGGACCATCTTTGTAGCAAGTGAGGATGATCAAGAAGCCATTAAATCTTCACAAAATCAAAATCTATTAGTCCAAAGTCAAACAAAAATCAATTAATATAAAAACTAATCATGACATGAAAAAATCCAAAAACCTTAATTGCTAAAAGACATCTAAAAACCCAAATTCTAACCTTGATATGCAAAAAGAGAGTGCATCTAGCACACCTCAAAGGTGCACAAGGTGTGCAATCTCTTATGCAAAATTTTATTAATGGTGCACATTTGGCACACCTTTTGGGGTGCACCAAGTGTGCACCATTTTCCCTATTAGGATGTTTATTTCAAAGGTGCATAGTGACGCACCTAGATAAGTGCACATTTGTGCAGCTTGATTTAGGTGTCGACTTCTTGGTTTTTAAATTTTTGTAAAACAAGGTGCCCAACTTACACACCTCAGAGGTGTTCTAGCTACGCACCTTGTAGAATTTTTGACATTTTTTTGTCTTTGTTTGTGTAAGTGAAGGCATGGGTGGTTGGGCTTAGTAGTGCACCTAATGAGCTGTGTAGGTGTGGGTCAGAAAGATGGAGCAAAGAATGAAGGTGGAGATGAAAGGGAGGGGGTCCTAGGTTTTATAGACCTAGGATCTGGTGCACCTCTTGGAGGTGTGCAACTACATTGCTGTGCATTTCCAAGATGGAAATGCTTTCCTCTTCACTTCCATTGCACACTAGTACACCTTGCCAGGTGTGCTAGATGCACATTTTTTCTTGCAAAATATGACTTTCTCGCTCAAAATTCTTATTTCCAAAATTTGAATTTTTAGGTTAGGACCTAGATTTGGCCAAAGAAACTAGGAAAAACCCTAAAAAATATCTGGACCTTACACTAGGGATTTGAAAAACTAATAATAAAGTACGAGGTCCCCACTTCTAGGG
The DNA here is from genome assembly GCA_028749045.1 of Cupressus sempervirens. NCBI lineage: Eukaryota > Viridiplantae > Streptophyta > Pinopsida > Cupressales > Cupressaceae > Cupressus > Cupressus sempervirens. The sequence continues at coordinate 1,029,652,895 of CM053787.1, read as the reverse complement.
AAAATGGGGTGTGCATTGCAAAATCACAATAAATAGCCCTGACAAAATGGAAGAAATGACAAAGGCATTTCTTCAGCAGCAAACATTCTGATGTGTGTCTAACACCAAATGAATCCTAAATACTCCAAGTGTATTTTGAGTCACTTTATAGTCAAAATCTTAGAATCTCAAATCTCCAAGTTCAACGTGTGTTCAGTGTATCCATTTCCTTCAACATCTTATAATACAATTTATCAAAAAATTCTAACAACTTGGAAACAATCTTCCACCCCTTTCTAGTCCATTCATTGGAATCTTCATGAAAGTTGTTTATCAATCCCTTGTCTGACTAGATGAGATAATCAATTCAGAGGGCTCTTAATTGGTTGATTCTTTTAATTTGAAGTCCTAGGTAATATTTTGAATACATAGCTCACAATGTCACTATTTTATTCTTCGATAAAGAAATTGTTTTGATATTGGATAGCTCATTTATAGTGTATATCCCTATAGTTAGATTACCTTTCTCAAACTTTGTAGAATCTTTCATTCTTAACACCTTTTTATTATTTTATTTTCTTTCTGTACCCTAACCATGCTTAGACTATGTGGCTAAGACATTGGTGTCATTTCTAAGATTCAATCTTTAAAGACCCTTGTGTTCCTCTTTTAAGAACTTTTTAGAAACTCTCATGCCAAAAAATGATCTTAGAAATTATTTTAAGAAGACCCTTCTATTTGAATCAGTAGGGTTTGGACTATACTTTGCTATTTTCAACCTTGGTTCGAAAACACCTAAGATAATAGATCTTTAAATTTGAAAAGTGTTGAGAACTTATTGATCCACAATTCCAAATTCAAGACTAAAAGTCCCCTATTACTACAAGTAACATCTATTCCTCAGTTGGTATAAGAAAAAAAGTCATTAAAATGTTTTGACAAAGAAATACCTCTTCCCAAAATTTAGAACCAAAAGAGTGGTTAATAAGATTTGTCAAGATAAAATCTTGGATGCACCTAACCCATAGATTGATGCAACTTCAAAATTAAACTCACAACTAAAAGAAAACATGCAATTGGAAAGAAACACACTTGTACAAATAATCACATTTGTAGAAAATGAAACAATTTTTTTTATAAGGCTTCAAAGTAATGCTTTAGAAATTTGTCATTGACTGGAAATGGAACCAATTCCCGCTGTAAGAAACTCAACCTAAAAGTTTTTTTTCCCAAAATTTCCATGATCTAATAAGGACCAATCCATAAGAGTTAGAACTTAGTGTGGCTGCCTGACTTTTCTTTTACTTTGTCCCAGAGTAGAACAAGGTCATATATTCTGAAAGACTTTATCATGGCCCTCTTCTTGAACCATATTTTTATGATAGCTTGATGTTTTTCCATATAGTCCCAAGCTACTATCCACTTTTCATCCATCTCTAAAAGATTCATTAATCTGATTTGCACTTTGTTAGCATCTTCAGTGTACCCACTCATGAATTTCAAAATAGGAATCCTGAGGTTAAGTAGGAATATTGGTTCTTGTCCATAAACAAGTAGATATAACTATGTCCCAAAAACATTCTTAACCCTGACTCTGTCTATCCATTGCACATATTTGAGTTAAGTGTGCCAATCACTAGGATTTTCCTTCAAAAAAAGTCTCATTATTGTGATCAAGTTCTTACTTATAGAATTAGCTACACCATTTCCTTGTGGATAATAATTTGAAGAGAACTTGATAATAACATGTTTTTCTAGTACCCATTGAGTGGAAAATACCATTACAAAAGTTGATCTATTATCTCATACTAGGGAGAATGACATCCCAAATCTAGTAACAATGTGTTCTTCCAAGAAGTTCGTAACCACCTTAGCTATGCAATTTCTAGAAGTTTCTAATTCTATCCAATGTGTATAGTAATTTGTATTTATGAAAATAAAATAATGTCTTGTTGATGATGGTGGGTTTACTAGACCAATGAAATCCAACCCCCACTTTGTGAAGGGGCCTACCTCAAACACCGATTGTAATGCCATTACAGGATGTCTTTCTTTGTTAGCACTAGTTTAAAAAATGTGGCAAGTATGCACATGTTCAAAAGTATCTTTGAAGATTGTGGGCCAAAAATAGCCTAATTTTAAAATCATATGGGTCATAGCCTCTATTGAACCATGTCCTATACCATATTTATCATGAAATTGTTCCAAGACTTCCTTCACTTCTTCATGTCCGAAGAATTTTAGATAAATTCCTTCATAGTTCCTTTTGTATAATTTTCTATCATGCAGCATATAGGATTCACACTTCATATTTAGTCCCCTACACTATGAACTATTCATCCAATCAGGGTACTAATTTTGTAAAAGATAGTAAACAATATCTTGGTACCAGACATATGTTATTATACCTTGGTCAATATCAACTTGAGATACTTTAATCCTCTTTTGATCATCTACATTTGTTTCATCATCAAATCTGAATTTCTTTTCATCCTTGATCTGGTTATCCATCATCATTTTTGATAATATGTGCCCTCTTACTAACTTCATGGGTTGAACCTCTAAATCAAATTCTTTAAGGATTTCCATCCATTTTCCTCATCTCTTGCCAAGTTCATTTTGCATCAACAATGTCTTAACCGCCAAATTAGACACAATCACATATACCGTGCTCCTTAGTATATAATGGAAAAACTTCTTTACTACTTTGATTAAAAAAATAGACTATTTATTGATATTGGAATAATTTAACTTGACATTTTTTAGAGGGCAACTCATAAAGGCAATGGGCCTTTCATATTCTTTTTTCTTCTTCTCCATAAGAATCCCAACACATGAATGTTCTAAAGCAAAAGAGTATTGTTGGTCATTTTTGCCTTCCCACCAAAATCATCAAAATTAAATTCAATGAAGTAAATGTTCACAAGTTTTAAATATTCAAAAGGGCACAAATACTTTATGCTAACCTCATATATTTCTTTTCCTGCACATTTTTATGTTTCTGCAGGCCCGCAAGTCCCCATCATCAGATCAAGAGATAGCTACGGTTGGTGCTATCTAGCTATGGGAAGTTGCATGCTGTTTTGCCATAGTGACATATCACCTTTTGGCCATGTGTCAGGTGGGTCCTCCCTTGCCTCGTTGTTTCTTCGATGCTGAGCTTTGCTAAATCAATGGTGGGTGCTATGGCATTATTGAAAAATCTGTGTTCCTTGCCGTTAGCAACATAGCACCTAGACGAAAAGTGATACTGCAACGACATTAGAAGGAAGGTGGGTTCCAAATATGCCCTGTTGGATATCAGTGATGAAATTTGTCAGACACATTGGTAGTTGATCATTTTTTTCATTGGCTAGGGTATGACTATGTAGAATGTGTGTCCTGCTTCACTTAGCAGACCACAAATGATGACTTGTTAGACAAGTTGGCACGTGGCTAGTTTCTATTGGTTGGTATACTAATAGGTCAGATCTATCTTGCTCATTGCCAGATCTAAGGAAATCAACTTGGTTCTATCTCACTATGGGAAGCTACGAGGATATTACCCATAGTGACATAGCACATCGGCGAGGCATGGCACAGATGACGTCATGGGCCTGCCTTTCTCCAAAGTGATATTATAGCTCATCCTTAGTGGTAGTTGTTAGGTGGGTTATAGTATGGTGGTGATATTTCATTGGTCCACTCAGCCAACTCAGTGTGTAGTTGTACAAATTTGTCAATCACTGCCAAATCTAAGGAAATCGACGGTAGTTGCTATCTCGCTATGGAAAGCTGCGACAATATTACCAATAATGACATAGCACCATTGTGCCACATGGATCAGTGGGGCCAGGTCTCACTAAGACCCGGATGCCAGGTTGTGCCAGGTGGTTGCCAAGTGGATTCATGAACCAAAAACTTATGGAGGCAAGTGCAGTATTATGAGGATCTTCCATGATCGTTGATCTCATGGAGATCAATAGTGGGCCCTATCTCGCTATGGAAACTTGCAAGAATATTACCCATAGCAACATAGCGCCTCAACAACACATAACAGGGTGGGGCTGAATGTTATGGAACTGCAGGGATGGTACTAGTTTTGGCCAAGTCGGATGGCAAGTGTGTTGAGTTGGTTCGTGGGCCCAAAAGTTTTAAGGGTAGAGCACAGTAATACGACGAGTCTTCATGATCGTCAGATCAGTCTAGATCCAAGGTGGCCACTATCTCGCTATAGTAAATTTCTTAGAGGATATACATAGTGACATAGCACCTTGGTGACATGTGTCCCAATGGGTCTAGTGGAGGCAGTAACAGTTAGATGCACTGGTAGTTAATGTGACCGTCCCAGTTAAAAAGAAAAGATGGCATGGTTAGTTAAAAGACAAGGTCAACTACATGGAATCCTGCAAGGTGGTAGAATGAAGTGAACTAATTGGCCCACATGGCCTATTTTGCTTACAGTGTTCGGTTGACTTGCTGACTCTATTGATTCATGCACCAAAAATGATAAGAAATTAAGGTTTTACACGAATCTGATCTTCATGATCAATTCCAACCACCAGAAGTGAATGTGAAGCATGCAGAGGCACTCTAACACACCGATCTAATCTATCTACTTGGTCAGAGCACAGTTATGGTATCGCCCCTGTCTTCTCAAGGCATTATTTTTTTTAACAATCAGATTTCATGGTACCTAAAGCTATACTTAGATCAGATTTTTTTAGATCCCCATGATTGTTCTTGGCAAAGCCTTGATGGCAGTGGTTTTAGGATAGTTTTGGAGGGAAAATCTCAGTTATGCTTGAACTATAAAGGCAATTTTTGCGAATTTTGTAAATGTCGACCTTTCTCTATTTTCTCTATTATTGCTTTGCACATTCTTAGTGTAAATTCCCCTGTGCCTCTGAACTACATGATTTTCTATCTTATCTCTTTCAGCCATTAGTATGAAAGTGCTAGAACTCTTTGCCTCTTACTGGTGTTTTGTAGAGATCTATGATCTGCATGACTGTATCTCCTTGGCCTATGAATGATAATATAATTGAATCTCTCATTCCTTGTGTCATTCATCTTGGTCTTCTAATCTGCATGTGATTACTAGATTAAAGCAAGTCTGAATGTGTATATCCTTAGTTTCATTCTGGTTCAATAGTGCATATGTGGGTAGAGATTGGTCTGAACACTCTATTTTGGTGCATGACCTCTTTAGATTAGGTTAGGTAGATTTTCTTTCCTCCTCTCCTTCTCCCTTTTCCTCTCTAAGAGTAGTTAGGTGCATTGTGATAGTAAGAGGAAGCCGGCCTTCTCTAGAGTCTCAACCTCATAGTTCAAGTCCCACAACTTGGAGGTTGTTTCCATGTTTCACTAGGTTGTCCACATGCATAGGCTTTGGAAAAGGGTGCAAACCTAAGTGACAATAATTTTTGGCACACCTAGTGGGACAACTTTTCATAAAATTTCAAGCCTATTGGTTTCAAAGTGAAGATTCCAAGATCAATACTGAGGAGATAGTACTAGCTTTGGTGTTTAAGCCTTCGAGAGGCTCATTCTTCAAAGTACTTGGTGACTCTCAGCTTTAAATATATATCTGGTTCTAGACCAAAGTTGTAGTGATTCATGCCCAGAGATGAAACAAGAACATCTTCTAGAGGTAAGTTTTAGTATTAAGAGCTTTCATTTTCAAACCCTAGAAGACGGAACACTAGAATATCTTTATCATCAGTTAGGAGTGCAATAGTAACAAATACACCTGCAAGATCTATCTCTACTCCTCCTACTATTAGATCTCAGCCTAGACTACCATAAATACATATCAATAGATCACTTGTCTATATGGCATTTCCTAGAGCTCATACTTTTGCCACCTTTAATGGTGGGAGCCCTCTCTTATTAGCCCAAATACATGACATACTAGTAGCTTCCCTCAAAAGTCTACTAGAGTTTATTGGTGAAACTTCTATCTCTCCCTCAAAACACATTCAAGAGGTTGCAAATGTCTACAATATCCATGGTATTACAGAGGATGATATTGCAGTTAGGCTGCTAGCCTCATCCTTGAAAGGAAAATAACTACAATGGTATAGAGGTTTAGCTCATGGTTCTATAACAGATTAGGATGGATTATGAGTAGGATTGTGCAAACATTTTGAGGATAAAAGTGACTATTTGTCACTTTTAGAGTAGTTGAATACTATAAAAAGAGCCCCCCATGAATGTATGACTGATTTTTATTATAGATTTTGAAAGACATTAGATAGAATACCTACTTCAGTGAAGCCTACCACTGGTAATGCCTTCTTGCATTACCTTAGTGCTTTTAACAGTGATATTGCCACTACAATCCAAACTATGGGAGGAGATACCTTGCCTAATGCTTATGACACAACAATAAAAAATTAGAGAACATCCTAATACAAGGAGGTAAAAGCTCCAAGGCCTCCTATGCCTTTCTTTCCTAATGTTCCAAATCATGAACGAGCAATAGCTCCTCTTCCCACAAATTCTACATCACAATCCCTTGTCCTAGTCCCTCAAGCTTCCACATCTTCAAATGGGATAGATGAAATCAAAGAGATGATCCAATCTCTGATGTAGAACATGGATAATATAGAAAAGAACCTAGAGAATAGATTGCAAGATTATAGGAAGAAGCTGGAGGATAACTCCTCTATGATGCCAAAAGTAAGCAACAAGGTGGTGACTTTAGAAAGACATCAAACTCAAGGTAGTAAACCTCATCAATTGCAATATCAAACTCCAAGAAGTGGTAGGCCTCCAAATCCTCATCATTGGAACAATTCTTTTGTTTAGATTGGGCAGGTTGGCCATGCTTCAACCTCAAATGTAAACCAAAGTAGGGCCATAGTCCCTCAAAACTATATGGCTCAAGATCAAGATTTTTTTCCCCCCTGTAACTACTCCTATGCCTATTGTATGTGTCAAAAGGTTGAATCTTTTATGGCTTTGATAGTCCAAGAACCTACAACAAAAAAATCATACAAGAAGGACCAATTTAAAGATGCCTCATATATGCAAAGACAGGGTGATTTCTCTTTTATGAATCATCAGATGGAGGAGCATTGTAATGTAAACCAGGATTCCATTGCTCATAACACTAGAAGCAAAAGAAGAGCTATGGAAGATGCTATCCCTCCTCCCAAGAAGGCCTCAACTTCAAATGCAATATCTCATGAGAAAGCAGAAAATAATCAATCAAGTACCTTTCAACAACAAAGGCAAAATCATGGTAGAAAGGATGCAAGTGATCCTCAGGTTATTTCATCTCAACCTCATACAATCGCCACTACCAAGGGTTCTACCAAAACACCTGCTATGCCATTCAATGTGGTAGAGAAAATGAAGAAGAAAAATGTGAATATATCCATGTGGGATGATGTTGCTACTATACCCATGCAAAAGAGGTTGGTGTAGTAAGAATTGGAAAGAATTGAACCAAAGGATCAAACACTTAGCATGGAAAGTGCCACAAGTCTAGTACAACCATCAAGGGAGGTAGAAACAAGTAAAAAGGTTAGACCTCCTCCATTTTATGTTTCTCTAAGTATAGGGGGAAAACTAGTCCATAATTGCATGATTGATTCAAGGGCTAGCAGTTCAGTGATGTCTAGGTGTGTTGTTGATGCCCTAGGAATGAAATATGAGCCTTATGTTAGGGATGTATTACAGTTGGATGGTAGTATTGTCAAGACTATAGGGATCATTAGGAATGTGGAGATGGCCTTACATGTATGCCCTAGTTGTATTGTAACCCAAGATATCTCTATTGCTGAGGTCAAGTCATATTTTGCCATCTGTCTGTCAAGAGACTTTATTGCCCAAATAGGTGGTTTCATATCTTCTAATTGGTCATATATGTCTTTTAAAACAAGATATGGAGCCAATGCTTCAATTAGAGTAGAGCCTCAATCCCTCCATCATACTGAATCTTACACCCCTAATTCCATCAACATAAATTGCCCTATTCTAGAGATGGATGAGAATGACATAGTGAATGAGCCCAACGCTTCCCTAGCAGAGATACCTAATTTTTTCTTGGATGAATGGGCTAATGCGCATCAATTTGACCCTATGTGAAAAACCTTTGAGATAGGTCTTAGTACATACTTTACTATTGAGAAAGATGCTCTAGTTCCCAATCTTGTGGAGACTAAGGAAGATATGAGTGAGATATGGAGTATGTACTTTGATGGATCAAGGAATAAAAATGGATTAGGGGCTGGTGTGATGTTGATTTCTTCTACACAAGTAAGGTACTAATTCTCCTTTAGGCTCCAATTTAGTTTCACTAATAATGGAGCCAAGTATGAATCCTTGATTCAAGGTCTCCTTCTTGCTCAAAAAAGAGGAATCCAAGCCTTAAGGGTGTATGGAGATAGTGAGTTTGTGGTTAATCAAGTGAGAAATCAGAATATCACCAAGAATGGTTTGCTCAAGTCTTATAAAAATAGGATATGGGATTTGCTTGAGGGTTTCAATGCATTTAATATTCAAAGCATCCCTAGAAAAGAAAACAAACATGCTGATAGACTTGCAACAATAGGTTCATCTTATGATGTTCCAGGGAATCTTGAGGAGGAGGAGAAGTAACAAATCAGAGTGGTAGTAAGGCCTGCCATCCTTGATAACAACATCCATTGGCAAGTGTTTGAGTCTTATGAGAAAATTGTGAACTTCTTGTAGAATGAGGCAGAATTTTCAGAGAGAAATCACTCAAGACTATAGGATAATTATGATGACCAAATCATTAACCTCAGCTCCAAACAATTGCCTAAAGGTCTCACTACCTTAGAGTGTTTCTAATCCTAATGATCAAGTAAGAGGTAGGGCCATGAACCTAGCTGTTGCTGAAGATGACTACACTCTAGTCATGGTTGCTGATGGAATGTCTTTATACATGGGGAAGGTATGTTCTAAAATTGAACAAGGAAATTTTATTCATCTATGTCTAGAATTTAATGATGTATTTTCTTGGACATATGATGACTTAAAAGGCTTTGACCCAAGGTTTTTTTAGCATAGCATATATTTAATTAATGATGTAAAACCAGTAAGACAAAAGCAGAGACTAGTGAATCCTAAAATTGAACCCTTGATGAGAAAAGAGCTATCCAAGTTGATTGAGGCCAACATAATTTTCCCTATCAAACACTCATCATGGGTAGCAAACCTTTTCCCTATTAGGAAGAATGGAGAAATTAGATTGTGTGTGGACTTTAGGGACCTTAACCAAGCTTCCCTTAAAGATCACCATCCACTTCCTTCTATGGATCAGATTTTGTCCAAGGTTAGTGGTTCAAAGAGATTTTCATTTCTTCATGGATTTTCTAGCTACAATCAAGTGCTGGTTAAAGAGTCTGATAGGTACAAGACTGCATTTACCACTAAATGGGTTACCTATGCTTATTGTAAGATGCCATTTGGACTAACCAATGCAGGTGCTACATTTTAGAAGGCAATGGAGATGGCCTTCAAAATATTGGTTGACAAGTTTGTCTTAGTTTACCTTGATGATATCACTGTGTATTCTAAGAATCCAGAAGATCATTTTGATCATCTAAGACAAGTATTCCCAAGATGCAGAGAGTTTGGGGTCTCCCTTAACCCAAGAAAGTGTGTCTTTGATACTAACCAAGGAAAATTATTAGGACATATTGTGTTTGAGGATGGCCTAACCATTGATCCAGAGAGGAAAAAAGCAATACTTTCCCTCCCTCTTCCTAAACATAAGAAAGGGCTACAAAGTTTCTTAGGTAGGATAAATTTTGTGAGAAGATTTATCCCTAATCTTGCTATTATGGTGAAACCTCTTATAGTTATGCTCAAGAAAGGTATGGTCTTTGCATGACCAAGGAAGGGAAGGAAAGTTTTGAAGAGATCAAGGCATCCATAGCCTTAGCCCCTACTCTCATTAATCCAAACTTTGAGAAGAATTTCATCCTGTATACCCTAGGTGGTGAGTCAAGCATTTTTTCTGTCCTAACTCAAAGAAATGATAAAGGTGATGAGCAGACCATAGCTTTCTTTAGTGAAGGGCTTAAAGAATATGAAGATAAATACAGCTATGTAGAGAAGAAAGCCCTTGCAGTCATTAGAGCTTTAAAGAAATTTAGACACCTCCTATCTCATAGTAAGGTTCATTTGTTAGTACCCCATGCCAATGTGAAGGAGTTCCTCTTGAGAAAAGATATTAGTGAGAAAAGAGCTGGCTAGATTACTAAAGTGATGGAATATGATATTGACATTCAGATTACCAAGCTGGTAAGAGGGAAGGGGTTGTGTAAATAGAAGTTATCATCTCAAGAACCTGATGAGGAAGATACTATGATACTGAAAGAGTGTTAAGAGGTAAGAAATAGTGACCCAAAGAGTTGGATGGATGATATGATGAATTTCTTATTAGGCAATGGATACCCTCAAGGATTAGATAAGACTAAAAGGAGATAGTATAGATTACAATCAATTCCTTATGTCATAGTTGACGGTGTCCTCTTTAGAAAAGATTTTAATGGAGCCCTATTAAGATGCCTTGATATAGACCAGGCTAAAAGAATGATCAAAGAACTTCATGATGGTCTTGATGGTGGCCACTTCTCAGCAAGGACAACTGCAATGAAGATCATGAGGGCTGGTTACTTTTGGCCATCCTTGTTCCATGACTGTCATAGGTATGTAAGGAAGTGTGAAAAATGTGCCTTCTTCTCTGGCAAACAAAGACTTGTAGCTCTTCCCCTTCATCCTATCCAGGTGGATCAACCCTTTGCTCAATGGGGATTGCATTTTATAGGCCCTATCAATCCTTCTTCTAGTTTTGGTCACAAATTGATTTTAGTTGCTATACATTACTTTACAAGGTGGACAGAGGCAGTTGCATTGAAGGATGCCACTGAAACTTTAGTTGTGGAGTTCCTTGGTGGAATTGTGACTAGGTTTGGTGCCCCTTCAACCATTATTTTAGATAATGCAAAGTCTTTTGTTGGAGCTCAGATTTGTGCATGGGCAGTTGATCATAATATCTATTTGAGCACATCCTCAAATTACTATCTTTAGGGTAATGGTTTGGTCGAGTCCTCCAACAAGAACCTGATCAGGATCATGAAAAGGACAATAGAAGATAACTAGAGGTGTTGGCATAAAAAAATGAAGAATGTACTATGGGCTGATAGAATAACACCTAAAAGGTCAATAGGGAATTCACCATTTGTGTTAGTTTATGGCCAAGGCTTTTTAGTTAAGTAGGCTTAGTGGTGAAATTTTGCCCATCCCAGTCAATGGGATCTATCTCAAGCCATGTTTCTAAGGGTTTGAGATTCCATGTACATAGTTTAATTTCATTTCTAGTTTGTTCCCTGCTTTTCCAAGAAGTGCATGAGCACAGGATTGTCTCCGTAAGATAGCTAGTTTTCTCAAAGTTTTGTGGTTACAAAAAGGAGGTTTTGGTCTCTAGTTCTAGTTGTAGAGACAAGAGTTTTAGGGTTTTCCTTTCAAAGGTAGGGCTAGGGTTTCACGATGTATACAGGATCTACATCTTTTGACTTTGTAGCCCAATGGATACATGAGGTCACAGATCTATACATAGCTGGCTTGCGTCCCCTCAAAGTCGCCAGATTTGTTGGTCATTTTTGCCATCCTACCAAAATCACCAAATTCAAATTCAATGAAGTAACTACTCACAAGTTTTAAATATTCAAAAGGGAAAAAAGACTTTATGCTAACCTCATATATTTCTTTCCCTATGCATTTTTATGTTTCTGCGGGCCTGCAAGTCCCCATCGTCAGATCAAGAGATATCTATGGTTGGTGTTATCTCGCAATGGGAAGTTGCATGCTATTTTGCCATAGCGAAATAACACCTTTTGGCCACATGTTAGGTGGGTCCTCCCTTGCCTCATTGTTTCTTCGACACCAAGTTTTGCTAAATCAATGATGAGTGCTATGGCACTATCGAAAAATCTTTGTTCCTCCTTGTTAGTGACATAGCGCCCAGAAGGAAAGTGATACTGCAAAAAAATCGAAAGGAAGGTGGGTCCCACATATGCCCCATTAGATATCAGTGATGAAATTTGTCTGATGCATTGGAAGTTGATCAATCTTTTCATTGGCTAAGGTATGACTGTGTAGAATCTAGGTCTTGCTTCACTTGGTGGACCACAAACGAACTTGTCAGATAGGTTGGCACGTGGCCAGTTTCTATTGGTTGGTATACTGATAGGTTAGATCTATCTCGCTTGCCACTAGATCTAAGGAAATCAATGGTGGGTGCTATCTCACTATGGAAAGCTGCGAGGATATTAACAATAGCGACATAGCACCTCGATGACACGTGGAACATATGAAATCATGGGCCCGCCTTTCTCCAAAGTGATATTATGACTCGTCCTCAGTGGAAGTTGTCAGGTGGGTCATAGTAGGGTGAAGATATTTCATTGGTCCACTCAACCAACTCAGCGTTTAGTTGTACAAATTTTTTAATTATCGCCAGATGTAAGGAAATTGACAATAGGCACTATCTGGCTATGGAAAGCTGCGAGGATATTACCCATAGCGACATAGTGCCATTATGCCACATGGATTAGTGGGGCTAGGTCTCACCAAGATGAGGATGCCAGGTTGTTCCAGGTGGTTTCAAAGTGGATTCATGAACCATAAACTTTATGGAGGTGAGTGTAGTATTATGAGGATCTTCCATAATTGTTGATCTTGTGGAGATCAAAAGTGGGCGTTATCTCGCTATGGGAAATTGTGAGAATATTACCCATAGTGACATAGCGAATCAGTGACACATAGAAGGGTGGGGTCAAATGTTATGAAACTACAAGGATGGTACGAGTTTGGGATGAGTTAGATGCCAGGTGTGCTGAGTTGGTTCATGGGCCTAGAAGTTTTAAGGGCAGAGTGTAGTAATATGGTGAGTCTTCACAATTGTCAGATTAGTCTAGATCCACAGTGGATGTTATCTCACTATGGGAAATTTCTTAGAGGATATGCATAGTGACATAGCACCTCTATGAAACATGTCCTAGTGGGTCTGGTGAAGGCAGTAATGATTAGATGCACTAGTAGTTAATTTGATTGTCGCAGTTAAAAAGAAAAGATGGCGCAGTTAGTTAAAAGACATGATCAATTGCGTGGAAACTTGCAAGGTGGTAGAATGAAATGAACTAATTGGCCCACGTGGCCTATTTTGCTTATAGTATTTGGTTGATTCATTGACTCTACTAATTCATGCACCAAAAATGATAAGAAATGAAGGTTTTACACGAATTTGATCTTCATGATCAATTCCAACCACCAGAAGTGAATGTGAAGCATGCAAAGACAAACTACCACCCTGATCTAATCTATCTACTTGGTCAAAACATAGTTATGGTGCTGCCTCTGTCTTCTCAAGGCCTTGTTTTAGTTAACAATTAGATTTTGTGGTACCTAAAGCTATACTTAGATCAGATTTCTTCAGATCCCCATGATTGTTCTTGGCAAAGCCTTGATGGCAGTGGTTGTAGGATAGTTTTGGAGGGAAAATCTTAGTTATGCCTAAACTATAAAGGAAATTTTTGTGAATTTTGTAAAGGTCAACCTTTCTCTATTTTCACTATTACTACTCTGCAAATTCTCAGTGTAAATTTCCTTGTTCCTCTGAACTACATGATTTTCTATCTTATTTCTTTTAGCCATTGGTATGAAAGTGGAAGAACTCTTTGCCTCTTATTGGTGTTTTGTAGAGATCTATGATTTGCATGACTGTATCTCCTTAGCCTATGAGTGATAATATAAGTGAATCTCTCATTCCTTGTGTCATTCATCTTGGTCTTCTGATCTATATGTAATTACTAGATTAAAGCAAGTTTGAATGTGTATATCCTTAGTTTCATTATGGTTGAACAGTGCATATATGGGCAAAGATTGGTCTGAACACTCTATTTTGGTGCATCACCTCTTTAGATTAGGTTAGGTAGATTTTCTTTCATGCTCTCCTTCTCCCTTTTTCTCTCCAAAAGTAGTTAGGTACATTTTGATAGTAAGAGGAGGCCAGCCTTCTCTGAAGACTCAACCTCATTGTTCAAGTCCCACAGCTTGGAGGTTGTTTCCATGTTTCACTAGGTTGTCCTCATGCATAGGCTTTGGAAAATGGTGCAAACCTAAGTGAAAACAAGTATATTTTGAAAGGTAGTCAATAATCTAGAATCACTAGTATTTGGGCCATGGAGATGGCTACTTTGATATCCTCAAATGATTTCTTAATCTCTATAACCCATTCTATTTTTGCTCCCTTTTGGAGTAAATCATTAAGGGGACAAACTATCTCTACAAACCCACTTATGAATTTTTACACAAAATTTATCTTTCCAAAGAAAGACTAAAGTTATTTTCAGCTATAAGGAGGTGATAACTTTAGAATTGCTTCAATTCTATCAAGATCAATGGAGATTCTAGCTTTAGAGATGATACGACCTAGGAGCTTTCCTTTAGTAACTCCAAACAAAAATTTCTTGGGATTTAGTGATATGTCGTATTATGACATCTACTGAATACTTATCTTAAATCAATAATGTGAGTGCTTCAATCCTTTGAAAAGATAGTTAAGTCACCCATGTCAATGAATATACACTTGTTTTTCAATCCTTTAAAAGATTCATCCATGGCTTGTTGAAATGTAGCCCTTGCATTAATTAGCCCAAAAGACATTCTTCTATAAGTAAGATTTTCCCATTTAGTCATAAAAGTTGTCTTCAATCTATCTTCTTCATCAACCATTATTTGATTATATCCTGAATATCCATCCAAGAATGACATCATCGTTGAACCATTTACAATTTGCAAAACCTCATGCAATGAAAGCAAAGGGTAGTTTTCCTTTTGAGATGTGAGGTTCAAATTATGAAAATCCATGCAAAGGCGAATCTCTCTAATATTTTTTTGCATAGGAACCAAGTTAGTCACCCACGTAGAATGGAAAATGAGAAAGATGATCTTGGCATAAAGAAACTTCTTAACTTCCTTCCTTATCAAGGGTTCAATAATAGGATTAATAGGCCTTTTCCTTTGATGAAAAGTCTTTGCATCTAGTTTCAATGGATTTTTATGCATAATAATCTTAGGATCATATGTTTTGAGCTCTTCATAGCTCCAAGCAATGGAATCCTTACACTCTATAAGTAATTTGAGCATATCTTCCCTTTCCTACATATTGCATGCTTTTTTGATTGTTACGCTTCTAAGATCTTCATCTGTACTCAAATTGTATGAATCACATTCTTCAATCTATTTTTCTTGGACCGTTCTTCTATTAAGTGTTGATTCATCATGATAAAAAATGCATTCCAACTCAACCATTCCCTTAGGAGGAGAATTGGATTTTAAGTTCAGGATACCATCTTCATCTTCAAGTTCATCATCCTCAAGTTTATCATCCAAAGTGTCATCAATATCTTACCCTTTAAAGTGGCCATTGCACATGATAAATTCAAGTATATGTTGATCATCCCAAAAGACTTGGAAGTTTGTAATTTTGTTTGGGATAGATGGAGCACAACCAATTCTACTATTTTTTTTTTCAATTTTGTTTGCTTGATAGGTTGTAATGCACTAGCTAAAATAGCAAGGGCATTTGCTACCATATTTTGCCTTAGAATTAACTTTATATCAAAGCTTCAAAGTCATCCATTAAATGCCATACTCTTTTCCTATAAGCAAGAAACCTTTATCATTGCAGGAGTATACTAATTTCACTTGTCTTATAAGCAACTAAGAATCTCCCTTGGCTATGAGAGCTATGATTCCTTTCTCCAAAGTGAAACAAAGTCCTTAGATCAATGCTTCATACTCTACAACATTTTTTGTACATCTAAATTGTAATTGATATGTTGCATAGAAAGACTCACCTTTTGGGTTGATCAACTCAATACCTACACTAGCTCCTAATTTGCACTTAGAACCATCAAAGTAAAGTGTCTAGATCAGATTTTCTTTTGGTTTTCTAACCTTATGCCTATTCATCCTTATTTTTTCTTTCACTTGGGCCTGAAAGAATTATTTTTGGGATCCATTGTAATCTTTCGTGGGGTGGACTTGATGATTTTCCATTGGTAGTGCTTGATACATGAAGTATATGTTTTTCTTATTTTATCCTAGATTTCCCCAATTAATTTTTTAATTTCATCCACTTTGGTTTTAGGATGGATGACTACTGAAGTCCATCCTTTACCTTTCATGTATTTTCTCCTTCTTTAGACTTTAATCATCCTTGGTGGAGGATAAGAAAAACCTCCACCATCTGAAGAGGTATCACTATATGATGCATTCAAATCTTTAGTTTCTTCTTCAAACTTATCCATAGATTTCGACATATTTATAGAATGTTGACCTTTTATGGATTCATCTTTCAGAATGTTACCACTCTTTGGTTTCATTATCTATGTTAATACCTTAGCAACTTCTTCTTAGCATAATGAACATTCTAACTTTGAATGGCTAACTTTATGCAATTGGTAAAAATCCTAGGAGAAGTAGAATACTGGGGTCATCTTCTTCTCCTAAACATATTAAATTACCCACCATGTTATCTATGAACTATGTCACAATCTCCTACTTTGGGATTGAAATCTTGGATCTTTCATTTTGATCACCTGATATTTTGGTTGAAGTTGTATCAAATGCCATCACCTTATAAGATCCCAAATCTAACTGTAAGAATGTCACTTTATTCAGAGCATTGTATTGTATAATTATTATTTTGAACTTTGGCTCTGCATCAATCTTGATTTGATTATTCAACCCTTTCCATGATAACCATAATTGAGTAAAATCCATAAAAGACCATCCTCTTAGGCATTTTGTCCATTCTTTGCTTAGTAATAGTTTGTATGCTTCAGGAATATCAACCACATGTACATTGATGATGTCATCAATTTGAGGGTCAACTATCAACTATATCCAAACACCTTCCAACACACTAATGAATTTCACCTCCATTTTATCCAATTGTATCACTATTTGGTTAGATGGCTAAGGAGTGACTCCTAACCTTTGTGCTATTGATAGTGGCATAACATTACAAGAGGGTCTTGAATCAATTAGTTAATAATGAAGATTATTCCCATATATCTTGATACTAGGCAAAAATTGGGGCATCTCAACCTTGTCTTTAAACATAGTTGGCATTGCCTCTAAAGTATTGACTTGTCAAGATACTATCTTTTGAGGAATAGTACTCGTATTATGGGGTGCCTTTGTATGATCAAGGGTTTTCATTAGTGCTTCTCATTGAAGAGGAAAATTTTGTAGGATGTCAAACATGGACATGTTAGCCTTTGTTCGTTTCAAATCTTCCACCACACTATACTTTTTAGTAGGCCAAGTGGGATTTTTCAAGATTGTTGGTACATTTCCTTGATTCTAATTTTTTCCTCCTCCATACTAGGGCCTAATTGATACCAAATTGTTACCCACTCTCAAATCAAGAGGAGGTTGTGATGTTGGAGGAATCCCATATCTCATAGGCTCTTTTCTACTTCATAGATCGTAAGTATTTCAATTGTCATTTTTAGGCTAAATGTCTAGTTCTTGACTGAATGGAAAAGAGAATTCCTCATTGACTGGTTGTTCCACTTGTATGTTCTGTGTAGAATTCTAGGATTCTAGTAACATGGCATTAAATTACATAGGAGGTGCATTTCCATTTGATTGTTAATTTTGATTCATATCTTGATTTCTATTGTTATATGAACCATCAATCTTAGATGCATTTTGACCATCATCATATTGATTGATGTCCACATATTGAGCATTATTGTTGTTGTTATCTACAAGAATACTTTGATTTTTCAGATGAGTGTTCCATTTTTCAATTCTGTGTTGGGAAGCCATTGTTATGATCAGTAGGATTGAAATTGTTTCCTCCATTATTATTTCTTGCATTGTTGTTTCCACTAAAATTCCTATTGTAATTCTAACCGTAATTTTTTTTGTTATAAGGACCAAAATTACTTCTCTAAAAATTGTTATTCCATCCATGCAACAACCTTAAGCAAGTTAGCTCATTATTCATTTGTGACATGGTCTTCCTCTTTTCACCAAATTCAAAGGTAAAATTGTTGCCTTCCTTAGCAAAAGCTACTATCTTTTTCTCGAAGAAAGAAACTTTTGGAGGCTTGTATCTCGGATATGTTATAGTTGGGTTTCATGGAGTGGGTACCTACTATAATGGAACTAGATTTATAGGTATGAATTGACTAGGCATCATAGGTGCTCTGACAAGATATATTGGTATCATTGTAATAGCTTGAGATGGAAGCATCAGTCCTCCTCTAGTAGGATTGGCTTGCTTAATAAAAGTAATTGCTTTTGTGAAGATTTTATCCAATTTGTAGATATTTTCTATAGGAAGTCTTCTTAGAAAAATAGTAGTGCGATGGTTTATAGCATTCAGATAAATCTAAATAGCAGTTTTAACTGGTATAGTGTATGGCATTTCCAACTTTCGATATGCCATGTGAAAGCGATGATTGAAGCATGAAACCATCTTAGCTATGTTTGTTTTGATTGATATGAATTGTTGATGTATCACAACTGGGTCGATGAAAGTTTTGAATTGTTCCAAGAACAATTTTTCAAAAGTATCCTAGTCTTGAATACATCCAAGCAGCAAATTAACATACCAATTAAATGCAACTTCTCCCATAGAGTAGGGAGTAAGAGAAGAACCACATTCTTGTTAGAAATTTGCTTTCAGTTACAAATTTCCTTGAATACCTTGATGTGATCTTCAGTAGTTCATGTCTCTTCATAGATGAACCCTGGGAAAAAATTCTTAGGATTCTTAGGAAGATCATTGAGTACACTTGTCAAGTTGATTGGTGATTCTACAAAATTTTTGTAAAAGGCAATCAGAGGATTTGGGGGAATAATAGGTGGTTTTTGTGGAGGTGGAACTAAAGAACATGACACAATTTTGAATGGAAGTGGTAGAATTTGAGGTAACTAGAAAAGTGCACATCTGTGGAAGTACACTTTCTCAAAAATACAATGCACCTTGAAAGATAGCACACCCATCACATCTGTGCACCTAGCACACCTATGCATCTAGTGCACTTGTGCACCTAGCATAGCTCATAAGCTATGAAAATTTTCTAAAATTGTGAAAAAAATGTAGGAGTTTTAAATTGCAAGTTGTTTTCTTCTATTTCAAATGTTTGGGGGCCCTCCTTCCAACACCACTTTTGTTGAGCTGTCATTTTGTATGATGCTTAATGATAAGAATCCTTTTGAAGTGCTCTCTTGAGAAGCTGATCTGGGATCAACTCCATGGTTTTAGGAGATCTTGCAACCTACTAGAATTCTCTTAGTAGAAGATAAATGTGAGTGGTCATGAGGAGGCCTTTATTGGTTCTTGAAAAATTCTAATAAGATTTTTTAATCTGCTTTCTATTTCAAAATAACCACACAAAAAAATAAATATTTTTGTATTTTTTTGTTTTATAATGAATGCAATCTAGCAATGGAACTATATGAATTCCTAATTTAACCAAGAGTTAGTAAAGAAAATATCAAAGATAGGATAACATGAAATTTAAGTAAATAAAATGAAAAGTAAAATCCTAATGGACATAAGCCACAAAAACAACACATAGATGAGTTAAGCCTTTGAAAAGATCAGTGGGTAACCAATGAAAATAGGAGTAGTGCTTCCTTAATTCCACTAATGCAATTGTCGATGGGAGTTTAGTGACCGTAAGATGTTTCACTTTTCATTAGATCACAAGGCCACAAAAAGTATGCTCATGCAAGACAAAAAAAATGTAGGAATAATATAGATGATCTCTTCTCAAACTAAGTATGTTAGTGGAATTTGTAGACCCGTAGCAAACACAAAAATTCCAAGATTCCACAATCAAAATAACACAATAAAACTATTGGCTCATCTACATTCCAAGAACATACACTCACAAACTATAACACAATTAGGGAAGAATCACTACACTCCAAATGCGAGCATCAATAGCATATATTATAGCATCAAAATAACAACCTGGAATACATGGTACACTCCTAAATTTATGAGAAATATTCTCCTCAATTAGTTTTGAGAGTGAGAGATATCTTTATGCAAACATATGGCTCTAAACTAATAAAATAAATCTATTTATGCACAAATTAAGTCTCTAACTAGTTCTTAGTAGGACTCCATCCATATTTTTATCATTAAGTGGATGCATGAGCCTTTACATGTCTTAAAACAAAGAAAGAATGAGAAAATAAGAAGAAGAAAGCCATTAAATGATATCGGAGTGTCTAGAAGTGCCAAAAATAGAAGCTCCATATTCACTAGTTGTCTGTAGGAGTTAAACTACCATTAGAATGTGTTTCTAATGCATGGAGAGCTCTAAATTTAGAACTGGTAGTTAACTGTTGGTGCATCTATGACTTCTTCAAAAACTTTAGGTGCATCTCTAAAAAGGTGCACCTCAGAAGTAGCCCACCTACATACCTCGAAAGTAGGTTCAAAAAAATGCAAAATTGCACCAAGTGTCAAAACTTAAATTCTAGTTTCTGAGTTTTGTTCCCCTTCATACTAGAGCTATGTCTAGGTATTTTCTCTTGAATTTCTCAATAATCTCGGTGACTTGGGTTACATCTGGAAAATCTAAAGCTTCATATTTCTCCTTCAATTTCTACCTATAATTGCCTATCTCGATGCAAGTCTCTATAAAATCTCCCAGTTTCACATCCAATTCTAATAATGCTTCTTTAGTCCTGAATGCTTGTCTAATATCATCATCATTAGAAGATTCTTCAAAGTTTTCCAAAACTATTCAATAAATTCCTCTACAATCATCAATTCGTCCCTTGAATCATCTTCAAAAATATCTAAGCACACATCACTATAATTTTATCTCCAAAATTTTCTCTTGCATTTGATCCTTGAGCTTATGAGTATCTACACATAATGTTTCCATTACTTTATTACCATCCAAAATCTTCTCTATCCAATCATCAATTTTATCTAACTCTTCTACTGTATATACCTCCATTATCATTTGATACCTTTGACCCTTGATTGACTATAGTGCTTGCAGGTCCTTGCCCCAGGTATGTGGTTCATTCAGTAAACCAAAATCCTGATTCAAAATGGCCACCAGCTTATCTACATTATTTTGCATATGGTATAGTAGTTTAATATTTCCCTATGTAATTTGTACACCTTTCTCTTCAAAAATTTCTCACCATTGCTGACAGGATTTCAAAAATAGATCTAATTGTACCATGTTCTTATCTCTTTTCTCCATTGCTGCATTCACGGTCTCCTTGGGATTTTAGAATCTAAGGGACTGACAGCTTTGTTTAGATATCCTTTTAAGATCTCATTTTGTTTCTAAAGTGTTATCAATTCTGTTTCATCCTATTCTAAGTACCCGAACACTTCTTTAATTCTAGTTCTCACCATTAACTTGACAGTGTCCAATGTGGGTTTCCCAAGCACAACCTCCCTAATTTGATAATCTTTTAGAGTCAATTATTCAATATCTGCATGTGGAGGAAGGATAGCAACATGAGCAAACAAATCATGGTTCTAATCACTCATGATAAATGCCAATGCTCGTGCATCTTTTGGTGGTTACTCAAGTTTCCTAATAACTTCAATCAATTCTCTCTCATCCCTTCTTCCTTAGTATTCTATCATTGCCTTTTATTTCCAATCACCCCTTTTCTCAACCATCTTAGAATGTGTTCCATCAAAGAAATTTACCATTTGATGAAGAAGGAGTTTTCTCTACTATGCTCTTCCCCTTATCAATCCTCTCCAAAGTCCTCTCCTTTTGTGAGAGATTCACATGAAGAGTCTCTATATCCATTGAGTCCATAGTTCTTATCCCTTCCTCTAATGCTTCATCAATAGGTATTTCTTTTGGCTCTTCCTCCTATTTCACTTGGACCTATTCTTATTCATTTCTTGGAGGGAGAGGAATAGCTAAACCTTTATCTATGCAAAATGTAGATTTATTTGGTGATGGTAGAGCTGCTTTGGGTCCTTGTAGCTAAGATGGAAATTGATTCCAATCCTCCTATTGAGGTTGATTAGTTAGAGTATCTATTATCTTATCTCCCACTAGGCCAGTGCCAACCAACATAAAATCAAAATCTGTCATCTGAAAGACATGAGTCCCTTCACCCTCTTGCTCATCAATCCATTGCTACAACTCATCTTCTCAAGTGGTAGACTAAATAGATTGTCTAGGAATGGATGGTGGTGTAATATTGTAGCTTCTCCTTCATTATAATTATATGGCTCTAGCAAGATGAGTCCTCTAACTCAAAAGAAGGTTATCTTCTTCATCTTCATCATCTTCTTCTTCCTCTTTTGGAATGAATTCTAGGACTAAGAGAAAAGGAATAACTCTTCTAATCACCTTTTGTCTCCTCTTGACCTAAGTCTTGATCTTTCATCTTTTAGGAGTCAATGGGGAGGCTTGTACCTCATGTTGAGGAGGAGATTCTATTTGTACTTATGGTTCAGTCCCTCCTTGCCCTTGGTCTAGTAGTGGCACTTGAGGATTATCCTGGGTTTGTGTGGCTTCTACATTCTTTGAGCCTTGTACATTTTTTGCCCCTTGTTGTGGTAGTGCTTGAGTTGGAACTACCTCTGTCTTGGCTTATTGGGGAGAATTTCTCTACCTCTTTCCTTTACCTTTTTGTGCCCTATAATATCTAACTTCTTTGCAAGTTGGTGCACTATTTTTGGCCTTACTAGGGACTGAGTTGTAAAACTGGGAATAGTTACCTTGGCTCCACTACCTCTTTCTAGGTGGGCTATAGCATGGAAGACTACCACTTGATGAATTGGATCCAATTTAAAGGGTCTTTTAATCCAATAATTGGTCAATTTGATGATGTACCTAGCCCTATGATTAATATATGAGTTTTCTTCCTTATCAATCTCTGCATTCATCATGGATCAATCAAAAATCTTGTCTTTATTATACAATGGATCAAGCACATCCTCAGTATCTTGTTGTACTACCTTTAAAGGGACCATTATCTTCAAAGCACTACTTGTGAAATAAAGAGTCATCCTATAATAATCCCTTATAAGGATATTGTACTCATCTATTGTGTTCATCTAATGGTCCTTGATTGCATCTTCATTTTGGAATGTTTTTCCTACTAGATACTACACTCTTCCAATGATATCAAAATAAGGAAAAGGAGAGTTATATTCCTCCAAGGGATACTAATCCCACTTATGTTCACAAGATAGAATATCTTATCTCAGGACCATACTAAATGCTCCTATATTAATGGGCAAAAATAAGTTAATGTCCAAAATTGAATGTAATAGCTGCCAACTTCTAATGCCGCCACCTCATCTAACATCCTCTAAACATAATCCCCTTCAATGAATCAAATAATCATGAAAATAAAAACACCATTCATTATCTAGTATTCCTTGCATTGTTGTGGAAGCTTTTTCTTCACTAACTAGGGATATACTATATAGGGCCATACATTTGAATCTAGCATGTTGCCCTTTTTGAATAGTCCTAGATAATCCATTTCCCTTGCTACTAATAGGTACACCAAATAGAATGTCATGTAGAAATTATGGTTGTTCTTAACTAGTACTAGCTACTCATCAAAATTCTTGTTGAGAATGGAAGCCCAATCAATTGGCATCTTTTTTTTTTTGATAGTCTCAATAAAATGCACCATCCATATGTTCAGGTGTCCCGATGCAGGTAATCCCATAACTCTACTCAAGATATTATAGAATATCCAATATCCTCTTTCATATAACCCTTTATCATGTCTACTTTTTTTTCTTTTCATCTGAGAGGAGTCTTCTCAATGAGATATGAAGACTAGATAGTTTCAAACACCTCCTCTACATGTTCTCTCTATAATCTTTCCACCTAGTGATAGTTTAATCTGATAAACTAATCTACCCTTAGAAGATGGAATACCTTCTCTATGTTCTTAGGTTGGAGGTCTATTACAATCTCTCCAGTTATTCTCTTTACAACCCTTTTCTTAGAGACATAGTTTTTTCTAATGTCATGATCAATTTTGAGTAGTGTACTAATAATGGGTGTGATGCTACATTGACTAGTCCTAATTGGATAAGAGTAGATATTAATGGGCACCTCTCTATAGGTTTGTTGCACAATACTAGGAACACATTCTAGTCTATATGACTAGGTTCAGTGTCCCTGATGTCCAAATAGTCATCTTGGAAGTGTGACTTTTCCAAAACACCTTGAAACTTGAAAATAACTACTTTGGAACCATCTTTGTAGCAAGGGAGGATTATGAATAAGCCATTGAATCTACACAAAATAAAAATCTATTAGTTCTAATCAAAGAAAAATCAATTAATACAAACCCTAATGATAACATGAAAAAATCCAGAAACCCTAATTGATAAAAGATATCTAAAAACCAAATTCTAAGCCTGATATGCAAAAAGAGAGTGTACCTAGCACACCTCAGAGGTGCGCTAGGTGCACAATCTCTTATGAATTTTTTTATTAAGGGTGCACATTTGGCACACCTTTTGGGGTGCACCAAGTGTGGACCATTTTTCCAAGGATGTTTATTTAAAAGTTGTGCAACTATGCACCTAGATAGTTGCATAGCTACACACCTTTACTTAGGTGTTAACTTCTTAGTATTTTAATTTTTTGAAAAAAAGGTGCACAGCTTGTGCACCTTAGAGGTGCACCAGCTATGAACCTTGTAGCCTTTTTGTAGTCTATTTGTCTTTGTGTATGTAGGTGAAGGCATGGGTGGTTGGGCACAGTAGTGCACTTGAGGATCTATGTAGGTTAGGGTTGAGGAGCTAGAGCAAAGAATGAAGGCTAAGAAGAAAGGGAGAGGGTCCGAGGTTTTATAAACCTAAGACCTGGTGCTCCTCTTGGAAGTACACAACTGTGCTACTATGCATTTCCAAGAGGGAAATTCTTTCCTCTTCACTACCTTAGCGCACTAGTGCACCTAGCAAGGTGCACCAGGTGCACATTTTTAGTTGTAAAAAATGAATTTCTTGCTTAGAATTCTAGTTTAAGGAATCTAGATTTTTAGGCCAGGACCTAGATTTGGCCAAAGACACTAGGAAAAACCCTAAGAAAGACTCAGACCCCAGACTAGGGATTCAAAAAGTGAAAAATAAAGTAGGGGGTCCCATTTCTAGGTGAAATGGGGTGTGCATTATGAAACCACAACATTTAACTTGGATACTACATTGGGTTAGGTGAATTTTGCCCAAAACCCTAAATGACAAGTCATCAACACATATAGAACACAAGTGTTAAGTGACACAATAAAACAACACATCACATTTATAGTGACATATCTCTAGTTATATATGAGTTAAACTATTACACACACATACAATCCATGTCTGCGAAACAAAAAAAAAATTCAATGAGGTTTGAATCTTTTCCACCAATTCAACCTTAGCTATGTCATGTTTACAGTGGTTTGAGCCTTAGTTCCCCATTAAATCCCATGGTTAGATTCTTGCACACTAAACTCGAGCATCAATAGTCCAAAAAAATAATGTAAACAATATGTAAATATGTGCATTAAATCATTATCAGATTCAACTTTAGGGTTTCATACTTCATAATTTCTAATTAACTTGTTTTTTTCTAATCATTTTCACATAAAACATTCAAAACACTAAAATAACAAATTCTATTTATCAACATTAAGCTTTATTTAACATGATAAAATTAATATTCAAAATAACTTCATAATATATTTTCTATCATAGTGATGAAATATTTAATCCACAAGTATTGAGTCCCTAGGCATGTGAATTAGGTCCTAGTGCATAGCACAATCTATCCTTTAACTCAAGTTTCCAGTTAACATTACAATTTCACATTAGAAGCATTTCTACAATTTAGTTTCCATGAAAGCATTTGCAATAGATTAGAACATGAATGAACTCATTAAATATATCCCTCAATTCCTAAAGTGTAGACATAAGTGGAGATTATCAAAATGTAGATATTAAAATGACATAATTGTATAGTCTCAAAATTATATCAAAACATTGAATTAGAAGTGTCATAATGCAAATATGTCATCTATGCTAGTGCAGATTAGGTGAGGCCTCACATAATGGGGGCCTTCTCATCAATGGCTTGTATATCAAAGGTGTCAATGAATATATCCTTGATATCATGCAATACTTACTTTTGTTGATACACTCTCCTCATTTCTTCTTTCCTTTTCTTTCTTGTAAGAATGTCTTGTAAGATGACAGTCCATTCAAACATGAGATTATTCAAATCCCAATTTGGTATTTCAATAACTTCATCTAGAGTAATAGAGTAGTTGGATCTAAATTTCATTCTTCTTGTTTACTTTATCCTTCTTTGGAGTGATTTTTCTCAACACATCTAGAGTCAAAGTAGGTGAAGGGGTTTCACCACTCAGTCTAACTTTTGTTTTAGTGCTAGAGAAAATAATGGTAGCACTTGACATGAGATTATCTAAAGGGTTTTACACCTATTGTATAGAATCTATCAATGCTAGGAGTGGAGTGTGTACTGGTACACTCGGCTCTATTTGTGAATCTACATTTACTCTTCCTTTATTCTCTTTTGTCTCTTTATTTCCCTCTATTGGAGGTCCTGATACATGTGGTACTAGTTGACCTGTTGTAGACTATTCTACATTTGATTCATTTTCTTGTTCCTTCTCCTCTTCTAGCTCCTCAACTTCTATAACGAATTTCTTTGTTTGTGAGTCATGTTGAAGTTGTTTCTCAATCAATTTTATTTTTTCATTAAAATAAACAACTTGGGATTGTATTTCTCCTGCCTTAGGATAGTTCTTTATCTTTTGTACTACAGGAGTGTGAGGTATAGTCACATGAATAGGTGATATATTGACTTGTGGGCTTGGCACACTTGAATCTCCTTCATCAATGTGATCATCTTCAATTGTTATAGTGTCCACTTCCTTTTTCTCAACTCCTATAGTTAGTCCAAAAATGCTTTTCCAAAATAATTTATTGTGTTGTACAACAATCTCAACTTTATTTTGTAAAATCATACATGTTCTATATCTAGGAACAAGTTGGATCCTATACTTCTCCAAAAATGTTTTATTTTCCTTATATGTCAACTCAGGTATGATTTTGGCTAATGTTCCTTCTCTTATTTATCTTTCAATATAGTTTCTTGTCACCACTTGCCATCAATTATATTGTACAAATATCTAGGAATCTTATTTTCCATCACTATAGGTGCTAACTTGTGTTTAGAAATCATCTCTAACATAGCCTCTTCAACCTTAGACTTTTCAACATCACTTAATGTTTCATATTTAACATGTTTAAAACCTGATAGGCCTATAGAGTTTCTAATGTTATCACATACCTCATTAATATTTTTAGGCTTTGTATGCACAATGACTTGGTGGTGACCAGGTTCATTAGATTATGTCCTCCCTACATCTTCCTCTTTAACATCTCTATACTTTATTAACCTTATTTTCTTTGGATGACCCTTAGTGGCTACCATTATCCTCTTAGATGCACTTGTGCCACTTGAACCTTTGCTCAAGTTTGTAATATTTACCTTTTCTTTCTTGAATTTAGGCTCAATACTAGCTACTACTACTACCATGGTTATTAGTCTTAGTGGTCTAGGAGGAGAGAGGGGATTGGATGTTACCTCCTTTTCTTCTTTTCTCACCTTAGGAAAAATGATTTTTACTATTTTGGCCTTCTTTACTGGTAGGGTGACAAGTTCTAGGGCTTTTCCCTATTTTTCTATACTCTCTTCCTCTTCCTTTGCATCATTGTCATTGTCTTGATCTTCCCCAAGTCATTGTGTAAGCACTAAATATTTTTTGACTTTAATTTGTGTACCTATATTCTCTTCTAGGTCTAAAATCATCTTCTATCTCTTCTTATCAGTACAAGCAATCTTAATTTCTACAATTATTCTTTCTTTTTCTTCTTCATATTTTTCAAAGGGCTTAGCCTTTGTATCAATTTGTTCATTGAGTAGTACAATAATGGTTGCACTCATGTCATCAATATCAATTTCATAACCAGAAGGTTTAAACTAGGTTACCCTTTTCTTAATTGCCTATACATATGTGTAGTATATATCAACTAGAAAACACACATCATTATAATTCTTATCAACTAAGGATGTAGGAATCCTTAATCTATTTCTCATATTCTTCTTAAATTCATCAAAATACCCGTCTAGAACATTCTCAAAATTATCTCCCAAAATTGTAATATACTCACTGATCTACCTCATAGTAGTATTCCTTGTTCCCATACAATATAATAGTAGTAAAATAACTCTGACTAAAAGAAAATGCACATAATCAATGATCCAAACTTACATATTGAATTATTTACCTTCCTAATTGACGTCATGTTCTCTGCCAATTGTAAGCATTGTAGCTCAGCAAGATCATATTCATGATCTTTCATCACAATTTCCACATCTAATAAACAATTATACATGACACACTATTCAGTTGGCTTGACTCATAAAATTTATGAGAGATCACTCTCACTAAAAACTTAATCAAGGCACCAATGATGGCTAAAATTGACATGCCACATCCATTCCACTCAACTTTTGTTCTTGCCTTGATTATTTCCTTTCTTTGGCATTGCATTGTCTTCATCTTATCAAATGCTAGGTATCTAGTGATAGCATGAATTATCTTCTTTGTGATCTTGATCGGTCCATTGTCTAACCACAAGTCCATGTCATGAACTAGGCTCAGTAAAACCTTAATCCATTCAGTTTTGAAATTTCTCAAAAAATCTAGGGCATAAGTAACCCTTTCCTTTCAACAATCTTGAACTCATCCTTCAATACTCCTTCATCACAAAATTTCTCATGTTCCAATATTTTTAGAACATAAATCCACCAAGATAATTGAGGGAGGTGAGTGGGCAGGGGGCAAGGAGGGTGAATCAATTATCCAATTATTAAAACATTTATCAACCTTATTAATCCTTAAACATGTTAACAATATTATTAGCAACCATAACATAATACTCATACACAATAACACCACATATGTTAACTAGGGAAATCCTTGATCAAAGGGAAAACCCTGATGGAGATGGTACCCACAAAATGATGTACTAATATAAATTTTCCTTGTAAGAGGATGGACACTATTAGGAGCCAATAAAATACATTCAATACATATTAGGCCCTATTAGGAGACTTTGAATCCCTGGTAGAGATTCTAACCTTGTTAGGAGTTGTGCCGACTCTATTAGGAGTTGTGCCAACTCTATTAGGAGTTGTAGAAGGAAGATGGATCCACTGTCCAAATAGTTTCATGGGAAAGACCACTAAAATTAATATCCAACTAGTCTTTGTATTATTCCTTGTATAATAATAGAAATGTAAAGCTTACCAGATCACTATCTTTACATCCACTAATCCCTTGGATCTCTTACTTGCATTTACCAAATAATTCATATACTACACTTCGAATACATACATCACAACAAGAAAAATATTCTTCCTTTATATCACATCCTTAAAATAATACCTTGAGTCAACCTTGATACTTTCCCATTTAATTATAATAGGACCTCTTCAAGATATTACAATTATTTTACAATTATACAACACTGTCAACTCACAATCATTATAACTTCTCACATTTATAACCTCAGACCTTACACTTGCTGACATCATGATTAGGCTATCTAATGTTATCGTTCAAGTTCACATATGAGAATTCTATCTTTGTAAAAAGATACAATTCAATCATAATAAAATAGTTCTAATATTCTCTTCCTATATTCAGTCCTCTATAAATTAGGAATATCTCCTTCATGTATTTGACTCTCTATACATGCTCTTTTCCACCTCATCAAGACAATGTAGAATATTTCCACAACTATGCTTGACCTGATCAACAATACAAAGTTTGTACAACCCTGTTCTCTATTTGCTACTCTGCTAGTCTTTACAAAAATAATGATATGTTGACATCAATGCTAAACATAGTCATGAATACAATATTAGTATTCTCCCCAAGTGCTCTAGCAATACTTTAGGATACTCTCACAAAGGTATACCATCAGCATTCATACTAACAATCTCCCCATTTGGCATTAATGACAACCTAGATGAAAAAAATCTACATTCCAAGAATACCAATATAGACTCTATTGTTTTTATCTACTTTTCAAATCCTCTTCATCAATCAAATATGAAATCCACTTGAACATTTCTATGTCTTCTCTTTCTTATTCTTAGGATTGACACCGAATGTTCACACTTAGACTATCAAGAACAACTCTCATTCTTCCATGGACGATCATCAATTTTCACACTCTCACTCACAAGAACAACTTCTTTATCTATGTTTTCTTAGTCATAAATTGATGGAAATCAATTATTCACAACTTCTTCCCCATTCAGTGTTCCTTCCCTTAACATTAACAATACTTCTCCCTCATACATACATAGGAGATATCTTCTATACAACATCTGCTTTATTTATAACATATTTGTTTCATGTATACTTCTCTCCCATTGAAATCAATGATAAAGGCTTCATTATTTCAATCACCTTCTCCAAGTCTTCAACTAGATCAAGTGTCCAAAGATACTATATACCAACTACCAAACAATCCTTGATGACTCTGAACATCTCAGATACTCCCCTATATAGGTTGCATCAACATTCAATCCAATAAAACAATAGTGCTATGTACCACTGGACTGATGCAATTTTTGCACTATATACTTAGAATTAAGGAGGGGCATAGCCCCAAGAATATCTTGCAAATACTCAAATGTATCTTTAGGAAAAGACTTCATAAAGATATCTATAATCTTCTCTTTTGAACTTACATACTCTAATCTGATTTCTTTTTCTACAACTGTCTCTCTCAAAACATGATACTTAATAGATATATGCTTATTCTTAGAATGCAACACAAGATTCTTAGACATACTCATTGTACTTGTGTTATCACAATGTATAATAGTAGGTTCTACAAATTCTATCCTAATATCCTTTAACATCTACTTGATCCACATGATCTAATCACATTTTGTTTCTTTCTTTTACATACTCTACTTCTATTGTACTTTGTGAAATATAATCATGTTTCTTTCTTAGCCAAGAAACCAATATTCCTCCAACAAAAAATTCTCCACCACCAGCTCTATTTTTTTCATCCATACCGCATGCCCAATCCGCATCAGTATATGGAGATAAAAATAAATCACTTGATCTATCATACTGTAATCCAAAATCAGGTGTACCCTTTAGATATATGAATATATTTTTTATTGCTACATAATGATATTCCTCAAGACCAGCCTAAAATATTTTCTATATCTAGCCTAGTGTGAGTTAGATATTGCAAATCTTGAATCATAAATCTATACTTTTTCTACTCAATTGTAGATGTCTCATCTATGCTAGAAAAATTGTAACCAGATATCATAGGTGTACCAATAGGCTTACAATTTTCCAAAACCAAATATTTTCAACAAGTCTTTCAAATACTTAGCTTGTGATATGAAAATTCCATCACTATTTTGCACAATCTATAAACCCAAAAAAAAACTTTATCTCACCAATCATACTCATCTCAAATTCATTCTTCATCTCATCAATAAACTTATCACTTCCTTCATGATTATCAAAAAATATTACAATGATAAATAGTCCATTATTAATTTATTTCAAATATAAGTTATTGTCTATCATACCTTTAGAAAGTACCAATTTTGCCAACTATTTGTCTAATCTTGAATCCCAGGTTCTAGGTGCACACTTTAGACCATTTAATGCTTTCTTTAATTTGTATTCCATTTATTTTTCTTCTATCAAGGGAAATCCTTCATGTTTCTCAATGTAGACTTCTTCTTCAAGATCTCCATTTAGAAATGTTGACTTTACACCCATCTGATACACTTTAAACTTCTTATCTTCTACATAAGCCAAAACATTCTTACTACTTCCATTCTTGCAATAGGGGAAAATGTCTCTTCATAATCTATACCATCTTTCTATGAATATCCTTTCCATACTAGTCTAGCTTTATTACTCACAACTTCACCTTGTTTATTCATCTTATTTATAAATACCCATTTAGTTCCTATAACATTATTTTCTTTAGGCCTAAGAACCAATTCCCATGTTTAATTCTGATCAGACTCAAAATTGCCTTCTTGATTTGAGTACCATTCCAAGCTTTTGAGCCCTTAAAGCACATTTAATGCATGTTTACCCAATCATCCTTTTGAGGCTTAAGAGGTGTTTAATATTTCTAAAACCTTGTATTCAATGTGTCCATGCATCCCATAAAGATAAATTGCCATTCAGAGTCATTTTGTGAAGTTCCATTTTGAGCAATGTTCAAATATGCATTTTTGCCTAAGCATCAAACAATGACAAAAAGCCTAGTTTGCATGTGAATATCTTATGCCTACTAATGTTTCATGACTCACTACTTTGGAAATGTTTAGTATTCATATCAGAGAGCCTATGTTTCAGATTTTAGGTTGTTTTGACATGTTTTGACTAAGTTTTGAATCGCTCAAAGTCAGTTGTTTGTTGTTGTTATGTTGATGCTAATTGTTCAGAATTTTGGTAGGCCTTGTTTGATTAGTTATAAATTTAACATAATTTACCAAAATGAGAAATTTCCTTTTGCATTCCAATATAGAGATTAGATACTTGTTATGTTTTACATTTGAGCTTATGACAAATCCATTTGACCTATTTTTGAATGTGATTCCAAATGTAATTTATAACTTTTTACTAGTATCAAGAAGTGTAGATTGATCAATAACCCTATTCAATATGTCATAACTCTTAATCTGTGATAGGTGAGATAAAATGGATTGCACTATTGTGTTCTACCTCCACACTTTCCTAGGTCCATTATGTTTGTAAAAAATCACTTTTCTACCACTGTTCCTAGTTTTGCAAATCCAAGTAGCCCATTTTGATTTCCAAATGCATCTAGTCATTTTTCATGAGCCCAAATAAAAGATCTATACTCTCGTCATGATAGTGAACTAATGCCTTAGTTTTTGTGCCCTCAAGTATCTGTTTACCTAGTTTTCAAAGCCAAATCCAAATGCACAATCCTATTTTCTAACATGTTATGTTGTAGATAGTTTTAACTAAGAAAATTTGATGGTCAATATCTTTTGACCTCAAATTCCTCATAAGACAAGTTCTTGGGGTGCAAGGATGCTAAACAGAGAAGCAGTATGTCAGTTTTCAAGGCCTAGTTGTTGGATTTAGTCGTTTTTAAAGCCAATTCTAGAGGCTTCCTATCAATGAATCACAATTTGTAGATGAGCAATAAAGGAGCTTTCAATGATGTTTTAGGGAATGAATTTGATTCCAATCAATACCAAATTCTCAGTGGATCAGTTTAACATGTCAGTTATTTTAATTCAAAAAAAAATAGTCGGACCTACTTTGGGGCTCGACTAATTTGCATCAAGCTAATAAGAAATGTGGAGATTGGGGTGTTCAATGATGTTATAATAATTATAGTCATTTTGATCACTTGACATGTGTACATGTCTCTTCAAAACCATAGATGTACATGTCTTATACATGTCAAAATTGTTCCATTTCCTCAATCTTCTAAGTGAATCAAAGTTTAAAATTGGTATCACTAATAATATGATAGGAACTCTAAGTAAATGGGTTGAAGCCTAAAAGAGGTTTCTTTATTATGTATTGGTTTTAATCAAAGTTTGGCACTAATTTTCCTAGAATTTCATCCACTCAGACAATGAAAAGAAGACAAAGGTGGACAAATCTGAGATCACTATTTGAATATCTTCCTCTCTAATTTGGAATTGCTACTATTGTAACATTCAATTGCTGATAGGCATCATTGTAATCAATCCAAGCACAAATGTTCTTTCCACTTTTTAGATTTATGTGATGCAACCTATTGGTGTTTTTCAACTATTAAGTGACAAAATACTCAATACCAAGATAATGAAAGCACAAATAATCTAAGGATCAGCTACTTCCTATAAACAATTGAATGTGTTTCTTATCTCAACTCAACTGCAACAAAATTAAGATAGATTTCCTACTCTTTTGGCTCTACAAAACCAATGTGGGTATACCTAAGGGATGGTTCCAAGAAATGAATTAAAATGAGAAAGAATCTCTTAGTTTCTTTATGATTCTCATCTCCTATCTCTGACATATACATAGTTTTCTTGTTCTATGACACTTTAAGATAATACACATCCCTTATAAATAGATTTGGTCATAATTCTTCTTAGATTTAAAAGTATTTCTAGCAATAGTAGGTAACTAGGGCTTAGAGATCAAATGCAAACAAGTTCTCACCAACATTGATAATTCTTTTCAACAGTAAAGAAAAATTATTTTTTAATTTGATCTTGATGATTTCCTATGATATCTTCACATATATATTAAATTTAATAGATCAATGCCTCATCCATTGGGATTCAGAGTCCATTCAATTCCTAGATCTGATTGATTGCTTTACAATCAACATTATAACAAATTCTTACTGAAAATCATACTTATAGACATCGTTCCTATTACCATTGAGACCCTATCAATATCACTAAAGCATTTATTTAATTCATTAAACTAATAGAAATGGTGAATTAACATACAATTTGATTCAATTGCATTTAATAGGACAAGCTTTGCTTATACAACTTCAAAATAACTAGGTAAAGGAAATGGAGACAAGATTCAACTAGAAAAGATGTCATCACAGTTCATCTTTGTATTAATTTCATTTTGAAAATTATTGTATACAATTGAACAAGACTCAAAATGACTCAAGAAAAAACATTTAAATCCTGTCAAATTGATGTATTCACATAAACCTATAGAGAAAATATATCATAAAGTATTCATCAAAAAATTATGACTGAACAAACTTAATAAAAGCTTAGAAAGACAATAATTTAGACCACTTCTCTAACCCTAGAATCTCACTTATATACTATGAGATGCAAAACGCTTCAGGCATCAAGAACTAACAATTTTCCTTTAACAAAAGATATTTACATTTTAAAACTGTCACAAAAGACAAAATTATGTGTAACAAAAAGACTTCTACATCAAAACATTCTTTCTGTGGGTCTAATTTTTTGTTACATCTTCAAAGGCTATGACTTCAGTGATTAGTTCTTTTTCTATTCTAAATCATCGACATATGTAGCTATTAGGTTCACCAATGATGTGTCAGGATCTGATTCCTGCAAATTTATCTCAACTCTACCAGTTGCACTTGCATCATCATGTACTTTCAAGGTGATAATTATACCTGGTTTTATTTCTACCACATCATCCATCTGGCCCATAATAATTTCCATTTGAGATGGTTTCCCTTGTTATCCTCTCCTTTCCTCTAATTTGTTGAAGGTGCATCAATGATCTATATTTCATCTTGATCCATCTTACCACTATCACTTTCAACTTCTTCCCACTACTCATTAGAAGCAATATGTACCATACACTTGTCAAAAGGTGTGTCATCTAGCCACTTAAACTATAGAATATCATTTTTCTTCTTGATCACATATTCAGCCTCTTTATCAATATTAACAATATCTTGTTTTAAAGAATCAAAGAATAATTGGACCTTCACCATTTCTTCTATTGTGGTTGCTCACCATGTATGTCCTATTTCATTAATGACTTTATTCATTCTCAAAAATAATAAATCATCTAATTCTTTGGCCCATTCATCTTTATTCTTTAGTTTATTCTTCTTATCCAAACCAAGTGAGAATAAATAAAATTTCTTAATTTTGTACTTATCCAAGTAGCTAACAATTCTTCTTTGTAGCTCAACTCTCTTATCATCAAATTATAGAAGATCATTAGAAAGACCATAAGTTATTTCAATGTGGTCATGTGAAGATCTTATAATAGAATAACACAACAATGTAATGTCTTTTCTTCTCTTACTCCACTTATTGACAATGGGTTTCAAAGTCTCATCACTTGGTTTTATTTCCTCCCATATGTTTATTACGTTTGACAATTGATCATAGAATAATGGCCATTCAATTTTTTCAACCAAATACATGAGAGCCTTTCTCAATTTATCTTCATATTGCACATTAAACTCTACATGTAATGCCCATAGTTTACTTTTCTCTTCTTCAAAATCTTTAGTTGTATAGTACCGTGGTCTCTATGGTGTATCATGAATCTCAATAAGGGGAGTGGATTTAAAAGGCCCCACTAGTGGGCAAGGGTATGCCATCTTTGTTTTGGAAGACTATCCCCTCATTTTATTTTCAAGTTCAATTCTTTTTTGAACTTCTTTATTATAAGCCTCCAAAACTTTCTCATACTTAGCCTGTAACTCCAACTCATCTTGTTCTATAGTAGCCAAAGCTAAGTGAGATGTACCAACATTCAAATGTGTAGCCCCCACATGGGTAGTATCTACCACTCTCTTTACAATTATATTTTGTATTAATCCAGTGTCATCTAACTATGATGAGATAGTCCTAGATCCTTTCCTTAATGACAAAATGACTAAGGTAGCCTAGTCTTTGCTAAAGGTCACACCTTTTATTTCTTTCTTATTTTAGTCCTGTATGTTTAATTTATCAGAAACAAAATTAAAAACTACAGCATCTGCTATATCCCAATTGGGTAGTATTAGAATATTATATTCTTTTACCATCTATCTC
Source organism: Cupressus sempervirens (assembly GCA_028749045.1). NCBI lineage: Eukaryota > Viridiplantae > Streptophyta > Pinopsida > Cupressales > Cupressaceae > Cupressus > Cupressus sempervirens. The sequence continues at coordinate 1,029,616,215 of CM053787.1, read as the reverse complement.
CCCTCTTTAGGGGTGATATTTTGGAATTCTTGCATCATTTCTTCTTTTATTTGGTTCTACATGGATGCCTCCTCCATTTTTGGATACTATGTTCTTAACCTATTACATTTTTCCTCATATTTTCCCATATTTTCTCTTCATGCAAATTAGTAGAAGGCTCTTGTTCTAAAAAAACTATCATTAGACAAAAATTCATGACCAACCTATTTAATTATAGGATCTAGCTCTTTTCCTCTATAATTTTCTACTATCAAATCAAGGCTTGGCATTGGAGGTTCTTGAGGATTTCCATCTTCTAGTTCTGTCTGGGTAATAAATACTCCCCCTTGGGACCCCATCTACTAAACTTTCTCTCCAGTGAGTTGGTCCTCTCCAATCTACAAAGGGGATTGGGTAGGAAAATATTCCTCAATGTGAGGACCTTGTTCTTTCATTATTTTATGCCTCTTGGGTGAGGGCTCATCAGGTCTCTTCTCCAAGACAACACTAATTGACTCTATTATTTGCTTTCCTTTGTCCATAGAGGTCTTATTTTGGATCACATTATAGCCTAATCTTTTTTGGAAAATTAATTGTTGTGCTCCAACATTGGGAGTGAATGTCAGCCTTCTCATAACCTCCCTCACTTTATTAGGATAGGCATTAATGAAGAATTATTTCTTCTCATTCATTGTTTCCATTATCTCAGGAAAAGTTATCATGAGTTTATTTATTTTATCTACCTCTTCTTTTGTATTATCCATAGGCTCATACTACTTGTCAAAAAAATGAACAAATTCCAATACTCTTGAAAAAACCCTCCATTTCTCCTTTTTGGTCTCTTGCTTTTGCAAAGAGAACTCATTCCTTATTATATACTCATTGTAATAAGGCTCATGTTTTATTGAACCAGGTTTAGCTCTGAATCTAAAAACTAAATTATAGAATCCCTTAGTATCACAAAAATGAGGATGAGATACAACCATCTTATACTAGTCTAGTAATTTGTATAAAGACAACCAAACATCCTTTGTGATTACAAAATGGTGGACTACAGTACAAGTTGAGAAATTGATCCTCTTTGTCTTTTTATCAAATAGTTTTCCTCCAATGCTTCCAGTTTCCACAATATCTCAGCTATCCCCACTTTTAAAGGCACCTTGTAGGGAAATACATAAGGAGTCCCTTTGAAACCATAAACTCTAAACACAACTGAAATAGAGTATGGTTTAATATCTCCCTAGTTATGTGATACTTCTAGACCAATAGGATTATACATGGGCCTGATAAAATTTACTAGTGCCTTACAAACTCTAGGATTGCCACTTAATAAGAGGCATCTTAACATTGAGGCAAAGACCCTATCAAACCTAACAAAATTGGAATTCTCTACATCCCAAGTCATATATGCACTCCATATTTGAATTTGCAGAGCTTCTCCCTCCTAATCTCTATTTAAGGCCATTTCCTTCCCAAAATATGTCAGACCTTTAAAAAAGAACATGTGGATCAATAATGAGTAGTGAAAAAAAGTTTTTTCTACCTTGGCTCTGGTAACTCCAACCAAGCCTATATGAATTTATTTTGCTAAAGATGAGGTGAAATCGAAAATAATATGAACACCAAAAGAAGAAATTTGAGCTAGCATATACATAAAACTTATAGGCATGATATTCTACTCATCCTCACCGAAAACCCTACACAGAGTCTCATATATCTCCATAGCCCAAGATGTTAAATATTCCTTTTAAAAAGGTTCCCTAGTAGATGTTGTGATCACTGGTAAGTTCCCAATTGTGCCTATATGTGGCCTCAATGCACCCTATCTGATCTTAGCCCTTTTAGATAAATATTCTTTTTCTAATTATTGTAGATCAATAGGTATATGATAATCTGATAGTGGCTTAAGACCAAAAACTTCTCAAATTTCCCCGGGGTTTATTATCATCAGACACTCACCATCCAATCTTCTCACTACTCTTATTACTGGGTCATAATTTCTAGCAACAACCTCTAATAGGTCATAATCCATGAAAACATTAGGGACCACTAGTTTTCCCAAGTCAAAGTTCCAAATATTCCCATGAGGGGCAAATAATTTCCTTTCTGAGAACCATTTTTTGAAAATACAAAGCCCTATTTGAGAATTTTTGGCATCCCTAACTTAGTTCCCCTTATCATAAAACCATCAACAATTTTGAGTCTAGGGTGAAGAGTGGTTAATTTCTTCACTTGAGTAGATTCATTTATGGACTCAGACAACAATTCAAGGAGGTCATCATGTATGTTTCTAGACAAACCTAACCCAAGAAAAATTTCTTTAGAGGCATGGTGATTAAAATTGTAGAATACTAGAAAGCTTAATATATAGTGGACTGAGAAACTTACTTTCTCTTCACCATCCTATATAAATAATTCTATGACACACCATAATTACTAGAATTTCTTTGTGTTTTAGTCACCAAGCACAAATTCTCATTAACTCTGAGCTCTTTGGAAGCCTGAAGATATGTTCATGTATGAAGGAAAAAGAAAGATTTTTGGAATATACTCTATTCTTGGTTCGTACAAGGAGCTTTCAATCTTTATAAATGAGATGTAAGGAGAATAGAGTGGCACCACATTCTATTTTTAAGAATATGTTGTCGATTTCAAAAAATCCAACAATCTAGGAATAAAAAAAAAAGATGACTCATTTTCTACTTGCGAGGCTAGAAGCCAATCCAATTAAATTTCTCTAGGTAAGCCTCTCTTTTACTATTGGCAATTTGGACCAAGCCCACTAGCACTTATGGACACGTTTTGCCCTCTTGCTATGTTGCCATGGATAAATAGTGAGCAATTTCCATATGTGATGTAACAACTATCATTGATTCATTATAATATTATGACATGTATTTGATCACTATTTTAACCTAACTATTGTGGGTCCCTCCATCTCTTCCTTTTGTCACCATGTCACATGGAATAAACATCGTGCAACTCTTGATGGCAAATTGGCGATAGTCATTCCTATTCTTGGGTGGTTTTCCATGTCATATGTGATGTGGCAGCACTTTGACATGCTAGCAAATAAGATATAATGTTTTAATCCTTTTTATAACATGATAAAATCAAGCCTCACTATGTCTTGTCTTTTTTGGTAAGGCATTATGTCACTACCAATATAAAACATTGGTCTTTTGGTCATGACATAGCGACCACCGCATTCTTTAAAAAATTTGGCACAAGAAAAATACATGTGTTCTTAATTATTGCCAATGTGTCACAATGGTTATGTGCTAACTAAAGACATAGTGACCTCCTTAAGGCATTAGGAAATTTTGGTTCGAAGAAATATCACATGTTTCCACCATTATTACTACAATAAATGCTTTTGACAATGCATCATAAGCATAAAACCTCATTAAAAATAGAAAAACTTTATGGTGCCCATTCATTTGTTAGTTTCATGATTTTTGATTTTCACGGCAAGGCACTATGTCATTACCAGTAGGATTCATGCATTTTCCAGTCGTGACACAAAGTCCTCCCAGACTTTGCCAAAACTAGTGATGACAAATAGAGAACATTCAAACTAGTCCATTTCTCCAATACTAACATTTCTAACATCACTCTAACCATCAAGAACTTTAAAACAATGAAAAACTAGTGCCCATTTTCTATTTTTGATTATTGTCTTTATGTTTCATGATGGTCACCATGTTGCATATGATAAAAAACTTGCAACTTCACTATGCAACATGATGACCACTATAGATCTAGGAGAGATCTGATGGTAGGAAAATTTTTGGGAAGAGGAGACTGAAATGAAAGAATTTTAAAAAGGTTTCCTGAAAGTATATTCCACTTTCAAATTTGATTTTCCTGCTAAAATCTTTATTTTTAAATAGAAATGTATGACCTAACAAGTCTGCTTGGGCCACAAAAATTAAAAGAGTTTCACCTATTTTTTTAAAAATGAAGTTTGCACAAACCAAACCCTATCTTGTAGGAAAACAAACTTATATAATTGTTTACTTTCAAATAATTAGACCACCAATGGCTCTATCTAGGGATGATAGATTACTTGTGTCTATGCAAGAATCTAGAATCTTTGGTAGAGTAGACCACACACTTGACCAAGAATGAAATTTTTTAAGAGAGAAACCACACTAGAAAAACACTATGCAAAAAAACTATACACAAAGATAAAAAGGATATATAAATGTATAGAAACCCTAAAACTACTATTTATGGAGAAGACAAGTATTTTAGTAGAAATACTTCTTCAAGAACTATCCATGAACTGGTAGATCAAGAATATTACCTAATAGATCCTTCAACAAATAAGAATCCTCTCCCCATGAAGCTTCAATTAGATAAGGGCCCAACCATATAGGATCAAATTTTCCATATTTTCCCTTATCCTCAATCCTGGCATTCTACATGAGGACTAGGTCTTCAAAGTTAAATATCTTACTCACTATTCTTCTATCATAAAGTGTCTTAACTTGTAATTGCAACTTCTAGTTTCTAAGAGATGCTTCCTTCCTGGTCTCAGTCAATCCTACTAGCTCATCCAGTCTTTCCTGCATGTCATCAATAATATCTTCATTATATTTTTGGATGTAATTATAGAGTCCCATTAAATTGTTCTAAGGCATCCCTTTCTAGATTCTATGCACAATATCAAAAGGTGCTACTCCTATAGCCTTTTTTATAGTCACCTTGTCAACCGATATTGCTAACTATAATTTAGAATCCCAGGCTTTCTTGTTATCATCCAATGTTCTTTTTATTATTTTCAACAAATTTTTATTAGTGGATTTAGCTTGTCCATTTCCTTGTGGATGATATGGAGAAGATACTGATCTTGTAATCCCAAACTTATCACAAAATTTTATGAATTCCTTAGATCTAAAACACATTGCATTATTTGTCACAATCCTCTGAGGACAACCAAACCTTGAAATGATGTTATTTAGCAAAAAATTATTGACAACTTTTCTAGTTGTATTTCTTGTAGGAATTTCCTCTAACCATTTTGTGAAGTAATTAGTAGCAACCAATATCCATGAATAACCAGTACTAGATTTAGGAGATATTTCTCCTATAAAATCCATTCCCCATTGTTGGAATAGTGCTTGAACTTCCAGTGGTTTTAATGGAGTGTTTCCTAGAAATTTTAACTTTCCTACAAATCTTTGATAGGCATCACACTTTTTGACCATCATTTGAGCATCTTTAAAAAGGGAGGGCCACTAGAATCCATATCTCATCACCTTGTGTACAGTGATCTTGGCCATATAATGTCCTCTACAAACTTCAAAATGCATTTCTTTCAATATTTCTCTTGATTTTTCTTGATCAACACATTTTAGTAGCACTCCCTTAGAGTTTCTCCACCGTAAGCTATTCTAGACAATAATATATCTAATGGCTTTTAATTTAGTGCTTCTTTTTTCATTTTTAGTTAAATGAGATGGGGCTTCCATTTATTGTAAATAATGAATGACATTAGTATACTATTCACAATGATCCATGTCACATAAGTTTAACCTTAAATCATCTGTTACTATATTTATCTAATTAGCATCTATGTTGGATTGAGCCATAAGCTTAGCTAATCCTTGACATCTTACCAATTTTGTGATCTAAATTTCAATTTTAAATTCTTGGATCCTGTTGATCCATCTGTATCTCCTGCCTAATACCTCCTGCTAAGAAAAAATGTCCTTGACAGCTGCACTAGGTATGAATGCAATAACAATGGAACCTATCCAATAACATCTAAAACCTTTAACAACCTTCACCAAGGCATATGCTTGTTTCTAATTTATATCATATTTTAGTTTAGCGGGCTATAATGATTTACTAAAGAAAGCAATAGGTTGTTCATATCCTTCCTCATTCTTTTGTAACGATATTGCAACTACAATATGGAAAGATGCAAAAGAGAATATTTGCATTGGTTTAATATGGGGTCCTAAGGACTGAAGCATTCTTTATGGTATTTTTAATGTCCTAAAATACTTGTGAAGGTTCACCATCTTGATTGATAATAGCTCCCTTCTTGAGCATTTTTGAAATGGGTCTAATAATCTCAACAAAATTTGTAACAAATCTCCTTAGGAAGTTTACTTTTCCAAAGAAAGATTTTATTCCTTTTACATTTCCTGGCTTAGGCACCTTGTCAATGTTTGCCACTCTTTTAGGATCTATCTTTACTCCATTCTTTGATACTATGTATCCCAATAATTTTCCTTTAGTTACCCCAAATTTACATTTCTTTGGATTTAAAGATACCTCATATTCCAAGGCTTTGATAAAGATCTTTTCTAGATGATTGCAATGATCACCAACTTTCTTGGAATATCCTATAAGGTCATCATACCACCATAAATTTATCAATATACTCATGGATTGCTACATCCATAGATCTTTGAAAAGTGGCACCGGTATTGATCAAACCAAATGGCATCCTCACATATACATAGGTTCCCCATGGAGTTGTAAAAGTTGTTTTAAATTGTTCACTCTCCTTCACAAGGACCTAATTGTATCTTGAAAACCCATCCATCATGGACATTATCTCAGAACCAATTACCTATTGCAACATAGCTTCCATAATTGGTAGTCCATAATTATTCTTCAAGGATGCAATATTCAAATTTTTGAAGTCTACACATAATCTTATGTCTCCATTCTTCTTTTGGGTAGGTACCAAATTTGAAACCTAGATGGAATGTGTAATTAGCTTAATTATCCCTCCATCCCTAGCTTCATCAACTCCTCTTACATTTTGGAAGCTAGAGTGGGATTTACAGGTCTTTGTTTTTGTCTGAAAGGTGTTGCATTATCTTTTAGTGGCATGACATGTTGGAACAGATCTTCCTTATAAGCCTTAAGGTCATCATATGACCATGCAAAAATATGTTTTTACTTCCTCAACAAATCAATCAGTGGTTTTTTAATTTCAGTAGGCAAGTCTTGGCCAATATAAACTTTCTTGGGAGCCTCAATTGTACCAAGATTTACGTGTTCTAATTCTTGATGCTTAGGGTCCCTAGTCCTAGGGTTTACTCTATCTTGATTATCAAAAATATTCTCCAAAACCATTAACCCCTTAGATACCCTATTGGTTTTCAAATGCATAATTTCTTGGACAAAAAATAGTTTCCTTACCATCAATGGTTTCAATTAAATCACTACAATCCATTTCTTGACCGTGTTATTTGTCGTCACTTAACATGAAGTTTAAAATATCCTTGTCATATTCAAAAACTTGCCAATTTTCAATATTGTCAAGTATTGAAGGTGTATTTTGAACTTCCATTTGTGAGATTCCAAAAAATGGCATTTTCTTAGGTTTGACTGCTACATTTTCTAGTAAATCTGCCATTTTATTTTGACTTCTATCTCTCCATGAAATACCAAATGCATCAAAAAACTCTATCTAATCCTAGATTTCATTTCTATATTGTTTCAACCTTTTTTTTTTGAAGCATAAGTTTCTTTTATTTGTGAGATAACTAGTTCAAAATCACCTATGACATGAAATTTTTTGATTCCATGATAGGTGGCAACTTTTAGTCCTAACAATAGGGCTTCATACTCTGCTATATTGTTTGTACAAGAAAATTTTAGAGTAAATGAATATTTGAAGGTATTCTTCTCAGGAGAAACAAAAACTACCCCTACCCTAGAACCTTCTTTGGAAGTAGCCCCATCAAAGTACATAGTCCACAAAATTGGTGAATCCATATAGCATTCCACTTCATGTTCAATCATAACAGGCAATTTCTCTACTTTTTGAATGATCAATTCTGCCCTAAAAGAATTTACACTAGTTTCCGAAAAGCCAGTTGAATCCTTATCAATGCCTTCTTCTAGAATTTTATTGACCCTTGTCTCTCTATCTACCCTAACTACCTTATCACCTATATGGAAAGTTGCATAAGACAAGTCACATTGTAGACTACCTCCCATAGTAGCACTCCACTTTCTAGAGAGCAACATCCCATAATGTAGGGGGATGTCAACCACAAGGATTGACATGGTCAATTTTTCTTTAGGATATGCAACTAACTTGAATGGTAGTGCACTGATAGTACCTATAATAGGGATTTCTCTAGCATCCATACCTCTACATCTACCTTATTTAGTATCTACCTTTAGACCTAAAGCTTCCATGACTTTAAAAGGCATGACGGTGTTAGATGCTCCTAAATCTATCATGTAGTTCTTTAGGGTTTTTCCTTTTATGATCAAACTAAGAAAAAATGGGTCAATATCTTCTATGTAAGCTACTAATGAATCATCCAAAAACATTTATGGGATTTAGGATATAATACCATTACCTTCTACCACTACTAGTGTTTTCGGAATGGCACTTGGTTCAACCATATTACTACTCTTTTATATCCCACCCATCCATGATAAGGCCTTACTCTTGTGCTCCTCGATTCTAAATAATTCAGACAAAGGTACTTTGATAGTAATTTGTGACAACATAGATATCATATCAATAGGTTTAGGTACAGTGGGCTTCACAACCATATTTGAAGTGGAAGTCCTTTGAATAGTAGACACTATGATCTTCTTGGCTAAATCAGATGCTAAATGCTAGCATCATTTCCAATTGTCCTATTCCTCAAGTTATAGTTACTATGCACTTGAAAGATCATTTCTGCAGTGATTTTGTCAATCTCTTCCTTTGAAAATATTCTCAAGTTTATATTATCAACATTTAAGGATACATTACATACCTTGTCTTTATCATAATTTTCATCATCTGAGAATACTTGTTGATGATGTACCTAGTAAGAAATTTTCTAACTAGTAACATCATCTTCACATTTCTCTATATCAAAATCCACACAATCATCAAACATACCTACCATATTATAGCTCACATTATCATGGCTCTTTTCTTCTTCTTCTTCATGTTGTGTACTTTGATCTAAAGAAAATGTCTGAGCAATCATCATTCATATTAATAGAGCTTATCTACAGAGGATCTAGTGCACCCTTATCTTTTACATTCTAGGTTTGGTTGGGAATCTATTTACCATCCTTCCATTGTGTGGTATAGGGGTAATTGTGCATTCTTTTTTGTCTATTGAAATGGTTATTATTTGGCAGGGCCCTCTCACAAACAATGGGTTTATTTGATGGATTCATCTTTTTTAATAAGTCCAATACTTAACCTATTGAGGGTTCTTTAGGTTTTTTACATGCAAGAGTTTTATTAACTTAACTTTTTTTGTTATTCTTGGGATTGAATAGCTTTGGATCATCTCTCCTCCCAAGTTTACTCGATGTTTTTCTATTATTTTCAATATTTACTACAATTCTAAAAGCATCCCTCAAAGTCTTAGGTTCCTTATCCCTCAATTGATAAGCCATCTTACTATCAAAAACATTTAAATATGTTGTAAGAAAAACATCCTCATTCAATCTCATAACCTGAAACAACTTATACATTCCCTTTTGAAACCTTACATTGAAATTAAATGTAGATTCATTAGGGTTTTTCTTGATGTTATTGAAATCATTCAACATAAAACCAGCATTAGTATTGTCTCCATATTATTCTTTGAACAATTTTTTCATATCACTCCAGGAAATAATGCAATCATCAAGTAATCTACTAAACCAATCCCTAACATCCTCAACCAATGAGCACACAAAAAATTTCATCACCACATCTTCATGCTCAACTTCAAAGTCATTTAACATATCTATACAGAATCTCAAATGCTTCTCACTAGTAACAACATTGTCTCCAAAGAGCTGAAGAAATTTATCCCTTAGATCAAAAGATATGTGATGATGGAAACTAGGAATCCCTATGAATGATATTTTTATAAAGTTCTCCATATATATAGGCTTTTTTGAAAACTAGTAGCATTAGACGTGCTTGCTATATTACCTTGATTATGAGCAATATTTTGTGATTGTTGTATTTGGCTAGTAGGGATGTGAATACTAGTGATGGATGAAGAGACTGGGTTAGGCTAAGGCATAGCCTAACTAGATATTAGTGGTCCACAATTAGGTATAGAAGTTTCATTTTGAGTAGACAAGTTGGGCCAAGAAGCTAGAGAAAAGTTAGTCTTGATGAACTGAATCTTTCTCATGGTTTCTACTGCTTCAGTTTCATTCTCAACCTTCTCAAGTTCTTTTTCCAAATCCTCTTTCTCTTTTCTAGCCTTTTCAAGATCAAGGTATAGTTTAGACATGGGTAGATTTATAGATTTTCTTAATGTAGCTTGGGGTTCATCTATTTGAATTATTATAGCTTTTCCCTTTCCTTTATCTATGGGTTTCAGAGTAGGTTCTAAAAGATCTACTTGGATAGGTTTGTAGGCTTGGACATGAGAAATGAAAGGTTCTTTCCTTTTTCTCATGATCTTTTCTTGTTCTAGAACATTATATCTTAAACTATCTACATCTGCAAACACATCAGCGTGAAGGACAAAGTTCCTTTCTTCTAGCTTCTTGTTTTGTTCTTTCAAGGCATCCATCCTTCTAAGAAAATTATCTCTTTCAATAATGGCATTTAAGGTGGCTTGCTCTCTTCCTTTCTCAAAATGGACATGCTTGGCCTCCTCTTCTACAACCCATTTATTTAGGACTTATATCTCTAAATAGACTTCTTTAGGATATGTAGAAGTTTCTTTTGAATCAGCAAGATCGTCAAGATCTATAAGATTAGTTTCCATATATTAAATTGTCACCAGATCCTTCATTACATTCCCATATCCTAACTTATGATTCATATATTATCTATGAAACATATCTCCTATTGAGGAAACATTCTCTTCTTACAGTGGAGTACTAAATATCGCTCCCAAAAATCTCATAGTTTTTGACTCAAAACTCAATGAGGAGGATTCCATTCCTACCACTAGTTTGTATTGAGGGTAAACTGATGTATTACCCCTTCATTTCCATGTGGGATTTGGATCAGCTTTATTTTTTCCTTGATTCTTCCTACCACATTGGGGAAAATCAGTATATAAGGGTATATTAGGATTGGCTATTGTGTAAGCTCTTGTATTCATCCTTTTATCAGCCATTAAGATGAAATTTCTTATTAAATAAACACTCGTTCCAAAATCTTGACTAAGTTGCCACACTATTCTACGTATAATATGATAGTAAGATAGCTTTTGACTTCAAAAGAAAAAAATATAAGACAATACCAAAAAAAATTTATAACATAAGGAATGAATCACAAAAACACAGGACTGCAACTCTTGCTTGACAGATAACCCACTTCATAGAGACTGTGTATGTCAATGTACACCTATGGCACTAGGGATGTTTCTCTTTTTTTAATTTAAATTCTCAAGGTTTATCACTAAAAAAAAGCCTACTACTAACAGAAATAGTACTACAAAATGATTTCACACATGCATACATAATAGAACCAAAAAAACTACTGTAAACTTTACACACATGTGTGTTAAGGAAGTCCCCAATAAAGTCACTATTTTGTTGGTTTTTTTCAACTATTAAGTAAAAAAATACTCAATACCAAGATAATGAAAGCAAAAATACTCTAAGGATCAGCTACTTCCTATAAACAATTGAATGTCTTCCTTATCTGGACCCAATTGCAGTGAAATAAAGATAGATTTCCTACTCTATAGGCTCTACAGAAGCAAGCTGGGTATACCTGAGGGATGGCCCCAAGAAATGAATACAAATGAACAAGAATCTCTTAGTTTCATTCTAATTCTCATCTCCTATCTCTAACATATACATAGTTTTCTTGTTCTATGACACTTTAAGATAATACACATCCCTTATAAATAGATTTGGTCACAATTCTTCTTAGATTTACAAGTATTTCTAGCAATAGTAGCTAACTAGGGCTTAGAGATCAAATGCAAAAAAGTGCTCACCAACATTGAAAGTTCTTTTGAGCAGTAAAGAAAAATTGATTTTTAATTTGAGCTTGATGATTCCCTAAGATATCTTCACATACATATTACATTTAATAGATCAAAGCCTCATCCATTGGGATTCAGAGTCCATTCAATTCCTAGATCTAATTAATTGCTTTACAATCAACATTATAAAAAAATCTTACAGAAAATCATACTTATAGACATCATTTCTATTACCATGGAGACCCTATCAATATCACTAAAGCATTTATTCAATTCATTAAACTAATAGCAATAGTGAATTGACATACAATCTGATTCAATTGCATTCAATTGGACAAGCTTTGCTTATACAACTTCAAAATAACCAAGTAAAGGAAATCAAGAAAAGATTCAGCCAGAAAAGATGTGGTGATAGTTCATCTTTGTATTAATTTTATTTTGGAAAAAATTGTATACAATTGAACAAGACTTAGAATGAATCAAGACAAAACATTTAAATCCTATCAAATTGATGTATTCTCATAAACTTGCAAAGAAAATATATCATAAAGTATTCATAAAAAAGTTGAACTGAAAAGACTTAATAAAAACCTAGAAAGACAATAATTTGGACCCATTCTCTAGCCCTATAATCTCACTTATATACTATGAGATGCAACAAGCTTTAGGCATCGAGAACTGACAACTTTCCTTTAACAAAAGATATTTACATTTTAAAACTATCACAAAGGACAAAATTGTGTGTAACAGAAAGACTTTTACATCAATACATTCTTTCGGTGGGTCCATTTTTTTGTTACATCTTCAAAGGCTATGAATTTAGTGATTGGCTCTTCTACTATTCTAAATCCTCAATATATGTAGCTATCAGGATTACCAATGATGTGTTAGGCTTTGATTCCTACAAATTTACCTCAACTCTATCATTTCCACTTGCATCATCATGTATTATCAAGGTGATAGTTATACCTAGTTTTATTTTTGTCACATCATCCCTCTGGCTCACAATACTTTCCATTTGAGATGGTTTCCCTTCTTTACCTCCTTCTTTCCTCTGATCTATCAAAGCTACATCAATGATCTATATTTCATCTTGATCCATCTTATCACTATCACTTTCAACTTCTTCCCACTGCTCATCAGAAGCAATATTTTCCATCCACTTGTTAAAAAGTGAGTCATCTGGATAGTTAAATTGCAAAATATCATTTGTCTTCTTGATCACATATTAAGCCTCTTTATTGATATTAAGAAAATATGGTTCTAAAGAATCAAAGAATAATTGGACCTGCACCATTTCTTCTATTGTGGTTGCCCACCATGCATGCCATGTTTCATTAATGACATTATTCATTCTTAGACAAAATAAATCATCTAATTATTTCCCCCATTCATCTTTATTCTTTAGTTTATTCTTCTTATCTAAAGCAAGTGGGAATAAATAAAATTTCTTACTTTTGTACTTATCCAAGTAGCTAACAATTCTTCTTTATAGATCAACTCTCTTATCACCAAATTATGGAAGATCATTAGCAAGATCATAAGTTATTTCAATGTGTTCATGTGAAGATCTTATAACAAAATAACACAACAATGCAACCTCTTTTCTTCTCTTCCTCCACTTATTGACAATGGGTTTCAAAGACTCATCACTTGCTTTTATTTCCTCCCATATATTTATTACCTTTGACAATTGATCATAGAATAATGGCCATTCAATTTTGTCAACCAAATACATGAGAGCCTTTCTTAGATTATCTTCATACTGTACATTCAACTCTACATGTAATGCCCATAGTTTACTTTTCTCTTCTTCAAAATCTTCAGCTATATAGTACTGTGGCCTTTGTGGTGAATTGTGAATCTCAATAAGGGGAGTGGATTTAAAAGGCTCTAATGGTGGGCGAGGGTATGTGATCTTTGGTTTCAAAGACTATCCTCTAATTTTAATTTCAAATTCAATTATTTTTTGAACTTCTTTATTATAAGCCTCAAAAACTTTCTCATACTTAGCCTGTAACTCCAACCTTTCCTTCTCATCTCATTATGTAGCGGCCAAAGCTAAGTGAGATGTACCAACATTTAAATGTATGAATTCCATAGGGGAAGTATCCACCACTCTCATTAAAATTATATTTCCCATTAGTCGAGTGTTATCTGACTGTGATGGGATAGTCTTGGATCCTTTCCTTAATAACCAAATGACTAAGGTAGCTTTGTCTTCATTGAAGGTGGCACCTTTTATGTCTTTCTTATTTTGGTCTTGTATGTTTAATTTATTAGAAATAAAATTAAAAACTAGAGCATCTATTATATCCCAATTGGGTAGTATTATAATATTAGATGCTTTAATCATTGGTCTCCCCTCTTCAGGGGTTATATTTTGTAATCATTTGCACAATCCTAAACAAGCTTAAGACTTTCCTAAGCCAAGCCAAAGTCTTCCCTCAAAATATCCCAACCACCAAGGCATAAATGCTCTTACAAAGCTATAAGAGACTCTTACAAACCCATTCATTACTCTTAGAAGCCATTGTGAAGGGTCTTTATGAAGATATTATCCCTTGAGCCTCCTTTGTTGACTCATCCTTGCCCTTTCCTCCATCCTCTCACCCTGTGACATGTGTCATTCCCTGATTGGCTATAAGGAAGCACAATCCATGTGCTCTCCTCTCATGAAATTGGAGCCCTCCATGAGCTTTTCCCCATCCTTGCATCTTAGCCCTCAAACCCTCAAGCCCTTAGCCTGTAAATTGAATCCCCTCCCAAGTAATTTTAACACAATCCTTAAGCTAAAGTTACCATGCCATTTTGAGAACAAACTCCATAGCTTTTTCATACATCGACACCCAAATTCCAAGAATCCATTGAAGCTAGCTTGAGTACCTTGAGCATACATCCTAAATCTATCAAATAGACTCATCCCCAAAACAACAAAGTTCTCATTGAGAGAACCTCTTAATGGTTCATATTCTCAATTGAGGGTTTGTCTTAGTCTCTCTTATATGTTATGGTAGTTTAATGTGTAAATGTTTTTGTTTTCATTAAATTAGTGTTTTTAGCATATTAGATTAGTGTATACATTTTGGCATGCCTAGTGGGACCCCACTATGGGTCATTCATTCATCCATTTCAATCCATGTTTTGTTCTTATAAATTAACCATCTAATGTTTGTTGTTGTTTGAGTGGGTTGTAGGGTGTTTTTCTTGTTTTTGCAGGTTGAAGGACACACTTGGAAAGAAAATATATCCTAAAAAATCTAAAAAATACCAAAAAAATAATAATTTTTTTGGAAAAACCCATGCCCATCAGTTCTGTTTGCGCAGTGTCATCTCCGCAATTTGCAATCTCCGCCTGGTGAATTGTCATCTCTACCAGATCAACTGTCAACTCTGCACGAAAACTTATCATCTCCACAGTTTGACAGATCTGCCTGGTTTCCTATTGTCTGCACCACCAAATTAACTGTCATCCCTACCAACCTAGCTCTCATCTTTGCAATTCAGCATCTCTGCCTGGTTTCCAGTTGTCATTGCTACCAACCTAGCCGTCATCTCTGCAGTTCAGCATCTTCGCCTGGTTTTCAGTTGTCTTCGCCACCAAAGTAACTGTCATCTTCACAGTTCAATGCCTCCACTTGGTTTCTTATTTTTTGCACCTCTAGATTAACTATTGTCTCCACCTAGTTCTCTATCATTTGCGCAAATTAGCATCTCCGCAGTTCAACATCTTTGTAGTTTAGAGTCTCCACCTGGTGAGCTATCGTCTCCGCCTGTTATTGTTTCCTAGCTATACCATCATCATTTCTGTTTTTGCATCTATGTGGCTTACTAATCCCTGCACTTTTTATTAAAAAATTTATTAAAAAAAAAAATCAAACTTTTGGTGGTTCTATAAAGTAGAGGATTTTCTAAGCATCTTTATGCCTATGAAAAAAAACAAAAAAAGTTGATTTTATTTTTCTCATAGTTAAGCTTTAATTTTTGAGATTTTTGGGTGATTAATCAAATTTTCTTTTGTAGCTTTGTAGATTGGAGCATCTATGAAACCACTAACCATGTTTCTTGCAGGTTCTCCTTACATGGTTTAATGCTCTTGGAAAATGAACTTGAATGTTTAAACACTTGACTTTGAATGCATGTTGCTAAAATGAACTTGAATGTTTAAACACTTGTCTTTGAATGCATGTTGCTAAAATAAACTTGAATGTTTAAACACTTGTCTTTGAGTATATGTTGCTCAAACACAATCTTGAATGTAAAAGGTCAATTAATCATTACAATATCTCACACTTCATCTTTTAAGGCATAAAAAGAATCCACATTTTAGAAACTTTCTAAGTTATAAAAATAAATAAAGACATTTTGAGTGAATTTTTTGTTGGACTCACCCTCTTTAATCACCCATCATTCTAACCATTGGTTGCAATATCAGCACCATATATGGGGATGGGTCTACCTAAGAAGGTGTTAAGTGCTCCAAAAAAAAAAAAATCCACTCACTTGAGTTTTTATTGGTTTTTCTAAAATAGAAAATTTCTTGAATGCACATTAGTCTCGCTAACACTTCATTTGGGCATAAAAATTGAATAAATATTGATGTGGAGGGCCTCCAAGCGCACGCTTGAAATTGAGCTTTACACACATCTTTTTTTTGGGCTTAAAACAAACTCACACTCAATCTTGAATGTCTTAAAGAAAATCAATTGATACTTGATGTGGAGGGCCTTCGGGCGTGCGAGTTTACTTTCTTATTGACCCTAACTCTTCTTCTTGCTTGCATTCTTTGATTGATTTTAATTTTGTTAATGTTTCAAGTTAGAATTGAACATTTGCATCCTAAACATGTGTGTTTGCAAAGTCTAGATCAAAAAACTTAAGTGTCAGTTGGAAAAGAACTCTATCTTTTAGCCCAAGATCATCCAAGTCTCCTCTCCCCTTTTCATCTTTCAAGGCCATCTTAGGTGCATAAGATTAGGATACAAAATCTTGTTTAAGTTTTAGGAGGCCTGCTTGGAGATTTTATCACCCCTTGGGATGACCTCAACTCCAGCATTTTGGTAGAGTATAAAGATCGGGAGGTGAATCCAAAGACACCTCTCTTGGAATCAAGATTTTGTCACTCGGGCTGAGCCTCAAGGAACTTTATACCCTTGAGAAGTGAAAGAGGAGAAGTGGGTTACCGCTCCTCTCGGCTGTGTGACATTGTTTTGGTTTCATCTATGGATTTGGGCCTCACGTACCTTAGGTATATCGAGGACTTCCTAGCTAAACCAACTATCAACCTTGTAGACAACCATCTAGGATGTTAATGTGTTTGAAGTGACTGATCGAAACATTTGTAAAACATACACACTCCTTGGCACAAGTATCACATTCTAAGAATCACAAACTTCTATCTGGTTGTTCCTATCTATTGCTTGATTTTTTTTACTTGTTGAATGAATGTTTGAAAAACTTGGTCAATCCTAGCTTAGGGCACACTTAGCGTAGTCATTGCCTATTTCAAAACTTGAACACGTTGAAGCAAAACAACCATGATCTCTCAAAGCCAAATAGATTCAAGAATTTATGTCAAAACAACCCAAACCCACATAGAAGTTTCACAAAGCCAAACTCAAGCCATCTCAGGTATATCAAGAAATTTCAGCCAAGAGAAAGGAAGTAACACCAAGCCCTCAAATTATCAAACTCCACAAAGTAGAAGACAAAGCTGCCGATGAAGCCCTTCAAGGTGCCTGGTGAGATAGGACTATCAGATTTAGCAAACATCTAGGAGTTAACCCTGCTTATGCCTTACCAACTAGGCATGATTTTTATGATTAGACCCCCTTGTTTCTCCACATCTTCTTGCATAAACTTCATGTTAGAGTCATCTTTGTAGGAAAGCCAACCATTATAGGTTATCCCTTTAAGAATTTTAGCTCATCCATCTCATTTAGATCTTTGCCTTAAAACCAAACCAATCCCCTCAAACCTAGCTAGCATCCCAAAAGCCTAATTTTCACATCCAAGCCTTCAAAATTGTTGTCACCTTGCCAAAGGTTTTCCATTCCTACCATCTTCCAAATCCACCATCCTTACCGAGGTTATCCCTCTGACAGAGCTTTGTCTAGGGTAATCTAGCTTTGTCGCTTGTTATCCCTCATCACCTTGAGCTAAAGGTTGGGATCCACAAGTGGTCAATCTCGTGTTATTCCTAAAGGATCATCAATATATCCTTAAAGTTGACACAATCACCATCAAGCTTACACATAGGAAAACAAAACTTTCATGCTTTGGCAACATATCTTTGAAGTTAGAATCCCCAACCCAATCCTCCTTAGGTTTTTCATATAGCTTTGCCTCAACCTAGGGAATCATTTGCATAGAAAATCCTTCCCCTTTTGCATCCATCAGCATTGTTGCATCTCATCCCTAGGAACATTCTGCATTTTCATGCCACCTGTCACTTGCTTAGCCAAGAAGAAGAATGAAACAATGGAGCCCTATCATTTGGATCAAATAGCATCACTCCCCTTGAGCACTCAACCATCCTTCATCCCAGAGAAAGCTATACCATCACCTACTAACATTGAAGCTTTCATGAACCAACCAGGAAATGTAGTATTAGTGAATGCCATTATAGACAAGAACAAAGAAACAATCATGGTTAACTTTCAAAGGGACAATATAGGAGCCTTTGACTTTGGAAGACCTCCTCCCTTATCAGATCCATCTCACCCATTATTTGGGAAACTACCACCCGTAGGCTCTTATGATCCAAGTCATCCCTTGTATATACCAAAAGAAGAGCCTCAACCCACCCCATATGATCCAACAAACCCAAACATACCAACCTCCACTCAAGTTGAAATCTCCCTTCCGCAAGCCAATCCAGCCACCACCATTCCACCATTGGTCCATACCACTCCATCCCAAACCCCCTTCACCCAAAACACCTCATCATTCACTCCCTTCACTATTGTTGCTTCTGCTCTCCAACCCAACCTTCCAAATTCACCCATCTCCCAAATCAGTGCTAGCATCTTTGGCCAACCTCAACAATATATAACCGGGATGCCACCCATGGGGCCAAGTAATCAACCTTTCATCACCCCCAACTTGTTTACCTCAGCTCAGAGCACAATTCAATCATTTCCACTAGGTCCTTGGAGGTTAGTGCCATCAGCCACAAATCCACAAGCTACTGCCCTCACTCCAAAAAGCTATCAAACCCCACAAGCTACTACCAATGTTCTGCCAAGCTCTCAAGTGACCCAAGCTCCTGCCACCAAGCTATCAAACCCCATTAGTTCCATTTCCAAGCTTTCAATTCCCACCACCTCCACCACCAACTAATCCATTACCTCCTATTACTAACTATTTTTCTTTGCCACTTCTAGGAGGAAATCCACCACCACCAACCACCAATTACTTGGCCTCTTTTGCCATGCAGATACCTTCTCAAATGGGGGCACAACCCACATATATTGGTCAAACTCCTCAAATCTAGAGTCAAGTTCCACAAGCTCCCCGATCCTTTCCCCAAGCTTCACAACCATCTTATACCTTACCTCCAAAAAGAAATCCATTTATCCCACAACTAGCTTATGTTCCTCAATCCCAACCTCAAATCCAATATCAGCAGCAAGCCTCACAACACATGTAGCAATATGTGCGACCTCCACCTTAGCCACCCATAATCCACCATTCAGTTTCCCAAGCCATGTACAATGCCTACCAGCCCATACCTCAAAGCCATCCATATTCCATTGGCCCATCTAGTACATACCTACCTTAGGGCACTCCTACATTGGGGGCACCCTAGCCATCACCCATTAATTCAGAATGGGAAGTCATGAAGACAACTTTGAAGCACATCCAGGAGGGAAATGATCCAAAAACCTTCAAGTTTGAGAATGTGTGTCCTTACCCATTTGATAGAGACATTACAATGACACCATTTCCCAAACACTTTGAGATACCCAAGTTTGACAAATTCAGAGGAAAAGGAGACCCTGTCACACATAGCAAAGAATTTTACATGCACTGCCAAGAAGTGGCATATGGTGACGTCTTCCTCTTTTGTCTCTTTCCCAAAAGCTTGGCCGGACTAGCTCTTGAATGGTTTTATAGAATCCCATATGGCACAATTAAAAACTTTGTTGAATTTTTTGAGGCATTTGTAGCCCAATATGCCCATCTTGTCGAAACAGAACTATTAGTTGTTGATCTTGTTGACACTAAGCAAAAAGGTGGAGAAAGCCTTCCCAAATATCTGCAAAGATGGCAAACCCTTACCACCTGCATATCTTGCACCTTGCCAAAGAACCATTTGGTGAAAATGTTTATTGATAATGCGCATCCTAGCTTGGCTCACCACATGACCATGAATTGTTTGCAGACCTACAACAATATCAAAGAAAAAGGAATGATCCTTGAGCAAGGACTCATTAAAGATGGTGTGGTCAAGATTTACAAGGAGGTCAACCAAAATCAATCACATTCAAATGATAAGTTTAGGTATTGGAACAAAAACAAGCACATTACAATAGATGGGGCCACTGACACCAAACATGTGAATATTGTTGGTCATTCCCAAAATCAGTCCAACCCACCTTATCAACCAAACAATCAACAAGCTATCAACAACCAATAGAAAAATCACTAAAGCTATCAAAGCCACAATCCAAGACCCAACTTTCAAGTGTCTAGCAATCAAGCTAATGCCATCAATGTAGCTAGAGGACAAAAGCCTAAGTTCCAACCTACACCTAGAAACTATACACCCCTTGGTGAGCCATTAGATGTAATTTTTGAGAAATTAACTAAGGAAAACCTCATCAAATTTCCTCCTACCCAGCAAATTGACCCAGGCCAATCCAAAGCTACATGGTACAAAGACAATGAGTACTGCAAATTTCATAGGGTAAAAGATCACACCACCCTCAGATGCATGAAACTGAAAGATTATGTGCAAGACCTCATTGATTGGAAAGAAATCACCGTTGGTTCCCAAACCTCTCCCAATGCAAGCTTACAGATCTATCAAAATGCTTTTCCTCCTCACAACAACCAAAATCCTAGAAAAGAACCTATCCAAAACAACAACAACAATACCAACAACCGCCAACCAAACCAACAGCATGGGAAGAACAATGACCACACTTCATCCTACGTAGATTATGGTAGCCTTATCAGTTGTATATCTAAAAAAGAGCCTTCTGTCAATCTTATCAATATCCAAGGCCCGAACAATGAGTGTACAGTCACCACTTGAAGAGCACGATTGAACATCACAGCCCCATTAGTTCCATTAGCACTATCAACCCCAGCAGTATCATTAGCTCTGTCCAAAAGCCAATACAATATCTTGGAACACCTTTGGAACATGCTAGCCCAAATCTCCATTTTAGACCTCCTTCCCACTAGTCCTGTGTACAAGAACATCCTTGATAGTGCTCTCATAGAATCTCGTATCACTTCAGATATCAACGCTACTAATTTTTGTAATCTTGTTGGACACCTTTCATCCTCATGTGCCCTATCATTCAAACCCACTGACATACCCGTGGTCGAGCCAGATCACACCCTTCCACTTTGCATAGCCATCATGGTATCCAATTTTGCTGTAAAAAGAGTAATGATAGATAATGGATTAGCCTTGAATATTTGTACCCTAAAATTCATAAAAAAAAGATGGGTATACTGAGGTAGATATCATCAGTGAGGTTATCACCATCAAAGCTTATGACAACTTGGAAAGAACCATAGAAGGAACTATTTTGCTGCCAGTCATCCAAGAAACACGCTGCCATGTTATTGATCTAAACCTACCATTCAACATTCTCCTTAGTCACCCATGGATTCATGCCATGAAAGCCATTCCATCCACTTACCATCAGTGCATCAAATTTTCGCATCAAGGCACTGAGGTAACCATCCATGCCAATCTAGAACCCTTTTCTTACTGCAATGTAGTTGAAGCTTCATATGCAAACTATTGCCTTGGAATTGATATCGGCATAGCCATTGCTAGCTCATCCCACACTTATAATGACCTAGAAACCATTGTCGCCTCCACCCTATCCACCGTGAAGATCAATAACAAAGGCTGTGGAGAGTATAGTCTGTTAGATGCATTTGTTGTCAGGGCACTCCCACTTGATCCACATGCCCATGGATGACTAACATATCACAAAGCTAAGGAGATTCCACCTCCTTGATAAAAATAGTTTGGCCCAACGACCTTTGTATCCTCAAAAATCCCTCTTCATGAGGAGCTCAATTCAGATATCAATAATTGGTTACATAAGGATGCACCTCCAAGAAATCAAGCACACCTTGATCACTTTAGCCAGAAGTATCCCCAAGAACATAAGCTCATCACTGATAAATGGAACTATCAAGGTGGTGGTCTAGGACTAAATGAAATAGGCATGCAGTGCCCCATTGAAGCACACAAGTGGGAAACAAAGTCAGGTCTTGGCTTTGGCATACCCACAACTCGGGGCACCAATACGAATGGTCATGCTTTTTTGAACATTCACCGTGACCTTGTCAAAATCGAAGACATTCTTGAGGAAATTGAAAAGAGAGCCTACGATGATATCCCAGACCAAATCTTCCTCGGAGACTTTTTTCTCCAAGAACTATCCATCCATTTCATTGACCTACCACTCGCCCATCCACAACTCATAGATTGGGACCAACCAAGCATCATACACATTGATGAGTTCACATCAGAGGAAGCACTTCTGAGATTCATGGGAGTTGAAACACCTCACAAGAAAACAAAGCCAGACTCAGCATATATCTACAAGTTGGATCCAAAAGCATATTTTGGAGAAAATCCCCAATCTAGTTTTGATACACCCAAAATTGGAACTAAGATGAATCTGAGACTAGCTAAGGTAGAGAAGAGAGTCCCTCAAAAGGAAAATCTAGAGTCAGAAGTAGAACATGAGGATTTAGCATTGCCTCCTCAAGATAATCGACCAGAGGTATCTTCTATTCTAATTGAGGATACTAGAGAAGTCAACATCAGTTCTTCAGAGATCCCTAGACTTGTTCACATTGCTGCATCCCTGTCACAAGACCAAGCTAACCTCCCCTTTGAGGTCTTAAGAGAGAGAATTGGCTGATTTGAATGGTCATATCAAGACATGCCAGGACTTGATCCAAAGCTTGTAGTTCATCATCTTGTAGTTGATCCAAAGATCAAGCCCGTTAGACAAAAGCTTAGAAAAATGCACCCCAAGGTGGCATTACTAGTCAAAGCTAAATTAGAAAGAATGTTAGCTGCTAAGGTTAGCTAACCTATCGACTACTCAGAGTGGATCTCCAACATGGTCCCCATCACTAAGCCTTCCAGTGACAACAAAATCTACACTAATTTCAGAGATATTAACAAAGCTTGTCCAAAAGATGATTTGCCCTTACCCAACATAGATATGATTGTATACCTTATAGCTGGACATGAAATTATGTCTCGCATGGATGGATTTTTTGGGTATAATCAAATCAAGATTATAGAAGAGGATCCCTTGGGGAACCTTTTGCTACAACATGATGCCTTTTGGCCTAAAGAATGCTGGGGCTACCTATCAAAGAGCTATGACAACCATTTTCCATAATCTTATTCATAGCATTTTGGACGATTATGTGGATGATATCTTGGTTAAATCTCACACCTTCATGGATCATCTTGTTGACCTAGAGAAAGTCTTTGATAAGTTAGCCAAATATCATCTCATGCTGAATTCCAAGAAGTGTGTCTTTGGGGTCACATCTGGCAAGCTTCTAGGCTTTATAGTTTCTAAAAGAGGTATAGAGATTGACCTCAAGAAGGTCAAGACTATCTCAGACATCCCTCCTCCCAAGACACTGCGATAGCTTCACACTCTTCAAGGAAAGCTTCAATCTATTCGACACTTCATCTCCCAATTGGCAAATAAGTGTACACCATTTGCACATTTACTGAAGAAGGATGAAAACTTCAAGTGGGATCCTTTATGTCAATGAAACTTCAATCATCTCAAGTAGTATCTCATCAATCCCCCTATCTTGGTTCCACTAGTTCCTGGTCATCCCTTGATCTTGTACATATCAGCAATGCCTACTACTCTAGGGGCACTTCTAGCATAGCTCAATGACTACGGTAGAGAAAGAGCCATCTACTACATCAGTAGAACCCTAGTTGGTTATGAACTCAATTATACTCCTATGGAAAAAGCTTGTTTGGCAGTTGTTTTCTCAACTCAAAAGCTTCGCCACTACATGCTAAGTCATACCATCCAACTAGTCTCCAAGATCGACCCTCTCAAGTATATGCTCTCTAGAACAACACTTACAGGCCATTTGGCCAAATGGGTTATGTTCCTTAGCGAATTTGACATCTAGTATGTGGACAAAAAGGAAATCAAAGGACAAGCTATAGTAGATCACCTAGTTGATGTGCCTCTAGTAGATACATATCCTTTCATCATAGAATTTTTAGATGAGCATATCTATCTAATTGAAGAAGAGCCCCCATGGAAACTTTATTTTGATGGCTCATATACATCTCATGGATCAGGGGCAAGAATATTGTTGGTCACACCTTGAGGAGATTACATTGTAGAAGCCTTCAAGCTACAATTCCCTAGCACCAACAATATAGTTGAATATGAGGCTCTCGTAGCAGGATTAAAGATAGCTGCAGAATGGAACATCACTAAGTTACAAATATTTGGCAATTCTCAACTCATCATCAAACAAGCCCTAAATGAATATCAAACCAAAGATGAGAAGCTATTACCCTACAAAGAGCTAGTTGATTAGCTAACCCATTATTTCACAAAGCATCAATTTACACAAGTGCCTCAAATGCAGAACAAAGAAGAAGACACTATGGCTACTATCGGCTCACTCTTGGAAATTCCCCAAGTAGCTACACAGTATGAGTTTTTAGTTGAGCAGCTCCTCACACCCACCTATGTGAATGAGGATTCAAACCATGTTTGTATCTTGGTTGGTCCCCAATCCCCTTGGTACCATGAGATTCACGCTTACCTTAACGATGGTATCATACCCCCTCACCTCACACGAACCCAATGCCAAAACCTCATCCAAAAATGATCCCGCTATGTTATCATAGAAAATACCCTATATCGTCAAGGTTATCATGATACTCTATCTTAATTTTTAGATGAAAATGAGGGTGTGATGGTCTTAAAAGAATCGTGATGGTCTTAAAAGAAGTACACTCCAGACTTTGTAGTGCCCACACGAGTGGTATTTTCCTAGCATGACAAATCCCTAGAGCAGGCTACTATTGGCCTGCCATTGAAGAAGACTCCTATGACTTTGTTAGAAAGTGTCTCCCATGTCAGCAGTACGCAAATCTCATGCATGCTCTAACACAAGATCTATAGCCTATTGCACCACCTTGGCCTTTCACTTGTTGGGGCCTTGATCTAGTTGGAACTATCACACCTCTCTCATCTGATGGACATAAATGGATAGTAACAGCTATAGACTATTTCACTAAGTGGGCGAAAGTAGTCCTGCTAGTCTCAGCTACAGGAGTTCAGGTTTCCAAGTTCATCTTGTACCACATTGTTTGCCGCTTTGGCATCCCATCCACCATCTTCATCGACCACAGAGGTAACTTTGAAAATCTCAACATGGAAGAACTATGCACTTCCCTCTGCATCCATCACCACTTTTCTAGCCCATATTTCCCACAAGGTAACGGCCAAGCAAAGGTAACTAACAAAACCCTCCTCAAAATCCTAAAGAAAGTTGTCAATGATTCTGGCCGTGATTGACACCTACAAATAAATCTAGCCCTATGGGCCTATCGAACCTCCTTTCATACATCCATAGGAACAACTCCATACTCCCTAGTTTATGATGCTAAAGTTGTACTACCTATAGAGGTTGAACTTCCCTCCTTGCGCATATCTTTGCGAGGGCAAATATCAGATGAAGAATACAGACTAGCTCGGCTCACCCAACTAGATCTCTTGGATGAGAAGTGACAACAAGCCTATGATCATCTCACGGTCTATCAAACTTGTCTCAAAAGGAATTTCAAAAAGAAGGTACTTCCATGACACTTTCAGCTGGGGGACATGGTCCTCAACGAAAACATGAAAGTCCAAGCCGATTGAGAAAAGAAAGGCAAGTTTGAACCTACATGGCTTGATCCTTATGTTGTCACTTCTTCCTTTGGCTTTGGAGCTTATCAGCTATCTACACTGGAAGGAGAACTCTTGAATGATCCTACTAACATCATTCATCTCAAGAAGTTCTATGCTTGAAGATCCTTGGTATACCCAGCTTTTGAAAAATACAAAAAAATAGTAAAGAGAAATAAGCGTCCAATGGTAAAAACTAGGCAATTCAAGCGCCTTGGATAGGTACCTTGGTGAAAACCTGGTAATTCAGGCACCTTGTGTACTAAGACTAATCCTTTCTCTATCACTACCCTATCCCTCATCCATCCACTCACAATCTAATAAAACACCTACTTGTTCCCTTGGTGTCCCGACCAAATATCCAAAATCTAGTGGAGCTTGTAAATACCTCGTGTACAGCTTGTAAATCTTGTACCTTAGCTTGTAAATCATGTAACAAAGCTTGTAACATACCTTGTAAATCTTGTATCATAGTTTTTATATCCAAATCTTGTCTAAAACTTGTACCATATTCCATCTTGTAAATACTCTTGTATCCTAGTTTGTACCCTATCACATGCACACACAAATCCTACTTCACTTAAGCTTTTCAAAAAACCCTCAAAATTATCCAACTATCCATCTATTAAACATTGCAAACATCCAACATACTCTAAAACATTTCCATCTCACCAACCCAAAACATGAACAACCTTCTACATTTGTACCATATCTTGGTCTGTCAGCTTGTACATCCTCTTTAGCATAGTACCATTGAATCTATCTAGCTTTCATGTCAGTTCATCCTTGATCAACATCTTGCACACATCACACAACTCTTGGTTAGCTATTCCAATGCATCCTTTAGCTAGATCTCCTATCACCAGAGTGTCATCCTTCGTAGTTTAGCTTTCCAAGTGCATCACTAATCCAAACCCATCAGCTTAGGTGCTCTCTGATAGATCCTTGTAGGATATAGCTTTCCTCATGTCTGATCTTGGTCCATTAGTACCTCATCCCACCCATCTCATTGGCAAACAATTCTCTTTTGGATTTTTTCTTTCTTTTGATTTGGAATCTTCCCTTTTGGGTCTTGAAGTATCTTTTCCAAATAATCTTTTTCTTCCCTCCTGAAGGTCGCCACAATCTTCCATATCATGGTATACTGCGAATGGGGCAATCTAGGTGTAAGGTCTTGATCAAGTCTTTTGTTTGTTTTTCTTTTCTGCTTGTGGGTTACCCAGTGTCAGTTCCATGTTGCTCCCTCTGGGAATCATGTGTGATGCTGGGGCAATCCTTACATTTTTGTTTTGAGTTAGTCTGTCAGTTCTTTGGATAGTTGGTGACATGGCCTTGATGTTCTTGGTAACCTTGGCAATTAACCAATAGTCCTATAGCAAATCTAGTGCTCAACTATATGGTAGTACTTCTCTTTTAAGTATCCCCCCACTCAAAAGGCTTCAATGGATTCCCTTCATCTCCGTTATCCCCCATCCATATCCAACATATGTCTCTCCTACCCCAGCTTATGCATTCTTTTACATCAATACATCAAGACTTTTACATCAATACATTCTTTCAATGGGTCCACTTTTTTTTTACATCTTCAAAGGCTATCACTTTAGTGATTGGATCTTCTACTATTCTAAATTGTCGATATATGTAGCTATCAGGTTTACCAATGATGTGTTAGGCTTTGATTCCTACAAATCTACCTCAACTCTATCATTTCCACTTGCATCATCATGTACTATCAAGGTGATAGTTATACCTAGTTTTATTTTTGTAAAATTATCCATCTGGCTTGCAATACTTTCCATTTGAGATGGTTTCCCTTCTTTTCCATCTTCTTTCCTTTGATCTATCAAAGCTACATCAATGATTTATATTTCATCTTGATCCATCTTATCACTATCACTTTCAACTTCTTCCCACTGCTCATCAAAAGTAATATCTGCCATCCACTTGTTAAAAAGTGTGTCATCTGGCTAGTTAAATTGCAAAATATCATTTTTCTTCTTGATCACATATTGAGCCTCTTTATCAATATTAACAAAGTCTGGTTCTAAAGAATCAAAGAATAATTGGACCTGCACCAATTCTTCTATTGTGGTTGCCCACCATGCATGTCATGTTTCATTAATGACATTATTCATTCTTAAACAAAATAAATCATCTAATTCTTTGCCCCATTCATATTTATTCTTTAATTTATTCTTCTTATCTAAAGCAAGTGGGAATAAATAAAATTTCTTACTTTTGTACTTATCCAAGTAGCTAACAATTCTTCTTTATAACTCAACTCTCTTATCATCAAATTATGGAAGATCTTTAGCAAGATCATAAGTTATTTCAATGTGTTCATGTGAAGATCTTATAACAGAATAACACAACAATGTAACCTCTTTGCTTCTCTTGCTCCACTTATTGACAATGGGTTTCAAAGACTCATCACTTGCTTTTATTTCCTCCCATATATTTATTACCTTTTACAATTGATCATAGAATAATGGCCATTCAATTTTGTCAACCAAATACATGAGAGCCTTTCTCATATTATCTTCATACTACACATTCAACTCTACATGTAATGCCCATAGTTTACTTTTCTCTTCTTCAAAATCTTTAGCTGTATAGTACTGTGGCCTTTGTGGTGAATTGTGAATCTCAATAAGGGGAGTGGATTTAAAAGGCTCTAATGGTGGGCGAGGGTATGTGATCTTTGGTTTCGAAGACTATCCTCTCATTTTATTTTCAAGTTCAATTCTTTTTTGAACTTCTTTATTATAAGGCTCCAAAACTTTCTCATACTTAGCCTGTAACTCCAACCTTTCCTTCTCATCTCATTATGTAGTGGCCAAAGCTAAGTGAGATGTACCAACATTTAAATGTACAACTTCCATAGGGGTAGTATCCACCACTCTCATTACAATTATATTTCCCATTAGTCGAGTGTCATCTGACTGTGATGAGATAGTCTTGGATCCTTTCCTTAAAGACCAAATGACTAAGGTAGCCTTGTGTTCACTGAAGGTGGCACCTTTTATGTCTTTCTTATTTTGGTCCTGCATGTTTAATTTATTAGAAATAAAATTGAAAACTAGAGCATCTATTATATCTCAATTGGGTAGTGTTATAATATTAGATGCTTTAATCATTGATCTCCCCTCTTTAGGGGTTATATTTTGAAATTTTTGCATCATTTATTCTTTTATTTGATTTTGCATGGCTATCTCCTCCATTTATGGATGCTTTGTTCTTAACTAATTACTTTTCCCTCATATTTTCCAATATTTGCTCTCTATACAAATTCGTAGAAGGCTCTTATTCTAACAAAACTATCATTAGAGAAAAATTCATGACCAGCTTGTTCAATTATAGGATCTAGCTCTTTTCCTCTATATTATGCTACTATCAATTCAAGGCTTGGCATTGGAGGTTCTTGAGGATTTCCCTCTTCTAGTTCTGCATGAGTAATAAATACTCCCCCTTAGGACCCCATCTATTCAACTTTCTCTCCAATGAGTTGCTCCTCTCCAATCTGTAAAGGGGACTAGGTAGGCGAATCTTCCTCAATGTGAGGACCTTGTTCTTTCACTATTTTTTGCCTCTTGGGGAAGGGCTCATCAGGTCTCTCTTCCAAGACAACACTAGTCAATTCTATTATTTGATTTCCTTTGTCCATAGCGGTCTTCTTATATCTTGGTCTTTTTTGGACAATTAATTATCCTGCTCTTGTAGACACCTAAAATCCGTTAGAAAATAAAGTATTTTTATTTTTTGAAAAGTCCCTGATGACATCATCATTAATAAATTAATTAATTATTTTATTTATTTATTTATTTTTGTACCATTAAATCCCTTTATCTTAATTAAAAATATTTAATTAAGAAATCCCTCACAAAAATGTTTAAATCTTATTTAAACATTATTTCCTTATTTATTAATTATTTAATTAATAAATTGACCAAAAATCTCAAAATAAATAATTTATTTATTTTTTGCCCAAAACTTGGCCAATTTCCTTAAGACCACTAACCCCTTCCAAAATATTCTAATCCTTATTTAATTTTAATTAAAGGCTAATCCCATCATTTCCTTACCCTAATCCCAACTCAAAATATTTAATTAAGATTAAATATTAATCTTGATATTTATTAAAAATGTTTTAATGAATATCTCCTTAACCCAAACCTTTAAGATAAATAAACTTTATTTATCCTCATCCTAGGAAGTTCTAGACTCTTCTATAAGGTCTTCATCCTCATCCTAAGCCTATCTCTAATCCTTCATTTAGCCTAATCCACCCCATCCACCCATACTAACCAAGCTTAGCCACTAACTCACCCACCCTCATTAAATGCCATCCACTTTCCCATCTCCAACATCGCTAATCTAATCCTACCCTTAATCATTTGCACAATCCTAAACAAGCTTAAGACTTTCCTAAGCCAAGCCAAAGTCTTCCCTCAAAATATCCCAACCACCAAGGCATAAATGCTCTTACAAAGCTATAAGAGACTCTTACAAACCCATTCATTTCTCTTAGAAGCCATTGTGAAGGGTCTTTATGAAGATATTATCCCTTGATCCTCCTTTGTTGACTCATCCTTGCCCTTTCGTCCATCCTCTCACCCTATGACATGTGTCACTCCCTGATTGGCTATAAGGAAGCACAATCCATGTGCTCTCCTCTCATGAAATTGGAGCCCTCCATGAGCTTTTCCCCATCCTTGCATCTTAGGCCTCAAACACTCAAGCCCTTAGCCTATAAATTGAATCCCCTCCCAAGCAATTTTAACACAATCCTTAAGCTAAAGTTACCATGCCATTTTGAGAACAAACTCCATAGCTTTTGCATACATCCACACCCAAATTCCAAGAATCCATTGAAGCTAGCTTGAGTACCTTGAGCATACATCCTAAATCTATCAAATAGACTCATCCCCAAAACAAGAAAGGCCTCATTGAGAGAACCTCTATATGGTTCATATTCTCAATTGAGGGCTTGTCTTAGTCTCCCTTATATGTTATAGTAGTTTAATGTGTAAATGCTTTTGTTTTCATTAAATTAGTGTTTTTAGCATATTAGATTAGTGTATATAGCTCCAACATTGGGAGTGAATGCCAACCTTCTCATAACCTCCCTAGCTTTATCAAGATAGGCATTAATGAAGAATTGTTTCTTCTCATTCATTGTTTCCATTATCTCAAGAAAAGTTATCATGAGTTTATTTATTTTATTTGCCTCTATTTTTGCATTATCAAAAGGCTCATAATCCTTGTCAAAACAATGAATAAATTGAAAACTCTTGAAAAAAACCCTCCATTTCTCCTTTTTGGTCTCTTGTTCCTGCAAAGAGAACTCATTCCTTATTATATCCTTAGGGTAATAAGGATCATTTTTTATGGAACCAATTTTAGCTCTGAATCTAAAAACTAAATCATAGAATCCCTCAGTATCAAAAAAATGATGAGATACAACCATCTTATACTGGTCTAGTAATTTGTATAAAAAAAACCAACCACCCTTTGTGACTACAAAACGGCAGATTATAGTACAAGTTGGGAAAATTGAGCCTCTTTTTCCTTTTATCAAATAGTTTTCCTCCAATGCTCCTAGCTGCCACAATATCTTAGTCATCCCCACTTTTAAAGGCACCTAGTTGGGCAATACATGAGGGGTCCCTTTGAAACCATAAAATCTAAATGCAGTTGAAATAGAGTATGGTATAATATCTCCCCAGTTATGTGATACTTTTAGAATAGTAGGATTATCCATGGGCCTGATAAAATTTACTAGTGCCTTAGGAACTTTGGGATTGTCACTTAATAAGAGGTATCTTAACCTTGAGGAAAAGTATGTATCAAACCTAACAAAACTAGCATTCTCTATATCCTTTTTGAGAACCATTTTTTGAAAAGACAAAGCCCTATTTGAGAAGTTTTGGCATCCCTAACCCAGTTCCCCTTATCAGACCATCCATCAACAATTTTGAGTCTAGGGTTCAGAGTGGTTAATTTCTTCACTTGAGTATATTCATTTGTGGACTCAGGCAACAATTCAAGGAGGTCATCATTTATGTTTCTAGACAAATAATCAACCTAAGTAGAGAAAACTTTCTTTGGAGGTATGGTGATTAAAATTTTAGAATACTAGAAAGCTTAATATATAATGGACTGAGAAACTTACTTTCTCTTCACTGTCCTATAATTGTAATTCTATGACACACCGTTATTACTTCAATTTCTTCACATTTTAGTCACCAAGCACAAATTCTCAATAACTCTAAGATCTTTGGAAGCTTGAATATTTGTTTGTATATGAAGGAAAAAGAAAGATTTCTACAAAATACTATGTTCTTGGTTCACACAAGGAGCTTTCAATCTTCATAAATGAGCTATAAGGAGAATACAGTGGCACCACCTTCTATTTTTAAAAATACGCTATTGATTTCAAAAAATTTGACAATCTAGGAATAAAAACAAAAGCTGGCTCATTTTCTACTTGCCAAGCTAGAAGTCAATACAATAAAATTTCTTCATTTAAGCCTTTCTTTTACTATAGACAACTTGGACCAGACCCACTAGCACTTATGGACATGTGTCACCTTCTCACTATGTTGCCATGCATAAATAGTGAGCAATTTCCATATGTGACATAACGACTACTTTTGATTCATTATAATTTGACGATGTGCATTTAATCACTCTTTTAACATGACTATTTTGGGTCCCTCCATCTCTTCCTCTAGTTTTCATGTCACATGGAATAAACATCATGCATCTCTTGATGGCAACTTGGTGACAGTCATTGATGAAACTTTGATCTAATAGTCCCAAGTCTTCATCATTCTTGTTCTTGAGTGCTTTTCCATGTCATATTTGATGTGGCAACACTTTGACATGCTGGAAAACCATATATAATATTTTAATCCTTTTTATAACATGATAAAATTAAGGTTCACCGTGTCTTGTCTTTTCTAGTAAGGTACTATGTTTCTATCGATATAAAACATTGGTTTTCTAGTGGTGACATAGAAATCACCACATTCTTTAAAAAATCTAGCACAAGAAAATTACACATGTTCTTAATTATTGCCAATGCATCACAATGATTATGTGTTGAGTAAATAACTTTTGGGACCCATCGTTGAATATAACTATTGATACATTCCATCTTTTTGGGTAAGGTACTATGTTTCTACTAGTAGGATTCCTTGACTTTTTGGTCGTGACATAGCCACCTCCTTAATGCATTAAGAAATTTTAGTGCCAAGAAATATTGCATGTTTTTGCCACTATTACTGCAATCAATGCTTCTGACAATGCATCACAAGCATATAACCTCATAAAAAAATAGAAAAACCTTATGGAACCTATCCATTTGTTAGTCTCATGCTTTTTTATTTTCACGAAAAGGTGCTATGTCATTATCGGTAGGATTCATCCATTTTTTGGTCATGACATAGTGAAGACCGGTGACAGAAAATAGAGTGCCTTCAAACTTGTCCATTTCTCTGATACTGACATTTCTAACATCAGTTTGACCATCAAGAACTTTAAAATAATTACAAACTAGCACCCACTTTCTATTTCCCATCATCATCTTTATGTTTCGTGATGGTTGCCATGTCGCATATGATAAAAAACTTGCAACTTCACTATGTGACATGATGACCACCGTATATCTAGAAGAGACTTGACGGTAGGAAATTTTTTGGGAAGAGGAGACTAAAAAGAAAGAATTTTAAAAAGGTCTCTTGAAAGAATATTCCACTTTCAAATTTGATTCACAAGCTAAAACCTTTTTGAAACTAGAAACATATGACCTAACAAGTCTACTTGAGGCACAAAAATTAAAAGGGTTTCACCTATTTTTGTTTAAATGATATTTTGCACAAACCAAACCCTATACTATAGGAAAACAAACTTATTTGATTTTTTATTTGCAAAAAATTAGACCGCCATGACCTTTTGTAATTCCAATACCCCTTCAGTTTAGCTTTTAAGAGATGGTTGGAATCTTCAACTAGAAATATTGTGAAGTGCATAGAAGCTGCATATTGAAGAGAAGAACAAGCATCATTACATCCATATTAAGCTCCTTTGTCCCATTTTGTGAGATCCTCCTTCTTGACTTATTGTTAATGTCATATGTGGTGACTACATGTGTAATCTTAAGAAATAGCATGATGTCAAATTTTGAAAACTCAGCAATGGATGAGAGGGGTTAAATGTGGATCAGGGGGATTTATTGAAGTGTCTTCTTATACCAACTACAAAGAAAGAGGATGCCACTATGTAGCTAGTGTAGAGGCTTTCTTATACTAACTATGTTTTGATCACCTTGCATTTATTCATCATTAGGAAAGGGGATCTAAACTTTTTTCAAGCTGTACATTTGGAGAAGATTTTGGTGAGTTAGATGTTGATGCAAAATAAAGATGATGGTGGGGGGCTTTTGAAAAACCAATTAGAAGCTCCATGACATGAAGGAGAAGTTTTGCGTGAGAGAGGGAGGTGTCAAACAACTTTAAAATATGCAATTGACTGTCTCTATTATTGGAGTAGGTAGATTCAGTAGAGCAATCTAGATGAAGAGCTACAGCCCACAATAGGAGGGTGCATTGTAAGAAGCATTAGAGGTAGAGCTCTTGTAAAGCGAGTAGATCATGGCAGGAAAAAGCCTCCAATTCCATCAATGCCACATAGAGCCATTATTTGGAATCCACTTTGAGGTAGCATGAAGAAATCCATTGTATATCTGATGTCAATGATCACACTTCTCCATTACCTTTAGTGTAAAGACCAATACATGTTGATTCTTCAAGAGAAGCCCCTAGATCTCACATGAATTAACACCATTGGGAACCATTTTATTTCAATACAGTTAATCTCGCATCGCTTAGATGAGTAAAAAATCTCTTGTTTATAATCTTCAATACTCAATACTTGACTTGTCTTAAATGATAATTTCTTTTGGAAGCCCAAGCCTCATGCAAGGGGCCCCACCATAGACTACTGACATAATTTTGATAGGTAGTGAAAAGTGAAAACTAGAGTCAAAAAGATGATGTTAGAAAATGGATAGATGTTGCCAAGGCATGTCTTCACACTAATAACTATGCAGTTAGCAAAAATAGTCCTAAACATTTGAAAATTATCATTTTGTGGTTTTATAGTTGTTAATTGTGGTTGAGGCTTAGAGGTTCTAACAATGCACAATTGTTTTACTCACTAGTTTTCCTGGGTTAAGGTGTAACCCTGGGTTAAGACCATGATGGAGTGAGAAAATGCACATGGCGAGACAGAATGAGTCAAAAAATGAGGAGCTACCATGTGGTAGTCAACTTGGAGGGTTGACCCAAATGGAAAAAGGGCAAAAAAATTTAAATTAATATTTTCTCATTTTATTTCTAAAATTTGAATGCTCAAAGCCTATGATTGAAAAATATGGAAAATTTAAGCATTAAAACTTTTTCTATAGTTTTCAACTATAGAGATCTTTAAATTTTTCATTTTAATGCTTTGAACTTGCAATGGGGGCCTGATTTTCAAACACATGCTAGAGGGACAATTTTTGTCAAAAATATGTAGTGTAGTATACTGTTGGAACTAATGACTTTTACAAATCTACATTTAGAATTTACATAGGTATTTAGTGGTACATTCTATAGGAAGATTTGTGTTCTAGGTCATTCTCATAAAAATGGGTAGAATTCATTATTGAACATCAAAATTAGTTGGAAGGCGGACACAAAAGTTTGTTGAAGCCAGAATTTGGAGAAAATGATTATTAAAGCTCTATCTTGCCTCTAGAAGTCATTTAATGACTATTTTTTCCCTTGCTTTGATTTCAGATCTGGCATTAAAATTTGTTACACTTTTAAATCATTCTAAAGATATTTTCAAAGCTTTCCCTAGCAGCAATGAAAAGATATGATGTGCAATTACAAAGAGAGAGTAGAGAGATGTTTTGCATCTACAGATGGAGATTTTCCAAGTGGACAAATGGCAGCATCTAATCTAATTTGGGATTTCTTCCTTTGTATTTAGTCTCTTCTTTCTTCTTGCTTAAGGGTTGGCAATTTTTATTGTGAAACCAATTGGTTCTAGTTTTTCTATGAGATCACATTGTTGGATCCAAAACTACAATTCCACTATCATTCTTCAACTTTTCTCTTATAATGAACAAGTAATAGAATATAGATAGTTTAGATTGGTTAGGTAGTTTTATGTTTCAATTTCATGCATCCTTTATGTATTTTCTTCAAGGAAATAAATAAAGTGCAACAAGTTAATCATCTATCTAAATTTTGTCTCTTGTTCATGCTATTTGTGATCTTCTGTGATATATGTAAAAGGTACATATTGTCCAGTTGCAATTTGTTTTAGATTGTAAATGTTGATATTGTTTGCCTATGATTCAAGGAGTCATGTAAATTCTTATTTTATCATCATAGGGTTACAGATCTCATGAATGGATAGGTCAAGTATGAGATTCATAAAGATGCAAATGTCAAATTCGCAAGGTGAATAGATAGATCAGGAAGGCCTAATGTATGAGATATATCAATGAATTTTAGGGATGTGTGTTAGGGGTTTATGGGATTGCCAAATACGTAAGGCACTAATCAGCTATAGGATCAAAGTGTTATGTTTTTCATGCCATGGTTATGTTGAAATCAACATCATTAATCAAATATCTTTTCCCTTTAATGTTGAAGGAATTAAAAAGTGTTACCCTCGCTTGACTTATCAAGTCATTAGGTCATGTTATTAGGTATCTCATATCTGAGATCTCTGTATAAGTGTTATAATATTAAGGGTTTTATCTATTTTTTAAGATTTAACTGCATGTTTTAACACTAGTACCATATAAGTGAATCTGAGGTCCACCCTCCTAGGTTTTGCAAAGCTTGAAGAAGAAGAAGGGTTTAGCCTTATAGTTGGTCTAGTGTCTAAAATAATATGTTGTAGATGTGAAGTAGCTGCCCCTAGATGTATCTTGTTCTCATCGGGGTAATTTGAAACTTTGAACATTTCAAGACACCAATGAAATGGTGATTCTGCTGGGGAGATGATGGAAAATAAACCTTGTTAAAAGGACAAGAATCTCTTGTGTGAATTGAATATTTTAGTCCTATTTTTTATAATGGTTTTTCCATTCCAAGTCACCAACAAAATGGAAATTTTTTTGGGGAGTCTATGAAGAAATTCATTGTCCAAAGTTTTGGAATCTACAATATAAATTGCATTTTTAGAATCTGTATGATAGACAAACGTTGAGAATTTGAAAAAGATTCAATACAACATGAATAATTTGTTACATTAGCAAGGCCATGAATGTTTTCCATTTCTTTTCTAAAGATTCATGTCTCCTAGTAATGTTTCATCCATTTGCAGTAGTAGCTTTGAGGTTGAATGTAAATTGTATTATTAAGAGATTTCACCTCCAATCAATTAAGCCAAATTTTTCTTTCAAAGTGTTGTTGTAAAATTAGAGTCAAGAAAAAACAAAAGGTGTGTGTTCTATTTTTGCATCTAAAAGTTTGGTTCAGATTTTTCAAGTGAAAAATTATGTATTCTTTTTCACATGTGTGAGTGGTAACTCTAAATCTCTATACCAATTGTTTCCTATTTGATTTCGTTGCAATATTTTGAAGGACTTTCAAGTTGTATGGCAAAATTTTAAGCTTTTGATAGTTTCTTGAAAGAGAAGTATAAATTCTTGATATGATTTGAGGTGTTGTTGGATCTTTGATCATAAGAAATAGAAGTGTTAAAACATAAATCAAAGAAATGATTTATTTATCCTCTTGCAAGGAGGTGACAACTCTACAAAGTTTTATCAATGGTGTGAAGGATTTTAAGTTTGTACCTATGCCAAATCAGAAAATTGATTTTGCATACATCAACACTCAAGGTATTTTCCACTTTTATGAGATTTCCTTTCCATGAAAGTAAGTTCCACAAAAGCTTCTCTGTCAAGTGGTATTTTCAGCACTAACTAGGATAATTATATGATGCATCTCAACATACTTTGTGAAAGATAAATTTAGTAGATGTGTTTACATTTTTGAGTATGTTAGGGGTTGAAATTGGTAGAAGAATTTTTATATCTACTACAAGTAATAAGTTCTGAAAGTGAATTTGGTGAATGTATTGTAGGTTTGTTAGAAATGGAAGATTTCTTTTCACCTAGTATGTAGTCCATGGATAAGAATTTTAGAATTATCTTTGCTAAAAGGTATTTTCCATTACTCTTACATCCAATTCATAGTTTCCCAAACACTCTATTGTATGATCTTAGAAAGCATTTGCCTAATTTTAGTGGGAACCATGAAAATTCAATTAGTCATCATGTTCAGATGTTTAGTGACTTGATTGATGATTTTGAGATTGCTCATGAAGACCTGCATATGAAGTTCTTTTTTCAAACTTTAAAATGTGATGCTATGGATTGGTTTTCCTTTCTATCAGCATGTTCTATTTCATCTTGGGATGAATTACATGTAGCTTTCATGAAGAAGTTCAGGGAAAGAGTAAGCATCTCTAATTCTTTTGAGAAGTTATTGAAGATCCACCTTAGGAATGATGAATTATTTCCTAAATTTAATATCAGATTTGCAAGAGTTTTAAATGCAATTCTTGAAAGTTGTAATTTGGTTAATCAAGTGTGTTTAGTTGTTTATCTAGATGCATTTGATAAAAATATGAGCTATTGATTGAGAGATAAAGAGCCCAAGATTTTGCATTAGACATTCATGATAGCTATAGAGATTGAGAACAAGATAAAGTATGGCTTAAATAAGAGTAATTTCCCTAGAAGTGTTTTCCAGAAAGATGAAGCTAAAAGGAGAAATCAATGTCATGAAAAGTGTTCAATTTCAAATCAATGTTTTGTAAGGATGAAAAAGCTGAAAGTTATGTTTCAAGTGATAAAAGGAAAAGTTGTTGATCTGATATGTTATGAAGAAGCATCATGTGAAAACAATGATGAGAGTGGTTACTGAAGTCAAGAGGAGGACAATGATAACACATTTTCATCTTGAAATGAATCTAGTGCAAATTGGAAAGAAGAAAGCAATGATAGAAGTGAATACTCCTATGCGAGTAAAGGTATGAGTTTTTTTTCTAAATCTGAAAATGAAGTTCCATCTTAGAATTATACAAATCAGCTTGAGGTTGAAAATTTTGAAAAAGAATTGTCCACACAATATGAGGGTAAGGAGATCATTTATAAGGACAAATTACCTAGTTGTGTAGATGAATGTCATAAGGATGCACACAATAGTAATCAATAGTATATAAGTGATTCTAAGATTAATGCATCAACACCTATTGATAAGTTAAAAGATTATTGGTTTTCAAGACATATGAATCATCTTAATGAAGAAAATGTAAGTAACATTGATTTATATTCCACGTAATTCATTGGTGAAGTGAATGATAGGTCTGTTAGTATGAATGTTGATGCTATGGGGGAATATTGCTGAACATTGATAGGATGTATTTAAAAATGTGTTTTTCATTGATGACAACATACTAATAAGTTTGTAAAAGACTAAAAAAGTAGCAGAGAGTGATTTTTGTATTGAGAGCATTATATTACTTATCTAGTGATGCACAATTACTAACACATACTATATTGTGTATTTGTTATAAAGGTAAGTGTGTAGAACCTAAATTGATAGTGTACAAAAGATATGGTTGATCTACAAAGAACCATATAGAAATAGAGTACTAGGAAAGTAGTTCCTATTGCATGATTGCTATAGTTCATTATACTTGTAGTGAAGGGTTGTATAGTGAACTAGAGATAGTTTATGACTGTTGATGATATTAGAGAGTATGCATGTATGAAAGTCAAATGTGTAAAAGTTTGTGTATAACTATGAGCTTAAAGCATTAATTAAATGTGTATTTCATTTAACTAATGTGTGGAAAGATGACTCAAGGATTTATTCTTAAGCATGGAATAAAGGAAAGATGTTTTCCTTATTTTACATATAGAGGAGTAGAGAAGACTTGCAAATTACTAAGTAGCAAAGCAATAAAAAAGCAAAGTGATCCACCTATGTGTGTAAGTGACCTTAAGGGTTATTGTTATTGAGTTCAGAGTTCTAGATTAGATTACATGATCTGAAGGTGAAGGAGTCCAATGTATTGGATAGAGGAAGAAGTGAAAACTTGTTACACATCTATTATTCTAATAGGAATAGTACCAAGGTCAATTGGATAGTGGGTTTGTTGATCTAATCCTGAAGCTATTTGGATAGTGGGTTTAGTTGCATTCTACAACTCCTAATATGGTTGGAATATCCTAATAGGGATTGGCAGTCTCCTAACATGGACTCTTTTTACTAAATGTTGTAATAAAATCCTAATAGGGTCCACCCTCTAACAAGGAATATTAATATTAGTACATCATTTTGTGGGCAACATTCCCATTGGGGTTTTCCCTCTAATCAAGGGTTTCCCTAGTCAACATATTTGGTGTAATTATTTATGAGCATCTCTTTATGGTTTTTTACTTTGGTTGAATGGTCAAGATTGTTTAAGAGGATAAAAAATTTAAACTATCATATAACTAATTCACCCATCCCCCCCCTCTCAGTTATATTGATGGACTATTGTTTCTAACAATTGGTATCAAAGCATCAAGTCCTTGAAGAAAATTTTTAACAACTTTGGGAGATCCATGATGGACATGTTGAGAAAGGAAATTCCAAGATTTGATGGCACAAATTATGAAAGTTGGAAGCATAAAATGAAGACTCGTCTTTTGTGCATGGGTCCAAGATATTGGCTTGTAACCAAGGCATCTAAAAATATTTCAAAAGAAGACAATCTAGAAAGTTGTATCGAGGAACAAAGAAGAGAATTTATGTGCAATATAAGGGCAAGAAAAGAAATATTGTTAGCTCTACCTAAAAGTGAGAATAGCCAGGTAAAATAACTCAAAACACTTCATGAAATTTGGAAAACCTTAGAAGCTAATTGTGAGGGTGATACACATGCAAAAAGAGTTGGATTACAAAATTTGTATTTTGCATTCCAAGATGCTAAAATGATGGAAGATGAATCTGTAAGAAGCTATATTGGTAGAATATCTGAGATTGTTGCAGGAATCACATCTCTTGGTGGAAAGAAATTTGATGATGAAGTAATATGGAAGATCTTGAAAAGTCTAACACCACCTTTCAAGACAATAACATAGATGATTTAGGTGATGATACCTTATACTACTAATTTCACCAAAGAAACATTGCTTGGTAGATTGGACGCTAAAGACTTCAATCTAGAACAATTTGGGGAATTAGCAAAAGTTGAGATAGCATTTAGTGCATTTAATATTAAACTTGGTCTAGCAAGGAACACAAAAGTGCAAAGAGACATTGCTAGTAGCAACAAGGCTATTGAGGAAAAGATCCAGGGAGGAGTGGCTCTTCTTATGGAAAGAGAAAAAGATGGTAAGAATATATTTAAATGTTGGACATGTAATGAATATGGTCATTATGCATCTAAGTGTCCTAAAAGAGAAAGGAATTATAAGGAAAGATTCAAATCTAGAAGACCTACAAATTGTTTATATGCTAATTGTAATACCCCAAAATTGGCTCATTGCCGTTATACCAATTCTAGTCTATTTCTGATAATTCCAAAGTCCTATTCTAATAGGCAATTCTCATTCTACTATTCGCTACTTGACTTAATTGTCAGATGTAGAAAAAACCCTAATTTGCATTCATCATATTTCTTATTTAATTCCTATAGTACGAACTCATATTAGTTGCATTAAACCTACTTGATTAATATTTAATTTAATTATTAAGTATTTATACTTTAATTAAATTAAATTATATCCTAAGGCTAATATACTATGGAATTAAATTTATTTAATTTAATAAATACGCCTATCTTAATTAATTAAATTTAATTATTTAATTAAATGAGAAAGGTATTTCTAATTAATTAAAAGAAATTATTTAATTAAATAGAGTACTTACTTCTAAATAATTAAACAAAGTTATTTAATTAAATGGGAAGACATTCCTAATTAATTAAATAAAGTTATTTAATTAAACAAAAGTGTCTCTAATTAATTAAAGATTATTTAATTAAATAGAAAAAGTAATTATGAGAGCATATTTCATTTTATTAAATTAAATATCTCAACAAAATCTCTCTTCAGTTCAAAAAAGGGGAATTTCCAGTTCACTATTGATCAAAAATGAGTTAACACAGTTAACTCCTTTTTCTACTCAAATTAAAATAGTTAACTCCTTATTTATCTCAAATTAAGTCTGTTAACTCCCTTTAACTTAGGGATCTCCCTTTATGACTGAAACTCATCTTCAATCCTGACCGTTGATCGAATCGATCTCAACCGTTGATGGATTCCAGGAAACTCTATTTAAGAGACCCTCATCTCTTCATTTGGGGGAGGATGAATTTATTTGCTATCAAATTGCTGTTGAAATTCATGCTCATATTTACTTCCATTTCTTGCACACATTCTCATTTTTAGTTTAATCTCATTTTAGTTTAATCATGCATATGCTTAATCTAGTTTGCTTCATTTGTTCTTAGATTACATTGCATCTTTCATTTTCTTAGATTAATCTGTATACTCATTCTTAGCTTAATTCCATTGTCAAATCCTTCGTTCTTAGAGGGTCTAGTTTCCTACACCTCGATTCTGAGGATATTAATAGACAAAATCCCTTTAGATAGAAGGCAACAGGTCGCTTTGCAGGGCAAATTTCGGATGTACAATTCAATGTTCATTCTGTGATGAATCCGCAAATAAGGACCGTGTTAAGTGTGTGTGTTAGTATAGGCCGCATCTTCATGCATACATTTCTGGCACCCACCGTGGGGCTTAGAAAATCAATTTTTCTGGCCTCTTTTTGTATTTTTTTAATCATTTTTTTTTTCTCTGTCCGCACTGTTCTGTACAGGTTCGAATCTTCGCGTGAAATTGTTCATTTTTGCGCGAGGATATAGAATCTTCGCGTGAAGATTCTTTTTGCATCATGCGAGAAAGTTCTTCGGTGCATGAATCTTCGCACGAGACTTTATTTTTTTGCACGAGCTAAATTTAATCTCATGCGAGCCGGATTTGATTTCACGCGGGCCGTAAAACTTCTTCGCGCAGACTGTCAGGAATTTCGCGCGAAACTCTGCTGACAGAGGCAAATTTTTTTTGCATTGATTTGCGTATTTTTTTGATTTTTCTGTTGTCTGTTAGTAGTTTCTAGTGTTTCTGTGTTTTGTCTTGTTTTTTTTTAACAGCATAGTAGCGGTTTCAGGAATAATGGGAAAAGCATGCTAAAGTTGTCAGGAACAGGTAAGAATCTATTAAGTGCGTTGCGAGGATCACCAAGTAATCTTCATCAGCTAATAACATTTCATTTGGATCTAAAACAAACATCTTTCGTGTTGAGCTTCTGTGTTTCCTTCTGTACTTCCATTTTACAACACATGTATAAACTCATACTAGGGTGTAATCTCTGTTAGTATTCATTTAGCAGGCTTAGTCTTTAGTGATAGATCTGATTAACTATCTTGGGTTATTGGACTCGCTAATCCGCCGGCCCCTCGTTCCACCCTGTGGTTGCAAGCTTAGCGCCACGTTAAATAGGGGAGGGGTCTACAGGACATAAGCATTGAAGGGTCCACAAGGCAACCCTTTTGTGCTTTTTAGAACTCACTAATTTCTGAGTTGTGGACTCATTTTGGCTTGTATGAGGGGTTAAATGTTTCACATCTTTGGACTCACCTCACATTAGTTAAAGTGTTAAGTGTACCACCTTGGGCTTTTTGATTACTTTTAGATAGATTTTCTTTCAAGAATTAACATCTATACACACATAGTAATTAAGCCCCCATGAACACTATTCGTGGATCTTGAGGGAGTGGGTTCCTAGTGAAACTCCTCTCTAAGATGGATTCCTTATGGGTGGGGAGGATACTTTGAGCATCTCATAGATAGATGAATCTTTGACTTGTTGATTAAGGCATCCTTTCTCCAGAGAGGTTGATAGATCACAGGAAGATGATATCATAGATCTTTAAGGGATAATCTTAGTCTAGCATGTCAGATTAATCTGTTTGCTTTGATTGAGCTAAAGGTGAAAAGGTGTCAGAACCTTGAATCTGGAAGCTAAGTCCCCTTGTGGTATACTATTGTGAGTTGGTCACCTTTAGAGAGGGTTAACTGTAGCAGACAATCCCTCTACAGGGAAAACTGTAATGACGGAACCTCAAGCGGTAATAGCCATTTTCGCCATGGTAGTGACAACCACTATATAAATGTCCTTGTGGAAGAAATCTCCACGGGTGTGGTTCACTATGGGTTGTCAGATCTCCCTAGCAGCTCTTGAAGATTAAGTTCTCAGACTGTGTCAAAACCTCGGTGCGCCGGGATTGGAGGTCACCCCTATGAGCCATAAAAGTTGCAGAGTCAAACCATTATTAAATGCCTTAGAGAAGCCAACTTTTATTTTTCTAAGGAACATGTGCGATGATTGCAAAACTCTTTGAAAATGTACACAAATAGCTCTCTTATGGATTAAACA
Source organism: Cupressus sempervirens (assembly GCA_028749045.1). Classification (NCBI taxonomy): domain Eukaryota; kingdom Viridiplantae; phylum Streptophyta; class Pinopsida; order Cupressales; family Cupressaceae; genus Cupressus; species Cupressus sempervirens. The sequence continues at coordinate 1,029,571,617 of CM053787.1, read as the reverse complement.
CAAACTAAGTCACTTGATTGTTTGTGTGCAAGGTTGCTTTTGCCCTTGCTCATTGTTTTCGGGCGTGCTTGAAATCACTTGCTTGCTGTTCTACATGCCTGTTTATCTGCCTGGTTATTGGATCGATCAAAATTTTTGTCAAAATTAGTCGCTGTTGCGAAACTGTTCTATCCGTTCGCGTGAAATTATTTTGGTTTCGTGAGAAATCATTTTTCTCTCATGTGAAATCATTTGGATCTCGCACGAAGCCATTTTTCCCTCGTGCAAAATTAAAACTCTATTGCGCATCTTCGCGCGATACAGAAACATTCTCACGCAAAATTAAAAACTATTACTGATCTTCACGCGAGACATAAACATCTTCGCGCGGACCGTAAAATTTCTTCGCGTGACCCGTAAAGGTTTTTCGCGCGAATTTTTTTATCGGCATTTACAATCTGGGTCTGTTTTAGCTATCTGCAGCCTGCACGCTATCCTTTTTTGCGTCCATTTATCGCTCTTTGTTTGCAAACAGTCCTGTAACTGCGACACTTTGCTTAATTGAAAACTTGTGTCTTATACCTTGACTAGTCTCGTCTCATACATCTTCGTCTTAATGCTTGCCATACTTTGTGTTGCAGTGGTCATAATCTCTGGCTATTTTAGCCTTTAAATCAGACCATTTGTGCCTTAGTGAACATCATTCTTGTTACTATCTTGTCCTTTTTGAGACTCAGTCTTAGTATAGTCCTTGTCTAGGTTTTAGCTTCGTGTCCTTGCCTATGACTGTCACAACCAGAAGTGGCAACGTGTTTTATCCTAATAACATTAGATGTGGTCGTGCTAGGGGTCATAATCGTAGTAGAGGTAGCTTACCTTTTGCTACGCAATCCATATCTAGTTTGGCTAGTGAGGCATCTTCACGGTCTTCCTCACCTGTAAGGTCATCTCAAGATCAACGAACATTTCCCAATTTGCAACAAATTGGGAATCTTTTTTACCAAAAGGATACTGAGATAGGTAGGAGTCCTGCATTTTCAAACACAATGTATGACCCTTTCTCCATGAACCCTTTTCAAACACAACATACAAAAACTGAACAAGTTCCTATAGTGCCTAATCGTGAACCTGAACGAGGTAGCCATAGTTGCTATCAAGAACAACCTAGGGATGACAAGGAGAAAGAGAAAGAAAATGACACTGATGAAGAAAAAGAAGAGGTGGAAATCCTTCTTGAACACATAGCAAGATGTCGACGAGACAAAAACTTTCAGAAGGTCTTGGGAATCCTAATCAACGAAGAGAAAGAAAAGTACTTTCTCAAACTCGCCCAAGAGGGAGCTAAACTGCCCACACATTTTGATGTGGAGACCATTATCACACATGAAGAAGAAACTGAGACCACTAAACTCCAAAAAAAACTAAAAATTATGCAAGACCAATTGGCTCAGATGATGCATGAGAAAGAGAAACCTAAAAAGACATACACATTGGACACTCTTTGTTCATTTCCATTTGACAAAAGTATAAACATGCCGCCTTTCCCAAGAGGTGTAGAACTACCCAAATATGACAAGTACTTTGGTACTACTGATCCCCAAGATCACTTGCAAGAATTTGGTGTTTTATCTATGGAGTTTATACACAATCAAAAATACCTCATGCATTTATTCCCTAGAAGCCTAGGTGGTCAAGCTTTGGAGTGGTTTTCAGATTTACCTCCTGGCATCAAGACATTTGACGAAATTGCTAATTCATTTGTTCAGCAATATTCTCATAACATTCAACACCCTGTAAATATTCGAGATCTATGCAACCTTAAACAGAAGGTGGGTGAGCCTTTTCTCACTTTCCTCCAATGGTGGAAACAGCTTTATACCAAGTACTCCCGTAAAATCCCAGAAACGGAGAAGCTCGACATTTTCACCGATAACCTTTTACCTGATTTTGGGTATAGAGTCCAACTACAAGGTTCACGTACCTTTGAAGACATGATTACATAGGCTATTCGTATCAAAGAATTTATGGTCAAGAAGGGTGATCTCACTCTTCAGAGAGACTCAAAACAAGGTTCCACTTCCAACAAGGATAAAATAAAACATGTCAACAAGAATCGAGAAATTGTACATGATGGGGTTGTTGATAATGTCACACCAAAACCTGCTAAAGTAGCATTTAATCTCACGGACTGCTTCAAAGCGGCCAAAAGTGCTGAGAAGCCTCCTCCTGACAATAAAATGTCTAGGAATAAATCAAGAAACTCATGGGCAACACGACCCAAGCGAGAGTATACACCTTTAGGAGAACCTTTGGATATGGTTTACAAAACATTGCTACAACACAAGCTTATCTCACCAATGGATAACCCTCATCCCTATGATCCACAACCACGTCCACCATGGTGGAATGAGACCTCATTTTGTGAGTATCACCAAAACAAGGGTCATAAAACCATCAACTGTATAAACTTACATCATAAAGTCCAAGACATGATTAATGCTGGTGAACTTGTGGTAGATGGACATAACAAAAACTTGGACCACAAGGCGTTCAAAGAGCCTTTCCCACCTTATGAAAAAGGAGAGACTTCGAAACCTGAACCCTACAATAAGGTCAACTATATGTATTCTAATGATGACAATGTCATTCACATGGTTGAACCTGTAGATTTTGAATACTGCAACGTTATTACCATAAAGGGGAAACAAGATAACGATAAACCAAAGACACCATTTGTCTTGAGAGGCCCTACTTTCAATAACATGGATAATACGTCTTCGCAACACTGTGCTATTGTTGTTACTCGCTCTCATGTGAAATTGGTGCTCAAGGGTCCTACATCTCCTACTTCTAATCTCGAACAACACAAGGACAAAGCCCTTGCTAGTCCATCCGATAAAGGTGTAAAACACACGACGAACTTGACTGTAACTGTTGGAAATATTCAAGATATGACAAGTTACTGAGAGGGGAGGGGTGAATCAGTAACTTTTAAAATTTCAAACAATAAAACTGCATACTGATATATTCACCATTCATCCAAGTAACCTACTATAAGCATGAAACAAAATCATTTGCAACACTTGAACACACAGATTTGGTGACCCAGAAACCTTCCAAATAGAAAGTAAATTTGGGGTGGGGATGAAACCCACAAAGCTTCGTTACTGCAGTATGAAGTTGGCCGGTTAAGGCTTACAATGACCACTTTTGGTGATCTGCCCTGTTAGGAGCACAAAGGATTACTAGATCCACCTTGTTAGAGGATTTACAAACATACAATAAAGTATGCACTCTGTTAGGAGATTTACAAAAGACTGTTAAGTCTACCTTGTTAAAGGATTTACAAAAACTGATTCACCTGTTAGAATGAAATAGTGGATCTGATTACAACTGATTGCTGATAAGATCCGCTATGCTCTGATTCACCTTAATGTGATAGATAAAACTTTTCTGCTCCAAAACTTGACCTTGCTGAATACCTTCACAACTCATCACACATACTTTCACACGCATGTATTTCTTTCACACTTTCGCATTTTCATTCATTACCATTACATTTGAATGATACAATACATTGCATATATATACCATCCAAATAAATAATACATGCAAGGTCGGCCAAAACAACAAGTGCAAATCTCTATACAAAGTCGGCCCAAGGTAAAAACTTGGGTTCACTGAACTGACTCGGTGTCCTTCTGATACTCGGCATCCACTGCGTTACTCGGCATCGTCATGCACTTGGTAGAAGTGAAGGCACGGTCCATACTAAACACTTCGAGTAGTTCTGAACTCGGTAACCACTGGAGACTCGGTAGAAGAGATGTCACTCGGTGAACACTTCTATCTGAACTGTAGCTCGGTGATCAAAGGAAACACTCGATAGAACCTTGTGACTTGGTGATAGTTAGTTTCCTTGATAATCGTCTGAGCTTGGTAAAATTAATTTCCTTGATAACCTCAAGAGCTCGGTTATCACAAAGTTCTCGATCAATACTAAGTACATCTTCACTCGGTCAAAACTGATTCCTTTCTTTACCTCGAACACTCGGTAAACACTGGCTGCTTTGTTCACCTCGATCACTCGGTAAACACTGAGAACTAGGTAAAGCTTGGCTTACAAAGGAATGTCCGGTGAGAGCTCGGTAAGCATTCAGAATCCAATAAGTGTTGTAACTAATGACAAAAATGTATCATAATGCCAACAATCTCCCCCTTTGGCATTAGTGACAAAAACACTTATGAGACAAAATTTATCTGACATGCTGATGACTGATTCTGAATATACATAGCTTCGTTATATACAACTCCCCCATAGAATGTACATACAGTATTTACATGAGCTGTATATCTCTTCCTTTGTACAATTTCTCTGAAAACACTTATTCACCCATAGTATACATATCCAACAATAATCTCCCCCTTTTTGACAATAATGCCAAAGAATAAAATAATATATATACTTATATAGAAACACCAAAATGAGAGATGAACTCTGAATGTACCTGAAGAATAAGCTGGAGAGTCTTATCCCAATTCTCTTGCAAAATTTTGCAGGTGGAAAGAGCTACTTGAACTTCAGCCGAAAGTTCAATCGCATGGTCTGCAATGGAGAAGTTATTATCATGGATTAATGTCTTTGAATGTGCAATGTGCTTCTGCATTGAATCCATGATGGGAAGGATCATGTTTTGGATATCTATCAATGTAGATCGGATCCTTGCCTCTTCTCTCAATAGCTCTGCCTACTTCTCTAACTAAAATTTGATCCTGAGGTGATGAGATGAGCTTGAACTGGGGTCAAGCTTCAAGTTCTGTGCGCTCACCTTCAGATCCTCATCAATTTTATTTAGTTTCTCTCTTATTCCCTTAGTGTACTCGGTAACATCACAAAGCTTAGCAAAAAGAGATGTTACATTATTAAAAGAATTTTCCATATCTGCCAAAATTGAGGTTAATGCAACCTGATTTATTGCAGTGTTCTGGGCAATGCGCCCCAACACCTTATTACCAAATTTCTTTGTTGCACGCTCAATCAGCTTTTCTTGTCCGGAGGCATCTTCATTGAATTTATTAACTGCCTCTTCCAATTGAATCAAAATGTGTTGAGAAGTATCAACATCAACACCTATAGCCTCAGTAATTATGTTCCGGGCATCCTCAATTATCCTGTATTCCTTATCCCTTTCCGATCTTAACTGCATCCGAGTAGCCTTTTTCTCAATAAGTTGACTAGCATACCTCATTTCTTCAATGGTAGCATTATCAAAGTCAATCTTTGGAATTACTATCTCTGTGTCCAAGTCAATGTCTTTAGGAATTTCCTTTCCGGTGATCATAAGTCTTAATGGTTGCTTTTGTTTGACTTCTGAGATGATTGGTTTGACCTTTGGAATAGACACAACAGTAGAGACAGAAGGACTAGCTGTAAAAATTGAGATGCTTGAGGGTTGAGTGCCAATAGGAGTATGTACAGGGTCAAAAATTTGAGTACTGGCCAAAAATGGTGATACACTCGGTAATATAGTATCTAAGCTCACTGTGCCTGAAGTAGATGGCGACAAAATTGTAGAACAAATTGGAGTAGTCAAAATTGGAGAACTCACAGCAATACCAACTGATGATGATGGAGTCGAGGAGGCCAACTCGGTAGATGAAGAGGGGTGCAGCTCGGTAGATGAAGAGGGATGCAGCTCGGTAGATGAAGTGGTAGTCACTTCCACTGATGATACCTGGAGCTAAGATATGACAGGTGTAGATGGTAAATCTAGTGTAGATGAACCTGCTGAAGCTGACTCCAACCTTGATGATGTCACAGGTTTAGCTGGGGAGTGAGGAAGGGATGCAATAACTGCTGTTGCAATTTTTACCGGATCATCCTCCTTATCTTCCTCTTCAGCTTCTTCCTCTTTGTCTTCTTCCTCTTTCTCTTCCATCATTGCATGCAACTCTCCTGGTGTAACTGTGATGGATGGAGCGCTATCTGATTCATCACTGCTGCTGCTGCTGTCATCATCCTTTATTTCTACTGGGTCTACACTGGGCTTATGTAGATGATAGATGTTTTTCCACATGTTTGTAGCATCATTTACAACATGCTCTATATCTTTGATCAAAATCAAAAAAGTGTGGAATCTGATCATCATTTTACCTTCATAGGTTTTCAATTCAGATTTTACCTCTACTCTAGTGAGACTAGGCCGAAGATTCTTCAGGGATTGCTCATATATATCTTTTACCATCTTGGTGGCTAACTCCCATCTTGACTATACTCTCTCCAGTAGTTCTTTAGAGATATGAGGAGCAATCTGGTCCAGGGAGTATTTCCATTTTCCCATTTTGTTAAGTACCAGTTCCTCAATCTGCATTTTCTCTGCATCAGTCCTTGTCTCAAATTTCAATGCCTTGAAATTTGTGATGCCAGCTCCTTCTTCCAATGATTTGAGCCTTTGCTCAAATGTAGGTGAAGGCTTGACCAATACAGGTTCCTGAATACCTTTTCTTGTCCTCCGAGTAAATACTGCAGTAGGCTACTTCTTGGGCTTGGTAATGATTACTTTGCCTTTCTTCTTTGTCGGTTGCTCTTCTTCTAATTCTTCTTCTCCTTCTTCTTCTTCTTCACTTTCTTTATCTTCACCTTTTCCCTCAGTGAGCATAAGAGGACCTATTGTAGTTTTTAGTTTGGCCACTTTCCTCTTACCTTTGCTGATGGCCAGTGGAATTTTGATTTCCAGTTCAATTCTGGCCTTTGCTTCATCATAAGTACCAAAAATCCATTGCCTTGGGTCTACTGGCTCATTTACTAGTGCTTCAATGATATCCCTTGTTTCATCAATATTTACCTCATATGGAAGAGGTTTCACCCATGCAACTTGAGGTCTAACTGCCTGTATGTACACCTTGTCATAGTCAACCATAAAACATACGTCATCTTTATATTCTTCAACAAGCCTAGGAGGAATTCTGAATCGGTTATTCATCCTCTCCTTAAAGTCTTCAAAATAGTTATCCATGATACTATCAAAATTTTCTCCCATCTCTGCTATAAACTCTTTAATCTGATACAAAATTGGGACATCTTTTCTCCATTCTACGGTTCCCTTTGATGGAAAGAATTTTTGTACATAAAATAGTAAACATATTAACAGAGATCCAAATTTATAGGGGTTATTCTTTTATGTCCTTATACTATCCATGTTCTTGTTTAACTGCTTCAACATTACTTCTGACAGATCAAACTCAAGATTCTTCTTTACAATTTTCAGGGCCAAATCCACAGCTTCACACGGTACACTATTTAACCTGCTGGAACTATATAACTTATATGCAATAATATGTATGCCAAATCTTAGTTTCGGATCTATTACAGTGTTAACCTTCAAACCTCTACCATCCCACTCAGCTAGGGTTTGCCTCTGTAACTCATCCTGTCCTAGGGTTTTGGTGGTTTTGGCTTTGCTGAGCATCGGGAGACCCGTGATTTTGTGAATCATCTTCTTGGTTATCAAAATGGGTTGTTCCAACCACAAATGACCATTATGCACTCGACTCAAGATATACCTAATCCATTTGGTTTGGAAGTTTCTAGGCATATGCGCGATGTGAGTCAAACCTTTAGTTTCCAAATGCTTATGCTCAATTTTGAGAGAACCATTTACACATAACTCCGCTAGGGCATTATCCATGTCCAATGTCCCCTTGAATAGCACACTTAAAATGAGTGTGAATGTCGTTCACAAGGAGTACCTTGGGTGGAATCTGTGATTGAGCTCCATTGGGATTGAGCGATTCAGCGATGGCAGGAACGAGCTTGAACGTAGGTGCCTTCCATTCTATTCCCTTCACAAGCATTTTGGAACCCTTCTTCGCCTTGCTACTGCTGGTGCTTGCGGATGCCATTGCTGCTCGGTGAGTGAAAAGGTTTTGTAAGAATACTTCACTGGAAAATCTCTTCAAATCACTTGAACTCGCTTGAAAGCCCTTTTTTTTCTGTGTAAATCTCGAATTCGCGATAAAAAATGAGGTTGAAATCTGCCCTTTTGATGAAAAATTTTCCATTAATGTTTAGTACAGAGGTAGCTGCAATCGACAGACTCTCATCCACTAGCTCGGCTGCAACTCAGTGACCAAAAGAAAATAGGTTAAACCAACCTTAACTCGGTAAGAGAAGGATCAACCATGCTCGGTAAGTGCAACTTGGTGAAAGAAGCCTTATTGCACCTGACTGAGCTCGGTAAGGTCATGTACTGACCATGATCCTGATGTATCTGAAATACTGATTTGATCATATTTTCATTCTAGGACTGCTTAGGATATTGCTTTGTAGATATAGTCCTGGTCTTATCCTGATGAGTCTTAATTGGAAATGGTAGAGTCACTCACTTCTTGAGTGATCATTCCATCACTTGAATTATCTGGCTCGGTAGACTTAGGAATCCATTGTTGCTTCATTTGCTTCCGAATATTGTCTACTTTGATTTTCTTCTCATCCTCGACTTTCTTTATGTTCATGCAGTTTTTAGATATATGACCAAGTTCTGTACATGTATAACATCTTACAGTGGTATCCCTTTTTCTTAGGTGATGCCTTGCACAGTTTATGCTAGTATGACCATATTCTCCACAATAATGACATCTGCACCAAGTGTTGTAGTCCCAACCAAATATTGCTTTGACAAGTTGTTCAGCTGGATTAAATGATTTGGATTTGCATTGTGATGCCTTATGACCTTGCTTTTGGCATTTGTGACATTTACCTTCAAATTTCGGTTTCTCTTTGCATTCATTGGCTTTGTGTCCATGCTAATTGCAATTGTAGCACTTTCCATTAAATTTGCCTTTTCCATTGTGGCTACAAGTAGGTCTTTGATTCTTTTGAGTACCCTGTTTGGAGGATTCACCTTCTTCCTTGTATCCAAGGCCTGCTTTACCATTTTGTTTATGAAAGTTTTCTTCATTTTGCAGATTCAATTGATCCATGTCCTTTTGAGATTTTACCATTCTCTCATTGACTTGTTTTTCAGAGATTAGATCACTTTGTAAGCTTGCATTGATTTTCCTTTCAGTAATTAAGTCATTTCTCAAATTCTCATTCTCAGATCTTAGATTCATAATTTCTTCATTTGCATTAGATAATTGAGTTACAAGATTTTCAAGCTGAGAGGATTGATTATTCCTTACCTCTAAGTCTTCAGCTACCTTGTTCCTTTGCTCCAAGATTTCACATAGCCTGATAGACTGGATTTCTTGTTCCCTTTTGAGCTTTCTTACTTCTTCCTGCAGAGATCCATTCTTTTATAAAAGTTCTTTGATTGCTTTGTCAGCTTCATCTGAACTACTTGATGGTGAGAGATCTTCAATCTTTTCTTCAACATACTGATGGTCATTCATTTTCCTTGCAAGTTCTTTTCTTCTTTTCAAGGATTGTGAAAGATGCTCTTTTGCTTCATTGAGTTGAGCCATGACCATTTTCAAATCTAGCTTTTCATTCTCAATAGTTTTGTCAAGTCTGAATATCTCCATTGTCCTTGATCTTTGCTCAAGATGTGAAACTTTTATCTTGAGAACCTTATTGCTCTGATACCAATTGTTGGAAATATTCAAGATATGACAAGTTACTGAGAGGGGAGGGGTGAATCAGTAACTTTTAAAATTTCAAACAATAAAACTGCATACTGATATATTCACCATTCATCCAAGTAACCTATTGTAAGCATGAAAAAAAATCATTTGCAACACTTGAACACACAGATTTGGTGACCCAGAAACCTTCCAAATAGAAAGTAAAACTGGGGTGGGGATGAAACCCACAAAGCTTCGTTACTGCAATATGAAGTTGGCCAGTTAAGGTTTACAATGACCACTTCTGGTGATCTACCCTGTTAGGAGCACAAAGGATTGCTAGATCCACCTTGTTAGAGGATTTACAAACATACAATAAAGTATGCACTCTGTTAGGAGATTTACAAAAGACTGTTAAGTCTACCTTGTTAAAAGATTTACAAAAACTGATTCACCTGTTAGAATGAAATAGTGGATCTGATTACAACTGATTGCTGATAAGATCCTCTATGCTTTGATTCACCTTGATGTGATAGATAAAACTTTTCTGCTCCAAAACTTGACCTTGCTGAATACCTTCACAACTCAACGCACATACTTTCGCACGCATGTATTTCTTTCACACTTTCACATTTTCATTCATTACCATTACATTTGAATGATACAATACATTGCATATATATACCATCCAAATAAATAATACATGCAAGGTTGGCCAAAACAACAAGTGAAAATCTCTATACAAAGTTGGCCCAAGGTAAAAACTCGGGTTCACTGAACTGACTCAGTGTCCTTCTGATACTCGGTGTCCACTGCGTTACTCGGCATCGTCATGCACTCGGTAGAAGTGAAGGCACGATCCATACTAAACACTTCGAGTAGTTCTGAACTCAGTAACCACTGGAGACTCGGTAGAAGAGATGTCACTCGATGAACACTTCTATCTAAACTGTAGCTCGGTGATCAAAGGAAACACTTGATAGAACCTTGTGACTCGGTGATAGTTAGTTTCCTTGATAACCGTCTGAGCTCGGTAAAATTAATTTCCTTGATAACCTCAGGAGCTCGATTATCATGAAGTTCTCAGTCAATAATAAGTACATCTTCACTCGATCAAAATTGATTCCTTTCTTTACCTCGAATACTTGGTAAACACTGGCTGCTTTGTTCACCTCGATCACTCAGTAAACACTGAGAACTAGGTAAAGCTTGGCTTACAAAGGAATGCCCGGTGAGAGCTCAATAAGCATTTAGAATCCAATAAGTGTTGTAACTAATGACAAAAATGTATCATAAAGTTATAGTGTTCTAGATCAATTGAAATGAACCAATGCTCACATTTCTATATTTTTTGCTGCTTAAAATCTCGCTTGCTCATAAGCAAATTTTGGACAGAGCCCTCACTGAGACAAATGTTCCTTAGGATCTTGATCTTGAATGATTTCAATCCATGGTAGGTCACCTTACCTCACCTCATCTTATGATCTTCTCTGAGGAGGATGACAACTCACTGAATCACCCACACAATCAGCCTCTATACATTGAGGTTATGATCCACCAAACATGTGTTTGTCAGGTACTCATTGACAATGGCGCTGGCCTAAATATTGTTTCTGCAACTCTACTTAGACAATTGAGTTATTTTGAGGACTCTATCGATCCTCGACAAAAGATCACTATTAAAGCATACGATGAAGTAGAACGAAAGTCACTAGGTCTTGTGACTTTACCAATTCATGTTGGTCCTGTTGAAAGGGATGTCACCTGTTAGGTGCTCGACATTCCCTTAGCCTACAACATTCTATTAGGATGGCCATGGATACATGAGATGCGTGCTGTACCATCCACATACCACCATTGCATTAAATTCCCATTTCATGGCTCTGAAGTTACTATTCCAGCAACTACTAGCTACACTTGCAATATGCTCAAAGCTGCTGAATCTTTCATCCCTGCTAACTGTGAGTCTAATGATTGTCACAACAATAAGCTGAAACAAATTGAGCAGTCATTTAAATTGAAAGAAACTGGTATGGGAGAGTATCACATGGAACCAGTGTTATCATTAACATCAATTCCAGAATCCCCTCGACATTTTGGGAGACCCTCACTAGCAAAGAAGCCATTCGTATTGACACCTCATTCCAAGTTTAATGGTTCTTTTGTCAAAGCTATAGTTCCCTTAGAAGATGAAAGCAAAAATAGAGCCATTGCTGCATGGCTTTACAAAGAAGAGTCTCCAGTAGACCTAACAGAACAAGTTTGAGAAATCACTCCTAAGAAGTATGGACCTGGTGTTAAGCTTATGAAGCATTTTGGCTACAAGGGAACTAGCCCTATTGGGTGCAATAACAATGGTTTAATAGATCCTATCAAAGCAACAGCTCGAAGCAATAGTGACACAACTGGCCTAGGGTTCAAGAAGGTCCCTTTCCATTTGGGATCCAATAAATTCATACCTGTACCTGAGAGTTCATCTGAAAATGAGTCACAATCTGAATCAAGTACTCAAAATGAAGAATTTGATGATGAGGATTCTTACCCTCATCCTATTCCTTATGATCTTGCTAAATTCTTTTCTGAGCCAGATGACTTTGTTGCACGTGTTAGCACTCTGGATGATACTAGTGATTCTTCTGAGGACAATACTAAGCAACTCAAATATCATTCAGAAAAGGGAGAATCTAGTTAGTCATGTCATGTTGAGTATTTGTGTAAGAATCTAGAGGCTGAAGGAGAGTATGTCCCTATCACTGTTGCGGAGTTCTATAGTCTCTCACCATGTAGCACCGATTCTCATGAATATGAATTTGACAATCTTTCAGAAGTGACTACTGATAAAGACATTGACCAAGTGCATGTCTATGAAAATCAAATCGAAGTGAGTGAAATGTCTAGGGATAGGTCACAAGGGTCTGGTCCAACTAGTGTCTTAGATTCATCAATTACTAATGTTCGTACTCTGAGATGTTTGAATACACCTATGGGTGAGGTCGCCGTTGTAGACACCTAAATTTGATTACACTACTTTGGTAATCTAATTTAGCCATCTCTAAAGGCATCATTAATTAAATTCTTATTTAATTAATCCTTTGTCATCCCCTAGTTGATTAATTTAATTAATCATCTATAGTCCTAATTGATAAATCAAATAATATATTATTTATCAATTAAATCCTTTTCTCCTATCTAATTCCAAAAATCCCCATTTATTAAATAAATCTATTTGATAAATGAAATCCTCAAATTCAAAAAAACCCTAACCTATCTCTAATCCTCCATTTAGCCTAATCCACCCCATCCACCCATACTAACCAAGCTTAGCCACTAACTCACCCACCCTCATTAATGCCATCCACTTGCACATCTCTAACATCCCTAATCTAATCCTAAACCCAAGCCTAATCCACCCCCTAATGTTTTCACATTCCTTAAACAAGTTTAAGACTTTCCTAATCCAAACCAAAGTCTCCCCTCAAAAAAACCCAACCACTAAGTCATGAGTGCTCTTACAAAACATAAAGACTCTTACAAGCCCACTCATGACTCTTACACCCATCTTCCACACTCTTCCCTCTTCCACACTCATTCCTCTTACATCCCTCTTACATACTCAACCCCACTCATCATGCCCTTAACCAACCCTTAACCCTACCCTCTCACACTCATCCTCCTTGTGACAAGTGTCACCTTCCCATTGGTGCTAAACAAGCACAATCCATGTGCTCCCCTTTGAGTGCATATTAGCCCTCCTTAAGCCTTCATCCATCCTTGCATATAAGCCCTCCATCCCTCTACCCCTTAGCCTATAAATTGAATCCCATCCCAAGCCATTTCATCAACAATCTTTGAGCTAAAGTTACCATGCTATTTTGAAAACCAAAGCCATCAACCATAGCCTTATAATGCCAAATTGAGAGCTCACAAAGCTACCAATTTGCCATTACCCATCTCCATTGAAGCAACTTTTGAGCATCTTGAGCATACATCCACAGCAAAAAGGACACATCTACAGAATCAAGAAAGCATGGAGTGTTTTCTCTCGTGAGGTTTGCACTTCTTATTTTCTTTCTTAGTCTAAGCATATATGTGAATTTAGTTTTTGGTTTGTGAATGTTTACTTTATTTGTTAATGTTCTTTGCATACTGATTCTGGTTCTACAGCCATAGGTCTCGAATTGTTGGTCCACGCATTTTAAAACTATACTATGAACGCAATTGAACTAGCCACTACTCTCTCACTTGCACATCCTGAGCTTATAGACTGGAACCCCAATGCATCTAACGAAGTCCCCATGTTCTAGAATGACTATACTCTTGCCTGTTACCTAAACGCTATGGAACCTATAATGTCTTCCACCAATGAGCAGAGCATCAACATGACTGAGGCTGACATCAAATATCTTAGTCACATAATTAAAAAGAAAAATTGCAAGAGGTCCGATGGTGAAAACCACATGGTGGCAGTGTCAGATCCAAAAATAGTAAAAACAAAAGACATATCCAAGGGTGAAAACCTCTCAGAGGCACCTGCAGATGAGATATTTGATGTCCTTCCCAGTCACTTTTAGGAGAGATCATCAGTGTTAATAGAGCCAACACAGCCGATTAACCTAGGCACAGAAGAACATCCTCATGTGATACATTTGGCTAAGTCATTGTCAACTGAAGAAAAGGAACAATTCATTGCCTTTTTCAAGGGAAAGAAAATAAATTTTCCCTGGACATATTCTGACATGCCAGGATTGGATCCTGATCTTATTATGCACCACTTGTCCATAATTCCAGGCATAAAACTAGTTAAACAGAAGCTCTGCAAAATGCATCCTCATTTTGCATTGCTAGTCAAAGCTGAATTGGAGAAACTTCTGAAGGCTGGTTTCATTCGTGCAATTGATTATGCTGAATGGATATCCAATATTGTCCCTATGTCCAAGCATGATAAGTCTATGAGACTTTGTATAGATTTTCGTGATCTTAACTTGGCATGTCCTAAAGATGACTTCCCACTCCCTAATATTGATATGATTGTGGACATGATAGCTGGTTATGAAATGTACTCACTTATGGATGGTTTTTCTAGATACAATCAGATAAAAATTGCACCAAAAGATCAAAAGAAAATAGCCTTCACATGTGCATGGGGAACCTTTTGTTGGAATGTAATGCCATTTGGTTTAAAGAATGCTGGAGCTACATATCAGCGAGCTGTTACTACAATCTTCCATGAAATGATGCATAGAACTATAGAGGACTATGTTGATGATACTTTGGTCAAAAGTGCTAAATGCAATACCCATTTGCATGATTTGGGACCAATCCTAGATCGTATGGAAAAGTTTAGTCTTTGGCTCAATCCTAAGAAGTGTGCATTTGGTGTCACATCAGGAAAACTATTAGGATATATTGTTTCTGCAAAGGGAATTGAAGTAGATCCCGAAAAAGTACAAGAAATAATGGACATGCCACCACCTCGAAACATCAGTCAGATGAGAGGACTACAAGGAAGGCTTCAATCTATTCGTAGATTTATTTCACAATTGGTGGATAAATCACAACCCTTCACAAAGACTTTACATAAGGGTGTGAAATTCAATTAGAGCTAGGATTGTGAGCAAAGCTTAACACGGATTAAACACTATCTTGTCAATCCACCAATCTTGATGCCTCCTATGCATGGGAAACCTTTGCTTTTATACATTTCAGCTACTGAAACATCTTTGGGAATCCTGTTGGCTCAGGAAGACAATGATAACAAAGAAAGAGCTATTGATTACTTGAGCCAAACATTGGTCTCTTATGAGAAAAACTATAGTATTATTGAGAAATCTTGCTTGGCAGTTGTCTTTGCTTCCCAAAAATTGAGACACTACATGCTTGCCCACACTACACAGCTTGTGGCTAAAATAGATCCCTTAAAGTATTTACTCAGTAAGGCAGCTCTCACAGGAAGATTGGCTAAATGGGTCATGATACTAAGTGAGTTCAACATCAAATATGTTGAACGCAAAGCTATAAAGGGACAGGCAATTGCAGACCAGCTAGCTGAGGCACCCATACCGAGTCTCCTACCAATAAACATTGATTTTCCAGATGAGTCAATTCTAACACTCACTCACCATACATGGGTTATGTTCTTCGATGGATCCTTCACACAACAAGGATCAGGTGCTGGATTGCTTTTCATCACACCACAGAAATAATCATTGCCCAAAGCATACAAGATTTTGTTTCCTTGTACAAACAACATTGTTGAATATGAAGCTTTGATCAATGGTATGAAAATTGCAGCTGAATGGAGAGTAGATCAATTGGATATCTTCGATAACTCCCAGCTTGTCATCAACCAAGTAAATGATGTGTATCAAACAAAGGATAAAAAACTAATTCCTTATAAGCACATGGTTGATGACTTGACAAAATATTTTGCACACATCACCTTCCAATAGGTTCCACGTGCAGATAATAAAGCGCCTAATGCCATGGCCAATCTGGCTTCCCTTCTACAAATGCCAGAAAATCATCTCCGACACAAGTTCTTGGTGGAAGCATTACACTACCCAGCCTATGACACACCTGATTCCAAGATGATCTGTTCTATTATAGGACAAGAATCATCCCGCTACCATCACATCTATTCCTACCTTCATAATCAAACCATTCTGGAAGGTCTGACCCAGAATGAGAAACGTTACCTAATCCATAATGCTTTACATTATGTCATTATTGCTGACGATCTATATAGGAGAGGTCTTGATGGAACACTCCTTAGGTGTTTAGAACCCAACGAGTCCAAATGTGCACTAATTGACGTTCACAAAGGCATTTGTGGATCTCATTCCAATGGCCTAAGACTAGCTCTTAAACTCCTTCGTGCTAGATACTATTGGCCTAAAATGGAGCAAGAAGCTATTAAATATGCTAGGTCCTGTAAACAGTGTCAACTACATGGGAATCTCATTCACGCTCCAGCTAGAGAGTTGATTCCCTTTACTTCAACATGGCCATTTCAACAATGGGCCTTTGACTTGGTAGGACAGATTCACCCAACCTCTTCTAATGGACATAAGTTCATTATCACCGCTATAGATTATTTCACGAAATGGGTAGAGGCAGTCCCTCTCACGATTGCTGATGGAAAAACTGTAGCACTTTTTATCACAAACTACATCATCTGTATATATGGTACACCATCCTCAATCATTACTAATAATGGAGGACAATTCAAAAATAAAGACCTTAAGGAACTGTGCAAGAAATTTGAAATTACACAACATTGGTCTTCTATTTATTACCCCCAGGGTAATGGGCAAGCTGAGGCATCAAATAAGGCAATTCTCAAAATTCTTCATCGCACAATCAGTAAGTCAGGGTGAGATTGGCATCTCCAGATCAATCCAGCCCTGTGGGCATATAGAAAAAGCATTAGAACTCCAACGGGCACAACTCCTTTTGTGTTGGTATATGGGGCAGATGCTGTGCTCCCGATAGAGATTGAGATTCCTACCTTGAGAATCTCTATGAAAGGCCTTATCACAGATGATGACTGTAGGATAGCCCAGCTTCAAGAACTTGTGTTGCTGGATGAACGACGACAAGTGGCCTGTGATCATCTATGAGCATATCAACAAAGAATGGCGCGAAGCTACAATAGTAGGATTTGACCACGTGACTTCCAGCTGGGTGATCTTGTCCTAAGAGAGAATCCTAAGAATCAACAACAACGAATGAAAAAGGGAAAGTTTGAACCAAACTGGCTAGGTCCTTACATCATTACTGCAGTATATGGATCTAGTGCCTATCAACTTTCTACAACTAAAGGAGAAGTGCTTAAAGAGCCTATGAACACTCTCCACCTGAAGCGGTTTTTCAGTTGATTCAATCTTAGCAAGCTCTCTGTACATATCTAAATGTCCTGAAATAAATCCTAAAAATTAGAAAAAGTCCTTAAAAAAAAAAAAAAAAAAAATCCAATAAGGTGAAAACCTGGTAAACAAGCACCTCTTGTTAGTCACTTTCATGCTTTTTCTTTCCTGCTTGTCCTACTCATGTATCCATGGACTGAGTTTTGTCATAGGTCGAGTGCATTCCCCTCCAGTGTCACTCTTTTCGAGAGTTTCCTCATAGAATCTCCTTCGTGACAGTCACCAGTTGTTCTGACTGCATCTGCCTACTATCACCAGTGTCACTCTTTTCGAGATTTTCCTCATAGAATCTCCTTCGTGACAGTCACGAGTTGTTCTGACTGCGTCTGCCTACTGTCACCAGTGTCACTCTTTTCAAGATTTTCCTCATAGAATCTCCTTCGTGATAGTCACCAGTTGTTCTGACTACGTCTGCCTACTGTCACCAGTGTCACTCTTTTTGAGATGTTCCTCATAGAATCTCCTTCGTGGCAGTCACCAGTTGTTTTGACTGCGTCGGCCTACTGTTGTCACCCTACTGAAGAGATTTCTTTCTTACATATTCTGGACATGGACACTTGACATCATCCCGAAAACATTAATCTCAATGATATACTTGTTTGTATCTTCTGAGCATTTTCTCTTATTGCTTTGTTTTTCTTTATCATATCTCCTCAAGCAACATCGATGATGTCATCTTCGAATAGAGAAGTAATGACTGGGGGCATGATCTTTTCATATGTTTTCTGTTTGCGGATTAGTTCCAATACGTTGATACATTCCTATAAGAGGGGTGTCCACTATAAGAACCTCCATTCTGTATTGGATGGCCGTGTGTACCTCGACTCCTTTTATACAGATATGTCAATGATATTGGTTCTTCTCCTTGTTTGTTGGAGTGAACTCTTCATGCTATAGTACATACCGATACTCGTCCTATTAAGTGAATGTATGGGTCACTGCGAGTATATTTAGCACACTTTTGTCTTAGGTTACGGATGCAAGGGTCGTTGCGAACAGCATGAATATTGAATACTTTGCATAAGAGGAATCTCCCATGTGTTTGGTGTGCCTGTCATACAAGCAACATTCAGGTCATCCTAGCATTCATGCTTTGATGCTTATGTTAACTTGTTACATTAAAAGGGACAAATGTTCTGGTCATTCTGGCTTCTTGTGCCTCGAATGCTTACATTTAACCCTAACATTCCAATAACGTATGTTACATTCATATTTTCATGATTGCAATGTCAGTGGAAGTTGTGTAACATACGAGCTTTGTTTTATATCCAATGATGATAAAACATCGAGGCTTGGTGACCAGACCTAAGGCTGCATTTATCATAGTTTTGCATACTTCATTGGTATTAGCATGCAATTTGATGATAATCCTATTCATACTCCACATGCATCAGATTCCTCCATGGTTGCACAAGCGTTTGGTTCATCGATTCTCATTCCTAGATGGAATACTTGTGATTGTCAAATAAAAAATGCACAAAACTATGTCAGATGTCAGTTCATACATATACGTTCTATCTAAACATACATCTCATGAACATCAAAGCAAAACAAAATAGACAATGACATGTACACAGGAATACTCGGCTCAAAATCTCGTATATGTATATATCAAAGAATGGGTTAGTACAAATAAAATGGGCGCTACTCGAGCGCAATTGATCAAAAATGATACATTTGGTGCTGGCACACCAATCGATACATAGCCAGAGATCAAAATAAAAGTCAAGCATAGAGCATCTAACTCTGTCCCAAACCCTCACCTCCAAGAGGAGCAGGAGGGACAGGGGCAACAGGTGGTGGAGGCGGTGGTGGCATATCTGGCCTGACAGGAGGTCGTGCACCTCCAGACTCTTGTGCGTACTGAGAGAATCGCTGCACCTGCAATGTCTCATCAGGTACTGCACTAGTGTATGCAACATAATAATATGCAGCTCAAGCAGACTGGAAGCAGATCTTATCCTATGCCAACTCTAGCCTCCGCTCTGCAGCCTCCGCGCACTCTCTCTAGCGATTTGTCTCTCTCTGTCTCTCTACTAGCTGCGCATCCCTGACTGCTACTGCAATCTGCAACTCTCCCAACTGTCGGTAGGCTGCACAAAATCACTCTCGATACTGCCATACCATGTCCTGTACTCCACCTACAGGCTAATCCAGCATATCCTCATCGACCATCTCTGGTGCATGCTGTGGTGGAGGTGCCTACTGCGGTGGAGGTGCCTTCCGCTCTAGGACCTCCTACTAAAGAACCTGCTCCTCTGTCCTCTGCCTCCTCCGCCGACTGTGTCCTGTTCCACTACCCCCAGTACCTGGGTCTGTTCCCATCTGCCGTGGGGGAATAGGCATCTGCTGTACCTAGTTTTGGACCTATGGTGGCACCTGTGGCTATGCCTGCTGCTGTTGTGATCCCTGTCCCTGGCCCTGTACCTACCCTGCCATCCCTAATGGATCTATGAAGCGTGGGAATGGATGGCTCATCAAAAATGCCTAATATGTAGGTGTCATCCCAGTATCTACTACCTCTGGCAGGTAGTCCCACTGAACTGCAACCAAACTATGAATATCTATCATGGATCGTCCTGGATCCATCCATGGAGGTCATCCCCGCTCTATATCCTTCTGTACCCTAGCATAGGTATAGTACTCAACCACAATGTCCTATGGTCTACCATACTGTCACCACACTCGAGAGATGACAAATCTCTCTATAACAGATGTCATCCTTCCTGCCAGCGGTCGAGAACTAAACATCCAGGGCAGCTCTCTCGGGGCATCATCCCAATCCTTTGTCTCTCTCCAGGGTTGCCATATAACGGACACCAGGTCATCGAGATGTGCCCACCAATGCTCAGTCTTACCCAGGTGAGCTTAGGTAATATGCCCTCGATATCTACAAATGTAGGGCTCCATGGGCTCCTGAGAATCCCCAAAAATTGGTCTACATACAAGGAGATGCTCCCAGGCCCAGATCTGTAATACATAAACACCTACTTCCATGGTCTTCTTCTTGTGGAAGATGACCTCATGCATCTCATGAAAAACATGGGCCAACATACACTGACCCCACCCAAAGATCTCAGGTGCCTCAACCATCCTACAGAGCATGACACCCCCATCCACACTCCAACCCATGCTATCCCCTGTCAGGACATAGGAAGCAGCTTAAGAAAATACCCAACATAGATGCCAACCTGCGTGTAGGTCCATAAGTATGCATCAGATCATCCCAGTTGATGGCCCTGCCCCTCGGTAGCTCTCTCTCAAAAATAATAGATAGTGCCTCTGTCCCTAATCGAGGCACTGCATCATATACAACCCGGGCACCGTGAAAGGGAATCCTCAAGATTGTCCATATGTCCTCTGGTGTGATAGTCATCTCACCCATTGGCAAATGAAATGTGTTCATCTCCGAATGGAAATGCTCTACCAATGCAGTCAGTAAATCGTAATTCACCATCACGGCTGGAATCTGGCATAGTAAAGACAAACCCAATCGAGCAATGTGTGCCCGATCTGCGTCATCCAAACTCTGTAATAACTCTCCATAAGGCGGATAATGAGATCTAAATGATACGTCTCTGAATACCTCTTGCACGCAAAACAAGAAAAATGATAAACAAACAATTAGTATCAAGACAAATCGAAGCATCAAAACAAAATACAATGCGATTTCTAAATGCAAAAATTACAAAAATGGCACAGAATTTTGCACGAGATTGCTAAAATCTCGCGCGAATACATATGGTTTTGCGCAAAATAGTTCTCTCCTCATGCAAAGAAACTCTCCTTCGTGTGAAAATAGATCTCCTCGCACGAAGATAGATCATCTCGCGTGAGAAAAGAGGTTCTCACGCGAAACAAGATTTGCCACGCGCGAAGAATCTACATCTTTGCACAAAGCCAAAATTGCCTCACGCGAAGATATTCTGACCGCGCGCGAAGAAACAGCACATCCTGTTTCTTCGCACGAAGAAAGAATATCTTCATGCAAGAAGAGATCGGTCTCGCGCGAAGAAAGAATTGTACATCCTAAAACATGCTAAAAATGTGCATAAATGATCTTGAAAAATGTGTAATCAAAAGTACGAAGATGGGAGATCGATGACTCACCGGTGGTTCATAGTTTGCTGGCTAGCTATGTCGTCTAGAGTGCTCAAAATGATGATATCTCAAGTTCACTGCCATGTCTATATCAGAGCTCAAAATCACTAAAAGACAAAAGCACAAATGAATTGAAAATGACCCTTCAAGCCATTATATAGGTGTTGACCAAATTTTTAAAAGTGCTCGGATTTGCGCAAAAATCACACCCTTGGCTAATTGGACCATTTTGGATCCATTTTCAGGATCAAATTCGAGATTTGACACACCCAAAAGCCTTAAAAATGCATTTTAAAATTTTAGGGACCAATGTGATCGAACGCTTGTACAGTCAATCTTTCTGATACTTTATAATTCTTGGAATCTTTTCAACTTTACATTCTCCATATTTTCAAAATTTATTTTGAAAATAGTCAACTGAAGTCAACTTTACTGCTTCAAATCATATTTCTGGTGTGTCATCTTTTGATTTTTCTCCTGAGGGGGCATGATGATTACATCATCAAATACTTATTGCTCAGGGCATTTAGTTCCCATCTTATGTCCTAGTCACTTGGGGCATCTCGTCACTTGGGGCATCTCATCACTTGGGGCTTTTTGTTCCCTTGTATCTGACATTGCTGCCATCTATCTTATCTTTTCATCAATTGATCAACCTTATAAAAACTCTTCTTAGAGTTCAATGGATAGGTATTGGGACAGTCTAAACCTTGACTCTTGAGGATCAAACCTCGTTCTGGGGATGATTCTATGACTCTAATGAGACCTTGTTATCTTTTATCAATTTCGGGTATCTAGGTGTTCTATCTGGATCCTTGAAGGTTAAGCTTTGTTCTAGAGATAACTTTCTAAATGCTATTAATTTTGGGTATCTAGGTGTTCTATCTAGATCCTTGAAGGTTAAGCTTCATTCTGGAGATAACTTTCTAAATGCTATTAATTTCGGGTATCTAGGTGTTTTATCTGGATCCTTGAAGGTTAAGCTTCATCTTGGAGATAATCTTCTAAATACTATCAATTTCAGGTATCTAGGTGTTCTATCTGGATCCTTAAAGGTTAAACTTCGTTATGAAGAAACTTTTTAAATACTTATCAATTTTAGGTATCTAGACATTCTGTCTAGATCCTTAAAGATTACGCTTCGTTCTGAAGATAGTCTTTTAAATGCTATCGATCTTAGGAATCTAAGTGCTCTGCTTGAATTCCTTAGGATTAAGCTCTGCTCTAGAGAAGGTCCTTAAAAAGCTTATCAATTGGTCTCTGTGTCATCACTTTCAGAACCAATCTCATGTTCACATCATGCTTTCTGATTATCTTTGAATTGAATGTGTTGCTCGCACATTCATTCAAAGAGGGGCAAAATGTAATACCCCAAAATTGGCTCATTGCCGTTATACCAATTCTAGTCTATTTCTGATAATTCCAAAGTCCTATTCTAATAGGCAATTCTCATTCTGCTATTCGCTACTTGACTTAATTGTCAGATGTAGAAAAAACCCTAATCCGCATTCATCATATTTCTTATTTAATTCCTATAGTACGTACTCATATTAGTTGCATTAAACCTACTTGATTAATAGTTAATTTAATTATTAAGTATTTATACTTTAATTAAATTAAATTATATCCTAAGGCTAATATACTATGGAATTAAATTTATTTAATTTAATAAATACGCCTATCTTAATTAATTAAATGTAATTATTTAATTAAATGAGAAAAGTATTTCTAATTAATTAAAAGAAATTATTTAATTAAATAGAGTACTTACTTCTAAATAATTAAACAAAGTTATTTAATTAAATGGGAAGACATTCCTAATTAATTAAATAAAGTTATTTAATTAAACAAAAGTGTCTCTAATTAATTAAAGATTATTTAATTAAATAGACAAAGTAATTATGAGAGCATATTTCATTTTATTAAATTAAATATCTCAACAAAATCTCTCTTCAGTTCAAAAAAGGGGAATTTCCAGTTCACTATTGATAAAAAATGAGTTAACACAGTTAACTCCTTTTTCTACTCAAATTAAAACAGTTAACTCCTTATTTATCTCAAATTAAGTCTGTTAACTCCCTTTAACTTAGGGATCTCCCTTTATGACTGAAACTCATCTTCAATCCTGACCGTTGATCTGAATCGATCTCAACCATTGATGGATTCCAGGAAACTCTATTTAAGAGACCCTCATCTCTTCATTTGGGGGAGGATGAATTAATTTGCTATCGAATTGCTATTGAAATTCATGCTCATATTTACTTCCATTTCTTGCACACATTCTCATTTTTAGTTTAATCTCATTTTAGTTTAATCATGCATATGCTTAATCTAGTTTTCTTCATTTGTTCTTAGATTACATTGCATCTTTCATTTTATTAGATTAATCTGTATACTCATTCTTAGCTTAATTCCATTGTCAAATCCTTCATTCTTAGAGGGTCTGGTTGCCTACACCTCGATTCTGAGGATATTAACAGGCAAAATCCCTTTAGATAGAAGGCAATAGGTCGCTTTGCAGGGAAAATTTTGGATGTACAATTCAATGTTCATTCCGCGATGAATCCACAAATAAGGACCGTGTTGAAGTTTGTGTGTTAGTATAGGCCACATTTTCACGCATACACTAGTGAAGAAGAAGAAGAAGAATCTGATCAAAACAAAAGTTAAGATGATTTAGGATTCATAGCTATAAAGGAGGATGATCTTGATAGAGAAATCCAAGAAGAAAGCATGCTGATTTCACAAGTTGAAAGGAAAGATTGTTTCATTGATAGTGGTTGTCCAGATCACATGACTCTTAATATGAGCAAATTTGTCATATTCAGAAGTCATGATGGAGGAATTCTTAGAGTAGGGAATAGTATAGCCTATCACATTACAAGAATTGGATCTATGACACTTGATGGTAAAACAAATATTGATGCTATTTATTTTGTTGATAGACTAAAACATAACTTGTTAAGTGTTAGACAACTTATGGACAAAGGTTGCCAGTTACAATTTGGTATATGACACATGCATCATCAAGGGTAAGGAAGGAAAATTGCTTGGGACTGGCACAAGAACTAGAGGTAATGTATTTTAGTTAAACACAATTGAAATTACATGTTTAGTAGCTAAAGTTAACAATAGTTGGTTATGGCACAGAAGATTTTGTCACATAAACTTTGATAACATTGTGAAAGCTAGTAATACTCTTGCTATGAGAATCACTAAGCCAACTAACATTATTTGTAAGTAATGTATCTTGGCTAAGTAAAAGAAAGTTTGATTTCCTAGCAAGCAATTTGGTACTACACAAAAGCTAGAATTGGTTCATACAAATTTGAGTGGTCCTACAAGAGCAAGAGGATTCCATGGGGAGAGGTATTTTTTATGATTTTTGTTGATGATTTTAGCAGAATGTGTTGGTTGTGGATTGGTTTTGACAATTCAGTGTCAATACACTTAAGAAATTTTCTTAGTTAATGCCGAGTATAATATAGATGCCAAGTCACAATATGTACTGAGCCAAAAATTCAATAACTGTTGATTCATTTAGATGTTGAGAAAACAATAATGTCAATTCCTTCAACTATTGAGTGACTAATAGATGTCGAACCAGTATATGTGCTAAGTAAACTATAGGTGCCGAGCAAGACAAAATTTCTATATGTGTCAAGCATTAGTAATTGGTAAGTGTCGAGGAACACAAAATAATCATAAGAGTTTGTGCCCTCACAAACCAAGATGTAAACCATTTTTTGGCCAACATATGATGAACCTCAAAGGATTAAAAGATAATATTGAATCTATTTGATTCCCTATAAAATCAAGATGCAACCAATTAGAAAAATGGAAAGAATTGAGCAAGAAAGATGGATGAATCTCAATCATAGATTCATACCTAACCCTAACACATGAAAGCTTTTTAAGGACTTTGAAACCCCATAATTCAATGAATGCATGAGAGAGTATGCAAGAAGAGAATGCATGGAAGGGGAGAATGCTAGTGAATTTTGAAGGAAGTGAAAGGGGTAAAAAGACATAGAAGAAGGATAGAATTGTAGTATCACTTAATAGAATAGAGTATCAACATTTCAAACAAAATCATATCAGACCAATGAGGATTAGATCAGAATGGACTAAAAATTGATCTAAAATTAGTAATTGAGGATTGTATGTTAGTAGGTCAACACATTCTAATGTACTTTCTAGCCATTGTATTAGGAGAATGTAAATCCTATGAAGACAGATTTTTTCAATAACCATTTTGTAAATCCTTTAATAGGGTGACATTCCAAGTGAATATTTTGTAAATCCTTTAGATAGGTAGACCATTAATAGGGTGTTGGATCCTTTAATAGGGTAGGCCTCTCATAGGGTAGACCATTGATGATGGTCAAACTTTGTAACCTTGACAAGTTACATATTGCTATAGTGATGAGTTGTAGGTGTCATCCCCAGCCTAGTTTTACCTTCTCATTTTGGAGGGTTTTTGGGAGATCAAATATTGTATTGTATAGTTTCATGCATGCCTTTACTTTCATATTAATTAGAAATTTTCATGCATGTATTGATTTCAGTTAAAAAATTTATAGCCTAAAGTTTGGTACTTCTAAATTCACCCCCTTCCCCTGTCAGAAATATTCTTCCCACTTGTAAATTCCAACAATTGGTATTAGAGCCAAGTTCTTACAAGGAGAAGCCTTATGGCTTGAAGAAAAGATCTAGCAATGGAAGTCTACAAGCTTGAAATGACTATAGAAAATTAAGAGATTGAAATACATATTATTCTACATTCTCTAGAAGAAGCTAGGGAAGAATTGAGGAAATCCCTAAAGAGAAGAAAAGAAATTTCCATAGTTGAGAATGATACATAGTACAAAGAGATTGACACCACAAAAGTGTTTGCCAATAGAGATTCTAAGGAGTTTGATGAAGTAATTGTAGACCTAATAGAGAAAAATAGAACTCAAGAAGAAGAGATTAGAACTCTCAAGATTGAACAAGAATCACAAGCCATGATGCTTTTTGAAGTGACTAAATAGAAGAATAGAGATATTGAAGATAAATCCATGATAGAAGATGGCAAGATAAACCTTTCCAATAGGCTAGAGGAAAAGTTAGTTGATCTTGCAATAGTTTCCAACATGCAGCTAGACACCCTAAACCAAATGATGAATGCCCATCAAAAGTTGAATGTCAAGGACAGTGAAATCTCCACACTAAAAATGCAAAATGAACAATTAAAAAATAACATAAGAAGAGAAAAATAAATTGTAGAAAGATTCAACAAACCTAATGAATCCATCAAGTACTTTGAACAGCTACTAAAGTTAGCAAGATCTAGAAATAACACTTTGGGACTAGGATACACTAGCATCAAAGAAGGAGAGTCATCTAAGACTATAGAGGAAAGAAACAACATAGGCAAGAACACAAAACCAACTTGTCATTTTTGTGGTAAAAAGGGACATACCTCTAATGTGTGTAGGAGAAAGAACACCAATTAGAATGCCAAACCTAAAAACATGGGTCACTATCACAAGTGCAATAAGCAAGGTCATCAGACACATAACTGCAGGACTAGAACCATCGGGATACCAAGATTTGAAGGTCACTGGTACAATTGCAAGAAGTGTGGACATAGAACCTTTGAATTCAAATCCAAGCCTATGTGGACACCAAACCAACTAGCAAAGATAAATAGTCATGGACATCACTACAATTGGGACTAAAACACTAGGTAGAGTTGTCAGTACTGTCAAGAATATGGACACTTTCCTAAGAACTGGATAAGAGCACACTTTAGTGGCAACTAAAATAGGTGCTTGAGTCAAACCACTTGTTTCAACTACCAAAAGACTAGATACATTAGCAAGTATTTCCCAACTATGTCAAAGGCACCCAACTCTAAGTTCAACAAAGGAAAAGGAAAAGTTGATATTGGACACATCAGAGGAGAAATGAATAGAACATGGAAAATAAAAGTTGAAAGCAACACATCTAATGGAGGGATCACTTCAACTAAAAGATCAAGTGGTCACACTTCATCAAACTAAGAAAAAGAAGGTATGTGGGACTAATATTTAAATATTTTATCATACATCAGTTCCAAGACTAAATCAACACTAAAAAGGATAGATCAGCATGAATAAAGATGCAAAGTGAAATCTTCAAATTTTTTACATTGTTGTCAAATAAGGAAAGATGCCTTCAGATGTCGAGTAAAATTCTAAGTATATAAAAAGTTGTCTTCCAAAGTCAGTAGAAGCTAAGTTAGTAGTGGATGCCAAGTAAATGGAAATTCCTATTGAAGCTAAGTAAGGGAAACTCCAATGTATGCCAAGTGTTGGAAAATAAATGGAAGCTGAGTGAAACAGAATTGCATAAGGAGCCGAGTGGACAATTGTATATCTACTAAGCATTAAATGCTATGAAATGAAGGGTATAAGGTCATGTTTTTTATCATTTTTCATCATCATGAACATAAAGTAATATCAAGAAGAGTGCATAAATGATTTCTAAGTAGAGATTGACACTTTTGCAAAGATTCCAATCAAGATTCAACATCATTTCATCGATTTAAGGTATTTACTCTAGTGTCGAGCTATGCAGTTATGCCATTTTCATATCTTAAAACCCTAGTTTTGAGAAATGTTATCTAGCTCTAGGAAATCCTAGGACAAGGAGTTGTTTGAGGTTCAATTGTTCAGTAATGAAGTTAAATAGCTAAATTTTAGACCAATTCCCGAAGTTGCATACAAAAATGACCCTATTGGAGCTTTATCCATTATTCCACCTAAAGTTGTGATGGTGCAAGATGTTAGAAGGTGTTATAACTATAAAATAAGTGCAATTGGTAACATGGAGATTCGGGAAGCATATGATAGATTTTGTGAGAATGGGGTTTTGAAAGAAGAGTTTTAGATTATTGAGAGGAAGGGCTTAACCCATGCCCTATATTTCCCTATAGTTTTTAAGATTGAATGGATAAGAATTTTCCTAAGTAGAATCCATGATGGAGGCCTATGGTTGGAAGATGGACCCATTAAACTATCTAAAAGAATGATACATAGAGTAATTGGGTATCCAACCCTAAAATGGCCAAAGACCCTAAGTATTGATTCTAAAAAGCCATAGAGAAGAACACTGGGCCAAAGTGGAACAAGAGAGGGATGACTATTGATACCATCAAAGATCCTCTTGTAGAATTTTCTATTAGGGTCATATCTCATTAATTCTACTAGTCAAGTTGACTCAACAGTGTACCTTATATTACGGTTGACGTAAGATACAAAATTGTTAAGAAGGATCATACTTATGATCTACCTGAACTACAACTACAATAGATTATGGAAAATTTGGGATAAATAAGGAGGTCGAAGGGTGCCCAATGCAAATTTGGAGCAATTTTGATATGCATATTATTTTATGTTAAGAATGAATTCCCCTCTTTTGGAAAGGTATGATGGAAAAAAAAAGCTCAATAGCAGTCCAGGTGAATGAATATATAGAGTAGATGGGGGCAAATTTTGAAACTATAGTGATCAGCTACTTTAAAGACTTTAAAAAGTCAATGAAACAGAGACTCTGGATACCTGTCTCTCTTGTTGAACATCATATTAATGACATTTGTTTCTTGGTTGACATTGATTTCATATACATCCAAGTAGAAGTAGCAAGGGTGAGATGGCTAAGGCCACTTGGATATGAAATCAATATTAATGAGGCATTAGCAGTAATCATAGAATTGCTAGCAGAAGATATTGATAAAAGTGCAAAACCTTTTGGCACTTTTGATGTTGTGAAGTCCAAAGTTGAAATGCAATTGAAAACAAATTCAACCTTGAAGAAGAAGGATAGATTGGTGAAAAAGCTTAAGGCTAGATTTGGTGAAGGCACAACAAAAGGTGAGGAGGAAGATGAAGATGAAGAAGAGTAGGATCAAGAGCTGCTTGCATTGACCCAAGGAATGGGAAAATATGCAAAAGAGGTAGAAGGTGTTGAGGAGGAAGAGAAAACCAAGGAAGCACCTACCAAGCCTCAGCCAAAGAAAAGAAAAGCCTCCACCAAACCAGCTGCAAAGCCCAAAAAGATAGCTAATCCAAGCCCAGAAAAGCCTACCACAAGGGCTAGTACAAGAGATACATCAAAGGAGGCTAAGGAGCATGAAAAGAAGAAGGCTACTGAGCAAGTAGGTCTAGACAAGAAGAAGCTAAGAAGAAAATATGTTGCACCCCCTAAATCAGATGAAGAAAGAATAGAATTTGATGACAATAGCCAACTCAGAGTGGTAAGTCACACCACTAAGTCTAATTTAGAAAACATATGTGATAACATTAGGGATAATGCAGACTTTTTAGGTTTAAAAAGTATTGATTTTAATAAGTTGAATAGAGAGGAACAAAACATGGTTGAAGAGTCAATCTACACCATGATGGCAAAGTTCAAGAACACTCCACTTGAACTTGACAATTTAATGACTAAGGAGTTATATTCCATTGTAGAAAATAAATGGCATTATTTCTTTAATATGGAAAAAGAAATAAGAGAGTCAACATTGGCTTGAGTAATGCCTAAATTTACTAAAGAGAAAATTAGCAAAGAAAATAAGAAACATGGGAGCAAATTTGCACCCAAATATAAAGCATTTAGTATACTACAAAATAAAATTGAAGATGTTGTCAAAAAGTCCAGTCAAATGTAGAAATTAATTTATGGCCTCGCAACTGTCAAAGAAGGAGAGGTAGATCACTTTGAGGGAAGAAACAATGAAGAAGAAGAGGAAAATGATAAGGAAGAAGAAGGAAAAAAAGATAAGGTAGATGATATAGTGGACAAGGAGACACAAAAATATGATATGGCAATTGCTGAATAATAGCAAATAGAACAAAGTGTGAAAGATGCACAATTTCCACCACTAAGTCCTCTACATGTAACTCCCACACTTGTAGATATAGTAACTATAAAATATGTTCCTAACAATTCTAGTTAGAACATTAGAGTCCATTGACTATAGAGGATCTCAAAAAAATTCTTCACTAGACTAGCCTACAAGAACAAGTGTGTAAAAATATAGTCTTGATGAGTGTGGAAGAACTAAAAAAATTTGTATCTGACTTCACAAGGAATAAGGTGAATCCACAAGAACCACCTTATCATATCCCAATAGCTATAAGTGGACAACCCTGAGAGCATGCTACACAAGATACATTAGCTAAGGTTGACTCCATAGTTATAGTCACTACAATTGTCGAGAGCCAATAAAGGATCAAACAAAACAAATGGATACCTCTATATCTATAGCACGAGAACAAGGTTCACCCCCATAGATCACAATAATTGATAAGGAAAGATCTGAAGAGGAAAAAGAAATTCCTAAAGAGAAGGGACAAGAGGCAATACAAACATTGATAAATTTTCCTACAATAGGGACTCCAACTAGAACATCTCAAAAGCCAAGCACTAAAGAAATACCACTTCAGATTAAAAACATCTTTCTAGATGCATTTAGCTTGCAGGTACCTGATGAAACCAAGCCTATTATGGAACAACTATCCAGTATAGTGGACTAGGTATAGAATGAATACCTTGAGATTAATGCAAAACTATTAAAATGGTCTAAAAAGAGGTTTCAAACAAAGGTGAATGAAAGAATATCAAGTGAAATAACACTATCACAGGTGGAGCTGGCAAAGAAGATTGAAAAGGTAAAGGCAATACATGAGAATATATTCTCATTGAACTCAAAATTGTGTGACCTATCAATTTTCACACAAGAAACCATCCAGCAGATAATGAGCTTGGAGAGGAATTTAAAGATATCAAGCATGCAACTACCCAAGGATTCAACTCAGAGTGGGAAGCATTTTCAAACTACACTTCACACTTAGAAGGAACTAGCTGTACTAACAATAGATGAGGTGATTACCAAGGCCAATTTAATACAAATTCAATCTTCCATAACCCCAGACATGGAAATCTTGCATAAAGAACTACCTATTCTGAAAAATGTGTTACAAAAAGACCCTAATCTTTCTACAGTAGAAGGCCTAGTTCATCTTGCAACAGAATCAACCATCCAACTTAAATCATTGAAAATTGCACTAGATAATTGGGATGTTTCTTTGAGGATATTAATGGAGGTAAATAAATCATTTTTGGAAAAATATTCAGTTAATGTGTAGACCCCTTTGACTTAAGTATCAAAAAGGGGGAGATAAATCTAGAGAGACAAATTTTGAGGGGGAGAAATAGAAAAACCAAAAGGAAACAATAATTTCAAGGGAGGATGTGTGAAAGGGGGAGTCAGAAAAGAGAAAATAGAGAAAGAATGGAGGGGCAAAGATAAAGATTATCAGAATTAGCATGAGACAAATTCAACATAAGAAGTTGTGGATACAACAAAGGCACATCAACTCAAGGGGAGTTCCAATTTTTGAGGTATCTTCACAAAAATTTGAAATTTTTTTGAAGATCTGTATATATGTCAAATAGATGTATGTTATACTCAAAAGGATTAGATTCATAATGTATAGTTAAGTTTTTTTGACACTCATGTCAAAGGGGGAGGTCGTTGGTCTCAGATTGGTTTTGATATTTGAGTGCCAACACACTTAAGAAATTTTCTTAGTTGATGTTGAGTATAATATAGATGCTAAGTCACAATATGTACCAAGCCAAAAATTCAATAAGTGTCAAGTCATTCAGATGCTGATCAAACAGACAATGCTGAGTCATTCAACTACCGAGTGACTAATAGATGTCAATCCAGTATATGTGCCGAGTAAACTATAGGTGCCAAGAAAGACATAATTTCTATATATGTCTAGCATCAGTAATTAGTAAGTGTCAAGTAACACAGAATCAACATAAGAGTTTGTGCCCTCATAAACAAAGATGTAAACTATTTTTGATTTGACATATGATGAATCTTGAAGGATTAAAAGATAAGATCAAATCTATTTGACTACCTATAAAATCAAAATACAACAAATCAGAAAAATGGAAAGAATTGAGTGAGAAAGATGGATGAATCTCAATTATAGATTCATTCCTAACCCTACCTTTTTAAGGAGGTCAAAACCCCATAATTCAATGAATGTATGAGAGAGCATGAGAGAAGAGAATGCATGCAAGGAGAGAATACTAGCGAAGTTTGAAGGAAGTGAAAGGGGTAAAAAGACTTAGAAGAAGGATAGCATTGCATTATCAGTTAACAGAATAGAGTATCAACACTTCAAATAGAATCATATTAGATCAATGAGGATTAGATCAGAATGTACTGAACATCAATTTGAAATCAGCAATTGAGGATTTTAATTTATCAAGTCAACACATTCTATTGTACTTTCTAGCCATTGTATTAGGAGAATGAAAATCTGATGAAGATAGGTTGGTTTAACAACCATTTTGTAAATCCTTTAATAGGGTAACATTCCAAGTGAATTTTTTGTAAATCCTTTAGATAGGTACACCATTAACAAGGTATTGGAGCCTTTAAAAGGGCATGCCTCTCACAAGGAAAACCATTTATGATGGTCAAACTTTGTAAACTTGACAAGTTACATATTGTTGTAGTGATAAGTTGTGGGTGTCATCCCCACCCCAGTTTTACCTTCTCATTTTGGAGGGTTTTTGGGTGATCAAATATTGTGCTATCTATTTTCATGCATGCCTTTACTTTCATGTTAATTAGAAATATGTCATGCATGTATTGATTTCAGTTAAAAGTTTTATAGCTTAAAGTTTGGTACTTCTGATTCACCCCCTACCCCTCTCAAAAGTATTCTTCCCACTTGTAAATCCTAATAGAATGATGTGGGTAGCTTTTCTTAAAGAAAAATTAGAAGAATTTAAGAAATTCAAGATATTCAAGAATAGAGTAGAGAATGAATTTGGAGTTAAAATCAAAAGCTTAAGACCTGATAGAGGAGGATAATTCACTTCTAAAGAATTCAATATCTACTGTGAAGAACATGGAATTATGAGACTAATATCTTCATCTCATAAACCTAAGTAGAATGGGATTTCTAAAAAAAAATAGATCAATTTTTGAAGTTACACAAGCTATGTTATTCAAGAATGATGTACCAAAGTCTTTTTGGAGAGAAGCAGTCAATACAGTAGTACACACACAAAATAGAGAAAAGATTAGAAAAGGCATAGAAAAAAAACCCTATTATGGTTTGGTTACTCAAAATCAATCAAATATTTCAGAATATTTGGAAGCAAATGCAACACCAAAAGAGATGATGATATTGGTAAGTTTGATCCAAGGAGTGACGAAGTTATGTTTCTTGGCTATTCATTAAAAATAAAGCTTATGGACATTTCAACTATAGAACAAAATGTATAGTAGAGTGCACAAATGTGAGAATAGATGAAAAGTTTGATACTAAAGAGAAGATGATGGATTATAACTCTAATAAGGATAATTATTCTAGGATGACCAATAAATGTAACGAATTATTTCTCAAGACTAACAATGACTTGCAGAATAATGTGCAAACTGAAGAAATAAGAGAAGAATAAAGCATAGTACCTGAAATAAGAGTTGAAGCAACAAAATCTACCCCAAATAAGAATATGATAAGAAATCATCATGCTGATTAGACAATAGGAAGTTAAAAAAAAGGAATAATGACAAGAAGTAGAACCATTGGAGAACTATATCTAATATCTCAAGTAGAACCAAAAAATGTAGATGAAGTATTCAAGGATGATCATTGGATGAAAGTAATGGAAGAAGAACTTCAACAAATAATAAAGAATGACATGTTGGAAGTAGTCTCTAGACCTAAGGACAAAAATATGATTGGCACAAAATGGGTATTCGGAAACAAAATGAATGAACAAGGAGAAGTAATAAGAAGAAAAGCAAGAATGTTATGCAAAGGTTATTCTCAACAATAAAGAATTGAATATGAGGAAACATATGCACCTATAGAAAGAATGGAAGTAATCAGAATGTTCTTAAAATATGTAACAAATAAAAAATTCAAGGTAAATTAGATGGATTTTAAGTCAACATTCTTAAATGGAGAACTTGAAGAAGAAGTTTATATTGAGCAAACAGAAGGTTTTCCTTTGACAGAAGAGAAGGATATGGTTTATAGATTAAAGAAATCCTTGTATGGATTAAAGCAAGCACCTAGAACCTGGTATGCAAGGTTAGATAAATACTTAGGAAAGCTTGTATTTCTAAAGGAATAATAAATAACAACTTATAGTTAAAAGAAATAGAAAATGGTTTGTTGATAATCATTGTAGTTGTTGATGATATCATTTTTGGAGGAAATGATGAAGCAAGTAACAAATTCTCAAGAGATATGAAGAATGAATTTGAGATGACCATGATAGGAGAAATGAAATTTTTCTTAGGATTGAAAATTGTTCAAGACAAAGGAGAAATCTTTATTTCTCAAACCAAGTATTTGAAAAATTTGCTGAAAAGATTTGGACTAGAAAATTGTAAACCTATTGGAACTTCTATGGTAACTAGTCACAAGTTATCAAGCAAGGATGAGACACCTACTGTTGAACAAAAGAAGTACAAATCTATGATTAGGGGATTAAAGTATTCAACTCATAGTAGACCTGCTATAGAAAATGTAGTTGGAATTGTGGCAAGATTTTAGGTTGATCCTTAAGAATATCACTACGCAATAGTAAAAAGTATATTTAGATATCTGAAAGGGACATCTGATTATGGCATTTGGTATGACAAAAGTAATGATTTTACCCTTTGCACTTATATTGGTGCTAATAGGACTAGAGATACACATGATAGAAAAAGCATCAGTGGAGGAACATTCTTTGTTGGTGGAAGATTGGTTTCTTGGCTAAGCAAGAATCAAGATTGTACTTCACAAAGTACTATAGAGGCAGAATATGTTGCAACAACAAACAATTATAATCAAGTTATATGGATGAAGCAGATGATGAAGGATATTAAAATTAAATTCAAAGAACCTATTATTATTTATTGTGATATTACAAGTACGGTTAACATGTCTAAGAATCCTATTTTGCATTCTAAGATTAAGCACATTGGTATAAAGTATCATGTGTTGAGAGAGAAAGTTTTAGAGAAAGAAATTAGACTCAAATTAATTGACACTAATGAATAGATTACAAATATTTTCATGAAGGCCCTACCAAAGGAAAAATCTGAGTACCTAAGAGGTATGCTTAGGGTTATGCCTTGCCTAATTCAAAATAGAAGATGCAAAAGTGCATCTATCTAGGGATCATAGCACCATTGATAGATTGGACTAAATGCTGATGCTTCCTCAATGGAGGAGTATTTGTGATGAACAAAGTCAACACAAGACTCTTGGTAGTTGGTAATTGGTATACAATAGTGTCTTTAGACACTTAATTTGTTTATGGATTTATATACAAAGTTGTAAAGAAAAAAATTGACTTATGGTCATGTTGATAAATTATGAGATGTTCAAGAAAATTAAACCATTTGTGTGCTATCTTTGATATTGATGTCAATGGGGGAGAAGTATGGCATGGAAAAAATTGTACTATGGAGAAGAAGTATTGTAATAAAGGATTTGTATGAAGCAAGATTTGATTGAGGAAGAGGATTTAAAAAGACTTTTTGGTATTGTTGGAACTAGATGTTTTTCATCTATGTTGCCATCAATGCCAAAGGGGGAAATTGTTAGCATGAATGCTGATGCTATGGGGGAGCATTGTAGAATGTTCATATGATGTATTTATAACTATTTTTTTCATTGATGACAACATAGTAATAAGTTTTTAAAAGATTGACAGAGTAGCAGACTATGATTTTTGTATTGAGAACATTATATTGCTTATCTGATGATGTGCAATTACTAGTGCATACTACATTGTATATTTGTTAAAAAGGTAAGTGTGCAAAACCTGAATTGACAGTGTAAGAAAGATATGGTTGATCCATAGAGAACCATATGGAAACAAAGTATTAGAAAAGCAGTTCCTATTGCATGATTGATTCATTTCATTACAATTGTAGTGAAGGGTTGTGTAGTGAACTGGAGATAGTTTATTGACCATTGATGACTTTAGAGAGTGCACATGTACAGAAGTCACACATGTAAAAGTTTGTGTATAACTATGAGTTGACAACATTAATTAAATGTATATTTCATTTAATTAACATGTGGAAAGCCAAGTCAAGGATTTATTATTAAGCATGGTATAAAGGAAAGATGTCTTCCTTGTTTTACATATAGAGAAGTAGAGAAGACATGTGAATTACTAAAAAAAGAAAAATGATACAAAAGTAGAGTGATCTACCTATGTGTGTAGGTGACCTTAAGGGTTATTGTTACTAAGTTCAGAGTGTTAGTGCTCAAAATTGCATTCCCGTTTTGAGTGTCCATTGCAAATTTTGAGTCATTGTGAACCCCTATGAATGCTTTTCATGCTTGAGTAACCAACTGATGTATTCATGCCTAAGTGGTGTCTTATGTTTCTAACACCCTTCATTCAGCCTGTGCATGTGTTTTGTAATGATCAACTGGCATTTTGAGCCATTCTACGAAGTCCCATTTTGAGTAGTCTTTAGTTCTACATTTTTTGCAAGTGTCAAACAACAACAAAGGGCCTAGTTTGCCTTTGAATATATTTTACCTGGCTAAGATTATGAATCACCACTTTGAGGATATTTAAGATGCATATCAAGGATCCTATGTTCCAATTTTCAAGTCATTTTGACATATTTTGACTAGGTTTGGAATGTCTCAAAATTGGTTAGTTGCCTCTATTATAAACCTGCATATTGTTCATAATTTTGGGTAGCCCTGTTTGACAAGTTATAACTTTTGACTAGTTGAACCAAATGAGAAATTTCCTTTTGTATCATATTCTAGGGGTTAGAGACTTGCTATGTTCTTGATTTCGGCTTATGAAAAATCCATTTGATCAATTTTCAAATGTGATTTCGTTTGTAATTTATAAAGTTTCAATGGTAATAAAAAATGCAGATTAATCCATAGCCCTATTCAAGATGTTATAACTTTAAATCTATGATATCCTGGATTGAATGGTTTGTTCCCCTACTTTCTACTCTAAAAATACTACAAGTATGCCATTTTTCAAGTCTTTATGAATCCATCTGCACACTTTCCTAGGGTCTTTCAATTTGCAAAAAACACTTTTCTATTGATGTTCACTATCCTAAAAATCCAAATAGCCAACTTTAGACTATTTCCAAATGTGTCTTGTGATTTTTCATGAGCCCAAATTATAGAATTATATTCCCCTCATGGAAAAGAACAAATTCCCTAGTTTTCATCACCTCAAACATCTATTTGCCCAGTTTTCAAAGCTAAAAGTAAACACATTTTCTAGTTTTCTAACATGTTTATTTGTAGGTGAATTTAAGTAAGCAACTTTGAAGGTCAATATCTTTTGACCTTGATGTCATCATATGATGAGATTTGGTAGGCTTGTTGAGTATGTTAGAGAGAACATAAGTCCAAAGTTTCAGAGCCCAATCTGGTGTTTAAATTAGTTTTTAAAGCTAGGCAACAGGCCTCCTGACACAGAGTTCACAATGGTGTAGAAATGATTTAAATTTGCAAGACTTCTGGAGCACCTACTTGGGCTTAGAAATCAACATCTTTATAATTTTTTTTCAATTGGGTTAGTATCACAATGGATTTTTCTAGTAAGAGTGACAAGGATATAAGTGAACATGAGATTGAAGAAAATGAAGAAAAATCATATGCAGGTCTAGTGCAGGGAAATCATAACATAAAGAACATGGATGGGACTTTGAGATGCCTATTCTATGGAGGGAATAAAAAATAGGATTACAGATACAGTGACCTACTTCAACATGCAAGTGGCATGGGTGTTGGAGAAAGGGATGTTGTAACTATTGGGTGCCATAAAGCACTTGAGAAGTTCCTGAAAAATAAGCTCACAACTTCTGCCAAGCCACAAAAATAAAGGATTTTACATTTTAGAGTAGGAAGCTCCACTCAGACTAACTGATGAAGAAATCATTGTTTGGCCTTGGATGGGCATTATTGTGAATATCTATAGGATATTTAAAGAGGGAAAGCTACAATGGAGGATTTTGATAATTGGTGTGAGGAACTCATGGAATTTGAGTTTGATGAGAAATGTAATTTTGATGTGGTTGATGCAATAATTAATATGGAGAGACTTGGAGTAGTATCTTGGGTTTCAAAAAAACATGGATACTTACCAAAATCTTATCACTCAGTTGATGTATAATAAATAGCTTGACAGTGGCAAAGGAACACTTCTCCATCTCTGTGATGATGTCATTCAACAAGAAGTGAAGGAGGTGCTTATATCTTTTTACATTTTAATGGAGTAAAGGAAAGACTACATAAAACTTCGACCACCACAACACAAAAAATAACAGCAATCTGGCCAGATTTGATGGTTTTAAAAAAACATTAAAGTTTTGTTTCAAATGTGAGCCCTACATTTTGAGGAGGAGCTAGAAACAACATACAAGGAGTTTCCCATGCAATTTGCAAGCAGCTCACATAGGAGGCTCCACATCCATAATTGATGTAGATGAAATAGCCCAACCATAGTCTAATGGAGTCCACACCATGAAAGAAGAACAACCCTAAATTTTGAAATGGAGATCGGGGTACCATCAAAGAGGCTCCATGTTGAAGGGGAAGGATGCTAATGTAGGGAAATGCAATAGTCCCTCCTTTTTCATGTATCTTCTTCCTTTTTATACACATGGGCTATCTCATGGCATTTTTGCTTGATATCCAGGGAGTCCAAATAGAAATATCCTCTTGAAGAATGTATGCGAGCAATGATGACAGTATGAGCAAGGTTTTTCTTTCCAGAGGAATGTAAAAGTTTTTAATCCCATATTCATTATGGGAAAGATCTTTTCATAATTTAAAATTTTTAAGCACAAAATCCTTGCTTGTTGATTAAGACATCTTCTTGAAGACAAGCCATTGCTCATGTGTGGAGGGGGGCCCTAGCCAAGGGGGTGAGGTTAGCAATTATTTTGATCGGCTAGATGTTAGGTAGAATTCCCACATGGAAACTTGGCCTATGGTTAGGAGGCATATCCCAAAGGGCTCTGATGTTATGATTATGTCATGAAATTGGAGAGGCTCAATTTGAGGTATGCGATGCTATGACTGGCGTAAGGTCGAGAAACTTGAAAATGAGGTGTGTGATATCATGATAAGCCCAAGATGTCGAGAGATCAGAAGGAACAATTTGGAGATATATGATATTATTAAAATGAAATGATCATGAGTTTTAGAATGGCAAAAATGAAGGCTAAGATGCTAAGATTGAGGATTTATTAAATAATTAATTAAAACGCTTATCATTGTCTTTTCGTATGATTGGGTATTCTTAGGATGTGAGATACGATGTTATGATTTCATTGTAATATCATAGAATCATAATATTCAAAATTTCATATGGGAAAGATGCATGCAGGGCCCGCCCAAATGGTGACTGATGAATTAGGAGTGGACATTTGGCATCCACAAATTGGAGGGAGAAGGTAAAGTGAATATCAAATCAAAATATCAAAGTGGTTCAATGCATGATTTTCAATTGATGGAAGGATTTAAATAAAATCAAATGTTATATAGTTTATACTATATGATATTAAAAAAAATTCATTTTAAATCCTCTGTTCACAGTCCAAGAGCCATAATTTTGAATAAGTCTCAAGGTCACACATTTTGTTCAAAATGTACAGTTTAGTATACCGTTGGAACTGAGAAGAAGT
Source organism: Cupressus sempervirens (assembly GCA_028749045.1). Lineage (NCBI taxonomy): Eukaryota > Viridiplantae > Streptophyta > Pinopsida > Cupressales > Cupressaceae > Cupressus > Cupressus sempervirens. Next base: position 1,029,531,297 of record CM053787.1, on the reverse strand, counting down.
GAATTTTCCATTTTTGTAGTCAGATTTGTGCAAGTGTGAACCAAAAGAAGCTATAGGAAGATTTTTGTTTCTGGGGGCTTCTTAGTGAAAAGTGAAGATTTATTGTTGCAAATGAAATTGCAATTAGATATAGTCTAATTTTCATCAATAACTTTATGGGTGATCTAATGGTTTTAAATGCATTTGGTTGCAAATGATGTTTTTTCTCAGTAAAATAGATGAACTTTATGGAAAAAAGCAGATGTGACCAGTTAAATCAAATTTTGAGCCTCTAGCTTAGATTTGATTTGTACCTAATATTTTCTTCATGAGATATTTTGCTAATTGTTTAAATGAGATATACCAGTTATTTTGTTGCATCATTTATACTTTTTGATTGCAAGCAGATGAGGAAGTTCAATTTTAGCAACTTCAGATTGAAGATATTTTTAGTGGGACACATATCAAATTTAGCTTCCAATACTTGAAAATATTCACATCACAATTTGACTAGCTATGGAAATCATCTCCTACTTATCAATTGATGAGCTTAAGGGGCTTTCTAATGAATGGTTCATAAGGCACAACACTTGGTGAAGGTTTTGCAAATGGGGTTGCAAGCTTTGGGTTTAACTGTGGAGGAAACTCCGTAGTTAAGCGCGCTCAGGCTGGAGTAGTATTGGGATGGGTGACCTCTCGGGAAGTCCCGGTGCTTCACCCCTGTGAGCATCACCTAGATCCAATGAGTGCTAAGTGTTCCATTTATTCTCATGAGAGATGGATTCATGTTGAATCACTACTCATGAAACATGGGTCATCGAGTTTGACTCAAAATCACACAGTTAAATCCTGATATTCACATCACAATACTATTGTATTTATTTTGAAGCATTATTATATTACATAGTCATTCTTTATGTATTTTCTGAGTTTTGATATATAGACGATGTATTGGTTTCAATGAAATTAATGCAAGAGTTTCATTTTCCTTAGTTTCATTCTGATTCTTATCTCCTTCTTCTATGTTAGTACATATATGGACCCAAAATTTTAAACTTGCAATTTTAGGTCTTGAACCTTTTTGAACTACTTCAAACTTGGCTCAAAGTGGTTCGAAGTGGTTTGATAGTTTGAAGTGGTTTAGTGCTTTGAAGTGGTTCAACATGTTGATTTAGAGAGGTTTACAACCCCATCTCAGCTCATAATCTACATCCAAATTCTATCAATTCTGTAGTTCCAAGGGTTCATTTTGCATTTCAAGAAAAATTAGTGATTCTATGTAACACCATAGGTATGTGTAGAAAATGATGCCTAGAATGCACAAGACTATGGTGGGAATCTCAGGTTCAATGACTCATACCTCAATCTAGAGACTTCCTTGCTCCAGGCTTGAGTTCCCAATGCATAATTTTCCAATACAAGCCCATGGCATGTCACAAAATTATGGACTAGAATTGAATGAAGAAGAGAGGAATGGTGATCATGTTGAATCTTGTAGATAGATTGAGATATATCTTTAAATATGAACTCAAGGATATGTGAGAGTTATTCACATCTGTCACTACAAAATAATGATGGCAGATTAATTTAAGATAATTTGTCTGGCCCAATACCTTATGGAGCATGCAGGAACAGTCTATGGGATGGATTGAAAAAGCTTATTGGTGACTAGTTATGTTTTTGATATGCATATAACCCATGCCAATGTTGGAATTGCTAAGGAAAATGTGCATGTGTTTAAAGATATACATGATTCATTTGTCCAAGTATCAATAGTGCATTATGTGTTGGTTCAAACACCCTCGATGATGAGTAAGAAATCTGCAAAAGTTTGTTACTAAATAATCCCCACTTGACTTGGAATCTTGAATTCATGTGCAATGAATGGATTTTATTTGAGTGCAGCTACTTAAGATAGCTAGAAATGTGAGGTGTATCAGGTGCTTTGTCAATTCTACATGAAGGTTAATGGTTTTTAATAGTAAGCTCTCTTGATTGGTAAGAAAAATCGAAGATTAGTATATTTCAAAATTGAACTCTATGTCTCCTCTTGCATTGTTGGTAGATTTTTTTATGTACACTAATTTCTATGCACTCTCATAGACATACAAAAAATTGGAAAACTTGACCCTCATGTTTGGAGTGCTAAAAACACATAGTTTGACAGGATGCTTGAGCCATGAAAAAGCATCATTTATTGATATTATACATTTTGAAGTAGGCATTGGAGAAATAGATTGAATTGTTGTAAATATTTTGTTCAAATTATCATCGGCATTGAGGTGGAAAGAATGGGTATTTTGGGTAACTCTATTTGTAATAGAGACTCAAGAATTACACCACAAATGTAACAATCACATGGGGTCTCTTGCCAGAGAAAATGTAGAAAGGCACATGGCTCAATGTTATTCATGCTGCTGGAACTAAAGGAAAGGGATTGACATGAACATTTATGGAAAGCATCTTATGAGCATGTGGCTATCGTATAGGGCTTTTTACATCTCCTCATATAATTGATATTTGTGAAAGATTTCAGCTAAATGGATCAGAAGTAGATCAAAAAAAAAATTTGAAGCACTTTGGTGGTGCTAGCACTGCTTAAAGAATAATTGTATAAAGGATGTGCCCATGCCCAATTATTTCTAGTTATTCACTCTTGTGGCCATCAAAATATTTTCAATTGAGAAGGTTGATGTTGCAATTTTGGAAGTAGGACTGGGAGGAATGTTTGATGCCACAAATGTGGTGAAGTCACCTATTGTTTGTGGGATAGCTTCACTAGGATTTGATCACATGGATATTTTAGGGAATACTTTCACAAATTGCTGATGAGAAAACAACAATTTTTAAGTATGGAGTCCTAGCCATCACTGTACCTCAACTGGAAGAGGCAGTTTAAGTTCTCAAGGATAAAGCCTCTGAATTATTGATTTCTCTCCAAGTAGCACTACCATTGAGGATTTCAATTCTAGTGGTTTTAACCTAGGATCACCTTGGGATCATCAATATATAAATGTAGATAGATGTTGGACATTTTCTAGAGCCCTTCATTAAAGGGCTCACAATGATCACTTTTCCAGGTCATGGATCCCAACATAAGATGCTCCAATCAACATGGTATGGAAGATGCTAAGAACATTGATTCTAGTGAATTAATTTTCTATTTGGATGGAGCACATAGTCCACAAAGCATGGAAGCATGTGCCATTTGGTTTTCACATGCTATAAAGGAACAGTCAATTACCCAAGTTAAGGGAGTGCCCAATTTAATCCAAAAAATGACAACCAACACCTATCATCAAATTTTGAGTAACAGAACTACAACAATAGAAAGTATAGGAACACTACAAAGTAGATCCTAATATTTAATTATATGGCTGAAAGGGACCCACAACTACTACTTCCTCATCTTGTTGATACATGTATACAAGGCAAGTTATTAATTGGCAAAACCATTACATAGTAGCATAAAATTGTTTGAGAGGTGCAATTGGGTCATCACATGACACTTATCTCTTATTAAATTTCATTTTCCTTTTCAAATGTATGAAGATGCCACCCATCAGCATGCATATATTATAGGGGCCTCATATTAGCAAAGATATACGACAATGTTTATAATGATATAAACAGATGGGAAAAGGGGAAGTCTTAAAATTTTTCAAGATTCAGTTAGGGAAATTGAAAAATTTTCATGAGAAATGAGAAGATAATAAAGAGGTCAACAAAAGAGAAAGGGGGGTCCCAGTTTTCTTTTCTGGGCTGGAGACTTTGAGCTACAGAATAGAGAATTTTATCTCAAGTTTTATTTGGTATTTGCTGAGGGAGAAAGGGTAGAGTTTTGCTTATTTTTCTGATCTATGTGTTGGAAAAGAGGGGATATTTTGATTTTGAATGTAATACAGGGAAGTAAATTTATGTTTCCTTTTTAGATAGTGATTTTGATGCATAATGTAATGATATCTTTGTTGTATCTTCAATTTTAGAGAAGGGAGACTCGAGAGACAATTGCTTACCAAAACTTTGAACTTGGGCAATTTTATTTCCACTGATCATTATCTTTGTATAACTTTTAGTTTTCTCTAAATGCATTCAATATCATGGTTTTTTGAATATATTTGATTTCAAAGTGTCTTTGAAGCTCTAATTCTTCACTTTCTCAGACTTTCTTTCTCTTTGTAATGCAACATGCAAATGGACTTTGTGTCATATGTTACTTATTTTCTTGTAGTCATTTAGTTTTTATGGATCTACTTCATGTTTACTAGTAGATTTTTGTAATCCTTTTGTGCTTTTTGGTTAAAAGCATCCATATTTAATTCATTGTAAATCATATATAGGGAGCTATACCTAGATAAATTTAGAGTGTGCTTACACTCTTCAATAGTGAATTGACCCAACTATTAGTGCTGATTAGTCTTCTTATTTGGGCATTTAGAGTGATTTTGTATGTATTTCTTCAGAGGACAATCTATTCACTAACATTCTGTTATCTATAGTGTTTTGTGTTTAAGAACTAAGAGCTTAAACTCAATTGCAATCCTTTAATGTTGTATGTCAGGATAAATTTGCTATTGGAACAAAGGTCCAAGTAAGTGCCTGTTTATAGTGACAAGATTGTGCGTTACACTAGGAGGATATTACCATAAGTATGAGAATTTTTATGAAGATTGATGTTTGTTTGCAAGTCAAATAGATAGATCAGATGTATGAATATATGAGTATACTTTAGGCATCCATCTATATGTGAAGGTTTACTTGATGCCCAATGGATAAGGGACTGGTCAGCTTGGAGGTTACATGTTCTTTGTTGTTGCATACCTAGGTTATGCTGAGATCCAAACTTTAATTGAATATCAATTTCCCATTTTATGTTTTGAAGAGCTCGAAGTATCGATCATGGCTGATTTTTTGTAACTTTCTTTGGTTGTAATTAGCTACTACAATCAAGAAGTTTATCAACAAATTAGAGAAGAGTATTGCCATTTATACTATAGGGGATAGTCTTGCATAGAAGAATATCAAGTTAATAAGCTAAATCCCTTAGGTTTGCCTGCCTTGGCTTAACAGAACCTAAATTGAAGTGATTTCTAATGAATTTGTTAATGTTAGTCTAGAACTAAGATTCAGCCTTGCTAAATATAGGATTTAGCTCATCCTTAGGCTTGTCCTTGTCTTTGTTTCCTAGTATTAGGTTTAAATTCACCTGATATGTTCTTTACTAGAAAGAACTCCAACAAAATGGTGACTCTGCTGGGGACTATGTGAAGTAATTCATTGTTTAAAGGACAACAATATTTGGTGTGAACTTATATATTTCAGTCCTATATTTTGGCATGGTTTTTCCCATCTAAGTCACCAAAAAAATGGCAACTCTGTTGGGGAGTATTGCAATCTAAAGGTGATTCAATACAATTACAAGAAAGGCATGTGTAAAGTTTGTTACTAGCAGTAAGGTCATGCTAAAGTTTCATGCCTCCCAGTGATGTTTTATCTAGGACTACAACAACTTTGAAGGTTGAAGAAAGATTGTATTGTCACTACTAATTCCATTATCAGTCAGTTCAACTAAAGAGTGGTTTCAAAGTATTTTAGTGTTTAGAGTCAAGGGTGAATGAACATGGTTTGTTCTCTATTTTCAAGATTGTAAATCCATAAAAGTGGTTTGATGATCTATGTTTTCCTACCATTGAAATTCTGGTTCAAATTTTGTCAAGTAAAAAACCTTTTTTTTATTTCTTATTTATGAGTGGTGACTCTATCTCTATACTAGTATATCCTAGTTGATTTCATGTTTAAAAGTTGAAGGACTTTCGGTTGTATGGGAAAATTTGAAGCTCTTGTTAGTTTCTTGGAAAAGAATTGTTTCTTTATTAAGGTTTAGTGTTGTTGCTTTTTCTGGTTGAAAGAAATCTGAATGTTCATAGTAAATCACTGCTATGATTTATTGGTCCTCTTCAAGGAGATGGTCAATCTCAGTGTGTGAAAGAGCATCAATTCACACTTGTGCCAGAATTAGTAGAGGAAAGTTTTGCATCAGCACTTGAGGTATTTTACTTTTCATGATGTTATTTTTGATATGAAAGAAAGTGGTATATGTATGTATTCTCTACCAAGTAATTTTCAACACTAAGTAGGAGAAGTTTTTAATGCATCTCAACATATTCTATGAAAGATTGCTTCAGAAAATGTATTTACATCTAGGAATATGTTAGAGATTTGAGTTGGTAGATGATTTTTCAGATCACTACAAATTATAAATTCTGAAAGTTATTTTGGTGAATTGTAAGTTTGCAAGACATGGCATATTTCTTTTCACCCAGTATGCAGTCGATTGACCAAAATCATAGATCTTTTTCTACCAAGAGATACATGCCATTATGTTTCAATGGTATCTATGGTTTCCCAAATGTCATTCCTAATGATATTAGAAAACATTTATCTAAATTTAATGGGAACCATATTATTTCAGCTAGTCATCATATTCAGATGTTCAGTGACTTGATGGGTGACTATGAGATTGCTCATGAGGATGTGCACATGAAATTATTTTTTCAAACTTCAAAAGGTGATGCTAGAGACTAGTTTTCCTTTTTGCCAACATGTTCTATGTCATCTTGGAGTGAGTTACATTCAATCTTCATGGAGCAATTTGGAGAAAGGGTAAGTATATCTGATTCATATGGAAATTTTTTAAGGATTCATATTGAGGATGGTGATCTTATTCCTCAATTTAATATCAAATTTGTGAGAACCTTGAATGAGATCCCTAAGAAATGTAGACCATATGATCAAGTATTCCTAATATCTTATCTTGATGCATTTGATAAGAAATTGAGTTATTGGTTAAGGGATAAAGAACCCAAGACTTTATATCAGGCTTTTATAACTGCTATGGATATTAATAATAATTTGAAGTATGGACTTACTAGGAGTCATTTCTCTAAGGTTTCTTGCTTGCATAATGAACTAAAAAATAAAGAGTAGTATCATGTTGAGTATTCAAATATAGATTAGTGTATACATTCCCCTATTGTTGTAGATAATCTTATTAAAAATTTAGAATAAAAAACATGTGATGTTGAGGTTGAAATCTCTTTGTTTCAAAGTAGATATAATATTGTTCTTGCCAAATAGAGTGCATGTGTTTGCAGTACTTCAGTAGTAGATGTTAAGGTTGATTCAATTGATAATTTATATGGGGAAGATTTAGTTTTAGTTTTTTCTTCTCCAATTGATGACTTTCTTTGTGTTGAGAATGTAAGTAATCATGAAGTTGCAAGGCATTCATCTTAGTTTTATGTGGATGAAGAAGATAAAAGTTGTGTTTTAAGTGATGTGAACAATATTGCTGATTTGATATTTAATCAAGAGACATCATATGAAGAAGATGATGAGAGTGGTTACTCGAATCAAAGTGAGGAAAATGATATTACATGTTCTTCTTCATATGAGTCTAATGTTGATTGGGAAGAAGGAGCAATGAGGAAAGTGAGTGTCCTTATCCAAGTAAAAGTATAATTTCTTCTTCTAGATCTAAAAATGGAACTAAAATTCCATCTTCGAGTTATATAAACTAGCATGTAGTTGAAAGTTTTGAAGAGGAATTGTGTACACAATGTGAGGACAAAGAGATTATTTACAAAGATCAATTACCTAGTTATGTAGGTGAATTCCATGGGGTTTTGTGTGAATGTAATCATTGGCATATAGGTAATTCTATAGTTACTAAAATAGCACCTAGTGATAAAATAAGAGATGATTAGTGCATAAGTCATTTGAATCATCTTAGTGAAGAGGATGTGATTAATATTGATTTATATTCTGCATGCTTAATTGATCAAGTGGATGTTATGTCTTCAAGTAATGATGATGTTGATTTTGATTTTACCCCTTCACATGCTAAAAGTTCTCATGACAATGATTGCAGAAATGAGTTTAAGGTTTATACTAATGCTTTATATGATGGAGATTTTGATGATGATCATCTCATATTTAGTTAGAATGTTTAAAGAGGACCCTTTCATGGAGTTATCAATCCATTGTTCGAAGAGGACATGGAGGTTTTAGATTTAGTTGAGAATGAGTTTAATGGTGACACACTATCATATTGATGTAACGAATCAAGATGTTGTTATTCTATATGTGTCAGTGAATATTCTAATGATGTTGCATTTTGTGATTATAATGGCAAGGTGTTAGATGAAATGGTTATTGAAAATTTGCCTACAACTTGCAATGAATTTTATGATGAATGCTTTAATATGACTGATCCATTTTCTGATTATGAAGAATAATTGGAGAGCCCTAGATTATTTTCAATCATTGACAAGGATAGTATTGAGTGGGTATAAGTTTGAATACCCATTTGAATGTCAACTAGTTGTGCATGGAGATTCATGTTTTCAAGGTGTGTTTAGCCTTTTTCCCAAATTTGATTGCATGCATAATTCATCTGTTGAAGATAGTTATCAGTTTGATCCTAGTATATTTGAGCATGCTGACCCCTATTTTCATAGTGAGCATTATGTTAAGGATGTCCCTAGTATGCACTATGAAAGTCGAGAAAGTTATTTTGTTTTACCAGCTGAGCTAATTGAGAATTTTTTTATGGGTTGGGTAAAACTAATGAAAGAGATTTTTCTAGCCTACCTCATAAAAACATAAATGAAAATCATATTTTTGATAGAGGTAAGAAATTCGAAGAAGTTTGGGTGGCCCAGGGTCACTATCTTGTATAATTAGAATATATTGCTTGTTTTTAGTGAGTTGTTTGTAGAAAATATTGAGTGGTCTTCTTCTACCAGAGATCTAAATTCTTTTCATTCCCATAAGGGGCATGCATCCCTAGACAGAGCCTATGTTAGTGCTCAAAATTGCATTCTCATTTTGAGTGTCCATTCCAATTTTGAGTCATTGTGAACCCCTATGAATGCTTTTCATGCTTGAGTACCCAGCTGTTGTATTAATGCCTAAGTGGTGTTTTATGTTTCTAACACCCTTCATTCAGCCTGTGCATGTGTTTTGTAATAATCAATTGATATTCGAAGCCATTCTGTGAAGACCCATTTTGAGTAGTCTTTAGTTCTGTATTTTCTGCCCAAGTATCAAACAACGATAGAGGGCCCAATTTTCCTTTGAATATCTTTTACCTGGCCCAATAAATTGCATGCATGTACATACATCAAATAGCCATAAAGTAAACACATGCAATAGTACACAACACTAGATTTGGTAACCTAGAAACCCTCTAGGAATAAGATGGTAAAATTAGGATGGTGATGATACCCACAAAAATCACTATAGCAATAAATGTTCAACCACTTCTAATGGTCAGCCCTATGAAAGGCCTACCCTATTAAAGGCTTTACACTGTGTCAATAGTGACCTAATTAGAGGATTTACAAATACTTTACATGAAGTGTCACATTGTTAAAGGATTTACAATAGGCTATTAAACCCACCTAATACATAGGATATTCAATCACCTTCTCCAAAGGTTCTCCTACCTAGCTATTAAGCTAACCTATCAATATAAGATTTCCAACTTCTAATACAATGGCAAGAAATTATTAGAACAATAAACCTAATAGTATGCAATCTCTAATTACTGGATTTAGGTACTTGAGCTGCTCTCTCTTTGATTTTGATCCTCTAAGATTTGATATCTGATTGTTTCCCTTGTCCTTTGTACTATTCTGATCAACTGGGTATGAAAGTGTTGCTCTGTTCCCATAAGTCTTTCCTTCTTCACACTGAAAATTTTCTATAATCTCCCCATACACTATTTTCATCCTCATATGCAATGGGTTATTCGACCTCCTTTTAAAGATTGTGAAGACTTAGGGTTAGGTATGGATCTATGATCCATATTGAATCTCAAATTGCTGCTCATTCCTTACATTTTCCTTATTGGTTGCATGCCTTCTCCATTTTTCTGATTGGTTGCATGCAGATCGCATAGGGAATGTAAAAGATTCATTTTTATCCTTTTCCTCTTTTTAAATCTCTCTATGTTGGCTCCAAAAATGGTTTACATCTGAGTTTTTGAGGGCACAAACTCATATGCTTATTCTATGTTACTCGACACATATTGGACTATTGATGCTCAGTACACATACTATCCTGGATTTCTCGACAACTATTACACTCTATGTCGCTTGACACATACATGTTCTTGGCTCACTTGGAATATGAAAATTTTTGGCTTGCTCAATATCAACTGTGACTCAACACCTATATATCACTCGGCACTTGTATACTTCTTGGCACCTAAAGTCACTCGGCACCTATTGAAAATCTAACTCGACTCACACTATGGCTAGTCATACATGGTGTACTTAGCGTCAATACAAAAAGTGATTAAGTGTGTTGATACTCAAATGTCAAAACTATCTAACAACTAAAAATCTCCCCCTTTGACATGAGTTTCAAAAACACTTACCTAGACATTGCCTTATGAATATCTTATCCACAAAATTTCAAAATTGTTCAAAATTTGTTCAAAAATACCTTAACTCCCCCTGAGATATTTGTGCCTTGTCATTCTTGTAGCTAAAATCCTATGTTGAATGTGCCTAATACTCTTACTCTTTTTCTTCTATACCTATATTATGTACTTGTGTCTCTATTTTTGATCTATCAGAGCTTATGAAATATCTACATTTTCTTATTAGAGCAACTGTCCATATGATTTCCAAAAAAATTGTATCTCCCCCTCTTGGCTATCAAAACATATATCTCCCCCTTTCCTTATTATCTCCCACTGTCTTATTATCTCCTCCTTTTTGACACTTATGTCAAAGGGTTCTAAGGAGTAATACCATACTTAGCCAAAAAATTACTATTTACCTCCATTATTATTTTCAGAGCTACATCCCAGTTCTCCAAAGCTATGTCAAGTGACTTGTGCTAGATGGTAGTCTCTACAGCAAGGTGTGCAAGTCCATCAAGGGTAAAAAGATTTGGATCTTTCTTTAAAACTATTTCAGCATAAACTTGTTCCTTGTGGAGGACTTCTAAATGAGGAGTTATGGAGGACTAAATTTGCATCAATTTTGCCTTGATATTGGTCTCCTCTACTATTAGTACATCTAACTCCCTTTGTTTGTGAAGTGATTGTGCAAAATCCTTCTCACTCTAAGCTAGATCTCTAGGTAATTGCATACTTGAGATTTTCAAGTTTCTCTCCAAGATCATTATTCTTTGGTTCATTTCTTGTGTGAAATTGGAAAAATCACACAACTTCTTATAAAATGAAAAAATATTTTCAAAGACAATTTTAACCTTATCAATTTTTTTGGGCAACTCTACCTATTCAAGTGCAATCCCACTTGATATCTTTTCATTCACCTTTCCTTGAAATTTTCTCTCTAACCATTCCATGAGTTTAATGTTGGTGTCCTAGTCTTCATTTGTCACCTAGTCAACTATGTCTAATAGTTGCTTAATTATGAGCTTGCCTTTATTTGGTGACTACAAGTTGAAAGAACCTATAAAGATTTCCTTTATATCATGAAGTGCTCACTTTTGTTTGAACTCCTTTCTTAGTATTTCTTGCCTCATCCTTTTATCCAATGGATTTTGCATTTCAGTCATTTGTGCCATTGTGATAGTCTTGGAATCATAGGAAGGAATCACAATATCCTCATCTAATTCAGGGTCTCCATAGTGAAGTACCCTAGCCACTCTTGTTGAACTTGAGCCTGGAGTTGAAAATTGCAAGGGAATAACATCAGTGCTCGACTTCTGAATTGTGTTAGTAGGAGTGCCATTCTTTGGTAACTCTACCAATGTCTAAATTGTGGCCTGCTCCTTTTCTTTGGTTGCATCTTCTTTTTCATCTGATTTCCTCTCCTCTACAATTGACATCTAAACAGTTTCATTTGTTGCACTTGGTGGAGGTGGTGGTGGAAGCATCAAAACTTTAGTCCTAGTAGCTATGTATGTGAAAGGTGGATCCTTCAGTTTCACCTTTTCCTTTTGTGGGGCTACTACTACTCTTTGTAGTTCATCAGTACTCACCAATATAGGGCTTGTACACAATTGTGCCTATGGAGTAGATTGGTGAAGGATCTTTGAGAGATCCTTTGGAGTAAGTGGATTGATGTTCTGAGTTCTCTTGTCAGTAACATCCTTTATGATTACTATTTTTGCAAGTGTAGTGGTTGTGTGAGGAGGGTTGGGAGGTGGAAATTGTGTGTCTTACACACTCTATTCTTCTTCTTGTTGTTGGTTAGCTATTGCCATAGTTTCTTCTCCCTTTGCTGATTCCTCTTCTTTCTCCTTTCTCTTCATCATCTTTCTTTTCTTCTTCTATTTCCTTTGTCTCTGCCTCTCATTTCTGCTCTTCTGCCTTCTTTTCCTCTACCTTCTATTTGGCATTGGTTTCTTCCTTATTGGTATTGGTCTCCATAGTTAAGTACCCTAGCCACTCTTTTTGAACTTGAGCCTGGAGTTGAAAATTGCACAGGAATAACATCAGTGCTCGGCTTCTGAATTGTGTTAGTAGGAGTGCCAGTCTTTGGTAACTCTACCAATGTCTAAATTGCAACCTGCTCCTTTTCTTTACTTGCATCTTCTTTTTCATCTGATTTCCTCTCCTCTACAATCGGCATCTAAATAGTTTCATTTGTTGCACTTGGTGGAGGTGGTGGTGGAAGCATTAGAACTTTAGTCCTAGTAGCTATGTATGTGAAAGGTGGATCCTTCAGTTTCACCTTTTCCTTTTGTGGGGCTACTACTACTCTTTGTAGTTTATCAGCACTTACCAATATAGGGCTTGTACACAATTGTGCCTATGGAGTAGATTGGTGAAGGATCTTTGAGAGATCCTTTGGAGTAAGTGGATTGATGTTCTGAGTTGTCTTGTCAATAACATCCTTTATGATTACTATTTTTGCAAGTGTAGTGGTTATGTGAGGAGGGTTGGGAGGTGGAAATTATGTGTCTTACACACTCTATTCTTCTTCTTGTTGTTGGTCAGCTATTGCCATAGTTTCTTCTCCCTTTGCTGATTCCTCTTCTTTCTCCTTTCTCTTCATCATCTTTCTTTTCTTCTTCTATTTCCTTTGTCTCTGCCTCTCCTTTCTGCTCTTCTGCCTTCTTTTCCTCTACCTTCTATTTGGCATTGGTTTCTTCCTTATTGGTTTCCTCAACTTTATCATTAGTAATTTTATATATTGTTTTCCATATCTGTGTGGATTTATTTACAACATATTCAACTTTGTTTTGAAGAATGCAAAAAGCTCTATACTTGGGTGCAAACTTCCCACTATGTTTCTTGTTTGGCTTGGTTATCTGAGCCTTTTTCATATCAAGCTTTACTTGAGCTAGGGTAGATTCTTTGATCTCCCTTTCCATCTTTAGACAATAATTCCACTTATTCTTAGCTATCTCTTATAGTTCTTTTGGCATGGTATTGTCAAGCTCTAGAGGTGTGTTCTTGAATTCTACCTTCATGGCATACATAGATTCCTCTATTTTATTTTTCTCTTCCTTACTAAGCTTACTGAAATTAAGAGATTTTAAATCATTTAAATCTACATTTTTAATATTATTACATAGTTTGTCAATTGTAGATTTTGGAGGATGACTTACCACTTTAAATTGTCTTATGTCCTCTGATTCTGTCCTTTCTTCATCATCTATATTTGGCTGGGTCACATACCTTCTTATTTTCTTAGACTCTTCAGTAGGTTGTGTAGTGGCTTTATTGTTTCCTTTAATGCCTATTTGGCCTTTTGAGTGGTTGCCCTTATAGGGGCCCTTGTTGCTATAGGCTTAGTTTGAGCTAGTTTGGTGACCTTTTTGGGCTTAGGCTGAGTTGAAGGATATGTTTCTACCTTTCTCTTCTTTTGCTTGGTAGGTGTTGGTGCTTCCTCAACTTCTTCTCCCTTGACACCTTCCTCCTTGTCTTCTCCTTGGCATTGTGTTAGCTCAACTAGGTCTTGCCCTTGTTCTTCTTCCTCCTCACTATCTCCTACTTCTCCTTCAATGTTTGCTCCAAATGTCTTCTTTATTTTCCTTACCATTTTATCCTTCTTCTTGATGACAAAGGTTGTTTTCAATTTAGTCTCAACTTTGGACTTGACAACGTCATATGTCCTAAAGTGAGGAGCTTCCTTATCAATTTCTTCTACTACTAATGTTGTGATTGTTGCTAAGGCTTCATCTGCATCAGGTTCATATCCTAATGGCCCTAGCCATCTTACCCTTGGTATTTCTTCTTGGATGTAGGTGTAGTCAATATCAACCAAGAAACATATATCATTGACATGTTTATCTACTAATGAAACAAGTATTCTCATTCTTTGCTTCATAGACTTCTTAAAGTCTTCAAAATAGCTAGTCATTTGGGCATCAAAGTTGTCACCCATCTGATCAATGAACTCATTGATCTATGTTACTGTAGACTTGTTAGAATTCTAATTCACCTTCCCAATTGAAGGGAATTCTTTCATAATATAAAAGAATATGCACATAAGAGCTGAGTCAAATTTTCATTGAGCACCTTTTGATCTCCTTATAGCTCCTAGGTTGTCATTAATTTGCTACAACATGAATTCTACCAGATCATAGGTGTAATATTTCTTTACCAACTTATAAGCCACATCAACAACTATGTAGGGTACATTTTTCACTCTATTGGATTGATAGAATTTATGTGAAATTATCCTCAGAGAAAAGTCAAGCAAGGGTTTAGTAATAGAGTCAATGGTCATTCCCCTATTATTCCATTTTGCACAGTATTCTTCTCTATAACCTACTTTCTACCACTTCTCAAAGTCTTTGGCCAATCTAGGGTTGGGAGACCAGTAACCCTATGCACAATCCTCTTTGTAATCCTAATAGGTCCTATCTCTAGCCATAAATATCCATCATGAATTCAGCTCAAAACAATGCAAATCCATTCTATTTTAAACATGGTAGGGAATACTAGGATTTTAGTTAGGCCCTTCTTCTCAACAATTTGGAACTCATCCTTCAATATCCCATTGTCACATAGCTTATCATAGGCATGGAATATTTATAGGTCACCTATGGCACCAATTTTGCAATTGTAGCATTTCTTTACATCTTGAACTATGACAACCTTAGGTGGGATAATAGATAATGTGCCAGTCGGGTCATTTTTATAGGAAACTTTAGGAATTGGCCTAAATTCAGGCTGTTTGATGTCATCTCTAACTAGTTGGATCTCATGATCTTCCTTTGCCTTGGGATTTCTTGAACTAGAGGCCATTTTACTAAACTAGGGTTTTAAACATATTAAAAACTATAACTCTACATATATTGGCACTTGTTAAATACCTTTGAATCAATGAGTTCATGCTAAATTGTTGTTGAGATCTGTGCAAATGATTGTAAGGTAGCTACTTGATTGCTTCTTCGCTCTTCTCATCTTTTCTCTGCATAAAAATGAATGAAATTTGACCTTATACCTATCAAAGACCTAGCATTAAATGCTTCATGCATAGAACTATAAACTCAGGACTTGAAGGATTCAACATGACTCAGCTTCCATTGTAATTCACTTACCCAGCCTCTACTAGACTTCTACTTTGCTCGGCTTCAACTATCATCTCAACTGCTACTAGAAACTCGGCATCCATTGGAGCTTCACTCAGCATCTAAGGGAAACTTGGCAACTTCTTCAAATAATTTCTTGGCATCTTTTCTTATGCTAATTTCTTCTTTGCAGTACTCCTTTGTTCTTTGGGACTAATGCATGATATAACTTTGTATATCAGTCCCATACATCTATTTTGCTTAGTTGGATGGAGAGTGATCACTTGACCTTTTGGGTGAAGTGATCCCTCCATTAGATGTGCTGCACTCATCTTTCTTCTTCCAAGTTTTATTCATTTCCCCTCTTATTTTTTCAACATCAACCTTTTCTTTTCCTTTTTTGACTTTTGTCTTGGGTGCCTTTGATTTTGTTATGTAATTCCTACTAATATGACCAGTCTTCAAGCAACTAAAACATGTAGTTTGACTTAACCATCTACTATAACTTCCTCTAAATGCATTGTTATGAAATTTTCAAGAATGTATCCATACTCCTAATAATAGTGACAGCTATACCTAGTGTTCTAATCCCAATTGTAGTGATGACCATAGTTGTTTCCTCTTGTAGGCTGATTAGGTGTCCACATAGGCTTTGATTTGCACTCAAATGCTCTATGTCCTACTTTTTGTAGTTATAGTAGTGACCTTGAAATTTTCTTTTACTCATGATCTTGGTTCTATATTCATGTGCTTGATGTCCTTGCTTTTTGCACTTGTGACAAAAATTGGCATTGGTAGGCTTATTATGCTAATGACTATTCTTGCTCCTGCACACATTAGAGGTATGTCCCTTTTTACCACAAAAATGATAAGTAGGTTTAGTGATCTTACCTTTTTTGTTCCTTTCTTCTACAGTCTTGGATGATTCTCCTTGTTTAGTGCTAGTGTAACCAAGTCCTAAAGTATCATTACTAGCCCTTTGTGATTTTAGTAGTTGCTCAAAGTACTTGATAGCCTCTTTGGGCTTGTTGTAGCTTTATACTATCTCCTTTTATCTTTTCAATTCATTCTACAATTGTTCATTCTGCATCTTCAAGGTGAAGATCTCAGTGTCCTTCATGTTTAGCTCATGATGAGCATTCAGTATCTGGCTTAAGGTGTCTAGCTAGATGTTTGAAATCTTTTCAAAACTCAATTGTCTTCTCCTCTAGTCTATCGATAAGATTTCTCTTGTCATCTTCTATCATGGCCTTGTCTTTAATAGCTCTTTTATTTTGTTCAGTCACTTCACAAAGCATTATGGCTTGTGATTCTTGTTCAAGCTTGAGTAATCTGATTTCTTCAACTTGTGCTTTATTTTTCTCCTTTAGTTCAGCTATTGCTACATCAAATTCCTTTGAATCTCCATTGGAAAACACTTGTGTGGCATAATCTCCTTGTAGTGTATATCATTTTCAGCTATGGCTATCTCCTTCCTTCTTTCTAAAGATTTTCTCAACTCTTCTCTGGCTTCTTCCACTTTTTGTAGAGCTAGATGTACATCAATCACCTAATTGTTTATGATCTTCCCAAGTTTGAAGACTTCCATCTTCAAACCTTTTCTCTAAGCTATTAGGCTTCTCCTTGTGAGAACCTACACTCTAATACCAATTGTTGGAATGTTCAAAATGGGAAGAGTACTTCTGAGGGGGGGGTGAATCAGAAGTACCACACTTTTAACCTTTTCAAATCAATTAAATCAAATAAATTGCATGCATGTAAGTACATCAAATAGCTATAACGTAAACACATGCAATAACACACAACACTAGATTTGGTAACCCAGAAACACTCTAGGAATAAGAAGGTAAAATTGGGGTGGGGATGATACCCACAAAAATCACTGCAACAATAAATGTTCAACCACTTCTAATGATCTACCCTATGAAAGGTCTGCCCTTTTAAAGGCTTTACACTATGTCAATAGTGACCTAATTAGAGGATTTACAAAGACTTTACATGAAGTGTCACCCTGTTAAAGGATTTATAATAAGTTGTTAAACCCACCTAATACATAGGATTTTCAATCACCTACTCCAAAGGTTCTCCTACCTAGTTGTTAAACTAACCTATCAATATAGGATTTCCAACTTCTAATACAATGGAAAGAAAGTATTAGAACAATGAAGCTAATAGTATGCAATCTCTAATTGCTGGATTTAGGTACTTGAGCTGCTCTCTCTTTGATCTTGATCCACTGAGATCTGATATCTGATTGTGTCTCTTGTCCCTTGTACTATTCTAATCAACTAGATATGAAATTACTACTCTGTTCCTCTAAGTCTTTCCTTCTTCACACAATTTTTTTTCTATAATCTCCCCATACGCTATTTTCATCCTCATATGCAATGGGTTATTCGACCTCCTTTTAAAGATTGTGAAGACTTAGGGTTAGGTATGGATCTATAATCCATATTGAATCTCAAATTCCTGCTCATTCCTTACATTTTTCTTATTGGTTGCATGCCTTCTCCATTTTTTTGATTGGTTGCATGCAGATCACATAAGAAATATAAAAGATTCATTTTATCATTTTCCTCTTTTTAAATCTCTCTATGTTGGCTCCAAAAATGGTTTACATCTAAGTTTGTGAGGGCACAAACTCATATGTTGATTCTATGTTACTCAGCACATACTGGACTACTAATGCTTGGCACACATACTATCCTAGATTGCTAGGCAACTATTACACTCTATCTCACTTGGCACATATATTTTCTTGGCTCAATCATCATATAAAACATTCTAGCTTGTGTATATGAGCAATGTTAGTATGCTAATAGAAACCAAATTTAAATAAAGCTTCTACAAACTAAACAAAATTCATAAACTTCAAGATAGACTAGGATGAGCTCTCAATTGAGAATATGAGCCATTAATGGGCTCTCTCAATGAGAAGCTCTCTTGTTGAGTAGCTTTGTCTAAATAGATAGGATGTATGCTCAAGCTTTATGCTTCAAAAAGGGCTTTAAATGGAGTTGGAATTTGGGTGTGAGTGTATGGTTTGAAAAATGGCATTATGACTTTACTTTATGGATTGTGTTGTTTTGAAAAGGGGAAGGATCCAATTTATAGGCAAGAGGCTTGAGGGATTGAGGGCTAAGATGCAAAGATGGGAAAAAGCTCATGGAGGGCTCAGATTGCATGAGAAGAGAGCACATGGATTGTGCTTCCTTATAGCCAATCAGGGAGTGACACATGTCACAGGGTGAGAGAATGGAGGAAAGGGGAAGGACGAGTCAAAAATGGAGGCTCAATGGGATAAAATCTTCATAAATACCCTCATAATGGCTTGTAAGAGCAATAAAAGGGCTTGGAAGAGTCATTTATGGCCTAGTGGGCTTCATAAAGTTTTATGGTTGAGCTATTTTGAGGGAGATGAGAGAAATTTTGACTTGGGCTTGATTAGGAGGGTTTTAAGCTTGCTTAGGATTGTGCAAATGATTAGAGGATGGATTAGGATGGTTTAGGATTAGCTTAGGGATAGGCAAGTGGATGGCATTTAATGAGGGTAGGTGAAGGAGGAGATATTTGTTAACTTTGACTTGGGTTAGTAAGTTTTAACCCATGTTTAGGGAATGTGACAAGGTTAGGAGGGGATTAGGATTAGGTTTAAAGACATCTTCTAGAAGAGTCTAGACTTTGGATGAGGATAAAGACTTTCTAGAATAGTCTAGAATTTTCTAGGATGAGGATGAAGACTTTCTAGAAGAGTCTAGAACTTCTTAGGATGAGGATAAATTAGATTTTAGGAAATAAATAAAGTTTTATTTATTTCAAGGGTTTGGGTTGAGGAGATATTTATTAAAACTTTTTTAATAAACATGAGGATTAATATTTAATCTTAATTAAATATTTTGAGTTGGGATTAGGGGTAGGAAATGATGGGATTAGCCTTTAATCAAAATTGAAGAAGGATTAGAAGATTTTGGAAGAGGTTAGTGGTCTTAAGGAAATTGGCCAAGTTTTGGGCAAAAAATAATTTTTTTATTTATTTTGGGATTTTTGGTCAATTTATTAATTAAATAATTAATAAATAAGGAAATAATGTTTAAATAAGATTTAAACATTTTTGGGAGGGATTCCTTAATTAAATATTTTTAATTAAGATAAAGGGATTTAATGGCATAAAAATAAATAAATAAATAAAATAATTAATTAATTAATAAATGATGATGTCATCAGTAATTTTTCAAAAAATAAAAATACTTTATTTTCTAAAGGTTTTTAGGTGTCTACAGCTTGCTCGACATCAACTGTGACTTGACACCTATATATCACTCAACACTTATTTACTGCTTAGCACTTGAAGTCACTCGGCTCCTATTGAAAATCTAACTCGGCTCACACTATGGCTTGGCATACATAGTGTACTTGGCTTCAATACAAAAAGTTATTAAGTGTGTTGACACTCAAATGTCAAAACTATCTAAGGACTAACAAATCTTATCACTCAGTCAATGTATAATAAACAACTTGATAGTGGCAGAGGAACACTTCTCCATCTCTATGATGATGTCATTTAGCAAGAAGTGAAGGAGGTGATCATATCTTTCTACATTTTAATCAAGCAAAGGAAAGACTACATAAAACTTCAACCACCACAACACAAAAAAGAAGAGCAATATGGCCAGATTTGATGGTTTTAAAAAACCATTAAAGTTTTGTTTCAAATGAGAGCCCCACATTTTGAGGAGCTAGAAATATCATACAAGGAGTTGGCCATGCAATTTGCAATTAGCTTATATAGTAGGCTCCATGTCCATAATTGATGCAGATGAAACAACCCAGCCACAGTCAAATGGAGTCCATGCCATGAAAGAAGAACAACCCCATGTTTTGAAATGGAGATCCAGGCAGCATCAAAGAGGCTCCATTCTGAAGTGGAATGATGCTTAAATAGGGAAAAGCAATAGTCCCTCCTTTTTCATGTATCTTCTTCTTTTTTTATACACATGGGCTATCTCATGTTGTTTTTACTTGATATCCAAGGAGTCCAAATAGAAATATCCCCTTGTAGAACATATGTGAGAAGTAATGACAATATGAGCAAGTTTTTTTTTGATAGAGGAATGTCAAATTTTTTAATTCCATATTCATTTTGGGAAAGATCTTTTCATACTTTAAAAGTTGTAAGCACAACATCCTTTCGCGTTGATTAAGACGTCTTCTTGAAGACAAGCCACTGCTCTTGCATGGAGGGGGGGCCGGCTAAGGGTATGAGGTCAGCGATTATTTTGATAGGCTAGATGCCAAGGAGAGGTGCCATGTGGCAACCTGTTGTGTTGTCAAGAGACAGATCCCAAAGGGCTTCGATGTTATGATTATATCATGAAATCAAGGAGGCTCCATTTGAGGTGCATGATGCTACGACTGGCGTAAGGTTGGGAAAGTTGAAAATGAGGTTTGTGATATCATGGTAAGCCCAAGATGTTAGAAGATCAAAAGGAACAATTTGGAGATATAAGATATTATGAAAATGAAATGATCGTGAGTTTAGGAATGGCAAAATTGAAGGCTAAGATGCTAAGATTGAGGATTAAATAATTCATTAAAACACTTATCATTGTCTTGTCATATGATTGGGGATTCTTAGGATGTGAGCTATGATGTTACAATTTCATTATAATATCGTAGATTCAAAATATTCAAAATTTCATATGGGAAAGATACATGTGTGGCCCATCCAAATGGTGACCAATGAATCAGGAGTAGACATGTGGCATCCACATATTGGAGGGAGAAAGTAAAGTGAATATAAAATCAAAATATCAAAGTGGTTCAACACATGATTTTCAATTGATAGAAGGATTTAAATAAAATAATTTTTTTTATAGTTTATACTATATGATATTTTAAATTTTTCATTTTAAATGCTTTTTTTATAGTCTAGGAACCATAATTTTGAATCAGTCTCAAGGGCATGAATTTTGTCTAAAATGTATAGTGTATTATACCATTGGAACCAGGAAGAAGTTAATTTTCCATTTTTGTTGTTAGATTTTATGGAGGTGTGAACCAGAAGCAGCTATAGGTAGATTTGTGTTTCTGGGTGCTTCTTAGTGAAAATTGTAGATTTATTGTTGCAAATGAAATTGCAATTAGATATAGTCTAATTTTCATCAATTTTGATCTCATTAGTAACTTTATGGGTGATCTAATGGTTTTAAATGCAATTGGTTGCAAATGATGTTTTTTGTCAGCAAAGTAGATGAACTTCATGGAAAAAGCAGATGTGACTAGCTAAATCAAATTTTGAGCCTCCAGCTTAGATTTGATTTGTACCTGATATTGTCTTCATGAGATATTTTGCTAATTGTTGAAATGAGATATATCAGATATTTTTCTACATCATTTATGGTTTTTTATTGCAGGAAAATGAGGAAGTTCAGTTTCAACAACTTCAAATTGAAGACATTTTCAGTGGGACACATGTCAAATTCAACTTCCAATGCCTAAAAATATCTTCTCTCCTATATATCTTCCCTCTCTACTCTTTGTATGGGTTCTAATTTTTTGGAGATTTTCGTAGGATTGTGAGACTAGATAGATTCCAAAGTTGGAGAATTTCCTGAGAGTTGTGATACCATTTTTTCCAATGTTCCTCTATTGCAAATAGTAGTATTGTATTTCTTTTGAAGCATTTTTATATTACACAGTCATTCTTTATGTGTTTTCTAAGTTTTGATATACATATGATGTATTGGTTTCAAGGAAATTAATGCAAGAGTTTCATTTTCCTTAGTTTCATTCTAATTCTCATCTCCTTCTTTTGTTATCTACAATATTTTGTGTTTAAGAACTAAGAGCTTAAAATCAATTGCAATCCTTTAAGGTTGTATGTTAGGATAAATTTTCTATTTGAACTAAGATCCAAGTAAATGCTTGTTTACAGTGATAGGATTGTGGGTTACAATAGGACAATATTACCATAAGTATGAGAGTTTTTATGAAGATTGATGTTTGTTTGCAAGTCAAATAGATAGATTAGATGTCTAAATTTATGAGTATACTTCAGGTATCCATTTGTATCTGAAGGTTTAGTTGATGCCCAATAGATAAGGGACTAGTTAGCTTGGAGGTTAAATGTTCTCTGTCATTGCATATATGGGTTATGCTGAGATCCAAACTTTAATTGAATATGAATTTCCCATTTTATGTTTTGAAGAGTTAGAAGTGCCAATAATGGCTTATTTTTTCTTACTTTCTATGGTTGTAATTAGCTACTGCAATTAGGAAGTTTTTTTGCAAATTATAAAAGAATATTGACCATTTCTACTATAGAGGATAGTCATGCATAGAAGAATATCAAGTTAATAAGATAAATCCCTTAGGTTTGCCCACCTTGGCTTAGTAGAGCCTAAAGTAAAGTGAGTCCTAATGACTCTATTAATGCTGGTCCAAAACTAAGATTTAGCCTTGTTGAATATGGGATTTAGCTCATCCTTAGGCTTGTCCCTATCTTTGTTTCCTGATATCAGTTTTAAATTCACTTAATATGTTATTTACCAAAAAGAACTCCAACACAAAGTTCTAGATCTGATTGCATGATCTGTAGGTAAATGAGTCTAATGTATTAGATAGAGGAAGAAGTGGAAACTTGTTACACATCTATTATTTTGAAAGAAATAGTACCGAGGTCAATTGGATAGTGGGTTCATTGATCTAATCTTGAAGTTGTTTGGACAGTATGGGATGGAAATCTAGTGAGTTATAGAGCTATCCCTTGGTTGAGCAGCTAATCTAGTTAATTTTATATGCTTTCACCCCCTATAGGCCCCTTTTTTTTCTTAATCTAGCTCTGAATACTTTCATTCTTTCCCTCTTTTTTGTAGTAGGATAGGGCAGGAGGGGTGAAAATGAATGGTGGCCTAGTGGGTCCTACTATGGGTACCTACCCCACCTACCTATATTCATCTGGGGTATCAACTAACAACCTGAATGGAAATGGGGTTGCACCTTGGCTAATGACTTATATATAGCATTTTGTCAAAATATGTCCTATCTCTTCACTCTAGTAGTCTTATGCATTGTTAGTACTGTAGCCCTAACCATGGCTACTAAAAAAATGAGACTAGAAACCAAGAACCAAATGGAATAGTAGGTATGAAGTGAATTGCACAATGTTTTTGAATTGGTCCAACCCTATATTTCTCTAGCATGAACTATTCAGCTACCTTCCACAACTCCTAATAGGGTTGGAATCTCCTAACAGGGACTCTTTGAACTAAATGTTTTAATATACTCCTCACAAGGTCCATCCTCTGACAAGGAATATTTGTATTAGTACATCATTTCATGGGCATCATTCCCACTAGGTTTTTCCTTGTGATCAAGGGTTTCTTTAGTAAACATATCTAGTGTAATTATTTATGTACATCTCTTTATGGTTTTTGTTTACTTTGGTTGAATGGTTAAGATTGTTTAAGAGGATAAATGTTTTAAACTATCATATAATTCATTCACCCCCTCGCCCCCACCCCCCACCCCACCCTAGTTATATTGGTGGACTATTATTTTTAACAAGATCTTTATGTAATGATTGTGATTGTGATTTTTCTTCTTCATATGATGAAAGTGTTCATGACAATGATGTTAGAAATGGTTTCAAGGTTTTCACTAATCCATTATATGGTGTAGAGTTTGATGTTGATCGACACATCACTTGTTATAACATTTACAGAGGAGCTTTGCATAGAGTTATCAACCTACTTTTTGAAGAGCACATGGAATGTTTAGATTTAATTAATTCTGATCTTAATGATGATACACTATCCTACTACTGTAAGATGTTAGAATTTTTTTTCTTCTAGGTGTGAAAATAAAAGTGATAATGATGTTGCATATCATGAGATTGATAACAAGGTGTTAGAAGAAGTTATTATTGAAAATTAGCATGCACCATGCAATGTGTTTTATGGTGAATACTCTAGTTTGATGGCTAATCCATTTGCTGATTGCAAAGAATCATTGGAGGACTCCAAATTAGTCTCATATATTGACATGGATGAGATTTGTGAGTATAAATTTTATTGTTCATTCGAGTACCATCTGACTATACATAAGGATACACAATTTCAAGGTATATATGATCCTTTTCCCCAAGTTAAATATGAAACTCTAATTTTCAAGATTGATAACATGCATAATTCTTTTCATGAAGAGGAATTTCAATTTTATTCTAATATTTTTGAGCACGCTCATCTATACTTCCATAATGAGCAAGTTGTAGAGAATGATCATAGTTTTTATATGTGTTATGAAAGTGAAGATGTATATTCTATTTTTCCAAGTAAGTTGATTCAGAGTGCTAATCTAATTGGTGAAACTAATGGAAGATATAATGTCAGATTACCTCATGAAAATTCAAATAAAAATCAAATTTATGACAAAGCTAAAAGTTTTGTTGAAGTTCGATGGCCTGGGGCCATTGTTTGTATAGTTTAGGAGTAGATTTTCTTGTTTTCAATAAGCTATTTGAGAGAAGTTTTTTCTTTTAAGTGTGTGGTCTACTTCTTCTAGTGATTCTAAATTCTTTTCATGTTCACAAGGGACATGCATCCCCAAAAAGAGCCACTGATAGGATTCAAAATTGCCTTCCTAATTTGAGTACCATTCCAAGCTTTTGAGCCCTTAAAGGACATTTAATGCATGTCTACTTGGCCACCCTTTTGAGGCCTAAGAGGTGTTTAAGGTTTCTAAGACCTTGCATTCAATATTTACATGTGTCCCGTGAAGATCAATTTCCATTCTAAGTCATCTTGTGAAGTTCCATTTTGAGCAATGTTCAAATCTATATTTTTTCCTAAGCGTCAAACAATGATAGGAAGCCTAGTTTGCATGTGAATATCTTATGCATGGTAATGTTTCATGAATATCTATTTTGGGAATGTTTAGGATCCATATCAAAGAAACTATATTTTAGATTTCAAGTTTTTTTGACATGTTTTGACTAAGTTTTTAATCCCTCAAAGTTGGTTGTTTATTGTTGTTATGATGATGCTAATTGTTTAGAATTCTACGAGGCCCTGTTTGACTAGTTATAACTTTGACCTAGTTATCAAAATGAGAAATTTCCTTTTGTATTGAAATATAAAGGTCAGAGGCTTGTTATGTTTATGATTTGAGCTTATGATGAATCTATTTGACTTGTTTTTTAATGCAATTCCAAATGCAGTTTATAACTTTTTACTGGTGTCAACAAGTGCAGATTGTTCGGTACCCCTATTTGAGATGTAATAACTCTAAATTTGTGATAGGTGAGATCAAATGGATTATATATTTTTGTTCCACTCCAAAAATTATTTAAGTGTGCTAGTTTGCAAGTATTGACAAATCTATCTGCACACTTTCCCAGGTCCATTCTATTTGTAAAAAATCACTTTTTTGCCACTGTTCCTAGTTCTACAAATCCAAGTAGCCCATTTTGATCACTCTCCAAATGTGTCCAATTATTTTTCATGAGCTCAAATCACAAGTCTATACTCTCCTCATGAGAGTGAACTAGTGCCTCATTTTTCATGCCCTCAAGTATCTGTTTGCCCATTTTTTGAAGCCAAATCCAAATGCACATTCATATTTTCTAACATGTTTTGTTGCAAATAATTTTGAATGAGCAACTTTGATAGTCAATATGTTTTGACCCAAAAGTCATCATAAGATGAATTTGGATAGGATGCAAGGATGCTAAAAAAAGAAGAATTATGTCATTTTCAAGGTCTAGTTGTTGGACTCAATAAGTTTTTAAAGCCAATTCCAGAGGCTTCGTGTCGTCAAATCAAAATTTGTAGATAAGTAATAAATGAGCTTTCAACAATGTTTAGGGCCCAAATTTCATTATAGTCAATACCAAATTCTTAGTGGATCAATTTGAGGTGTCAGTTATTCTAGTTTGAATTTTTTTTAGCTTGAGCTGCTTTGGGGTCAGACCAATCTACATTAGATTGATAAGAAAGATGGAGATTGGGGTGTTCAATTATCTTATAATAATTATAATCACTATGATCACTTGACATGTGTATGTGTCTCTTCAAAACCATAGACATACAAGTCTCATAGATGTCAAGATTGTTCCATTTCCTTAATCTTCTGATTGAATCAAAGTTTAAAATTTGTATCACTAATAATATGAGAGGAACTCTAAGTAAATGGGTTCAAGCCTAAAAGAGGCTTTTTGACTATGTCTTGGTTTTAATCAAAGTTTGGCACTAATTTTCCTAGAATGTCATCCACTCATATAATGACTTTAGAACAATATTTAGTATGCAAAGAACATTAACAAATAAAGTAAACATTCACAAAACAAAAACTAAATTCACATATATGCTTAGACAAGGAAAGCAAACAAGAAGTGCAAACCTCACAAGATAAAACACTCCATGCTTTCTTGATTCTGTAGATGTGTCTTTTTGCTGTGGATGTATGCTCAAGATTCTCAAAAGCTTGCTTCAATGGAGATGGGTAATGGCAAATTGGTAGCTTTGTGAGCTCTCAATTTGGCATTATAAGGGTAAGATTGATGGCTTTGGTTCTAAAAATAGCATGGTAACTTTAGCTCAAAGATTGTTGATGAAATGGCTTGGGATGGGATTCAATTTATAGGCTAAGGGGTAGAGGGATGGAGGGCTTAGATGCAAGGATGGATGAAGGCTTAAGGAGGGCTAAGATGCACTCAAAGGGGAGCACATGGATTGTGCTTGTTTAGCACCAATGGGAAGGTGACACTTGTCACAAGGAGGATGAGTGTGAGAGGGTAGGGTAAAGGGTTGGTTAAAGGCATGATGAGTGGGGTTGAGTATGTAAGAGGGATGTAAGAGGAATGAGTGTGGAAGAGGGAAGCGTGTGAAAGATGGGTCTAAGAGTCATGAGTGGGCTTGTAAGAGTCTCTTATGTTTTGTAAGAGCACTCATGACTTAGTGGTTGGGCTTTTTGAGGGGAGACTTTGGTTTGGATTAGGAAAGTCTTAAACTTGTTTAAGGAATGTGACAACATTAGGGGGTGGATTAGGCTTGGGTTTAGGATTAGATTAGGGATGTTAGAGATGTGCAAGTGGATGGCATTAATGAGGGTGGGTGAGTTAGTGGCTAAGCTTGGTTAGTATGGGTGGATGGGGTGGATTAGGCTAAATGGAGGATTAGAGATAGGTTAGGGGTTTTTGAATTTGAGGATTTCATTTATCAAATAGATTTATTTAATAAATGGGGATTTTTGGAATTAGATAGGAGAAAAGGATTTAATTGATAAATAATAGATTATTTGATTTATCAATTTAGGACTATAGATGATTAATTAAATTAATCAACTAGGGGATGACAAAGGATTAATTAAATAGAAATTTAATTAATAATGCCTTTAGAGATGGCTAAATTAGATTACCAAAGCAGTGTAATCAAATTTAGGTGTCTACAATGACAAGCAGATAAATGTGGGGAAATTTGAGATCACTATTTGAATATGTTCCTCTCTAATTTGAAACAACCACTATTGTTACATTCAATTGCTATTAGGCATCATTGTAATCAATCCAAGCCTAAATGTTCTTTCCACTTTTTAGATTTATCTAATGCAACTTTTTGCTATTCCAGTACCTCTTTGGTTTAGATTTTAAGAGATGGTTGGAATCTTCAACTAGAATGATTGTGATGTGAGTGGAAGTTTCATATTGAAGAGAGGAACATGCATCATTGAATCCATATTAAGCCACATTGTCCTATTTTGTGAGCTCCTCCTTCTTGACTCACTATTAATGTCATATGCAGTGTCTATAAGTGTAATCTTGAGAAGTAGAATGATGTCAGCTTTTAAAAACTTAGTGATGGATGATAGGGATTAAATGTGGATCAAGTGGGATTGTTTGAAGTGCCTTTTTATGCTAACTACAAAGAAAGAGGATGTCTCTATGCAGCTAGTGAAGAGACTTTCTTATACTAACCCTATTTTGATAACTTTGCATTTTTTCAGCATTAGGAAGGTTTGATCCAAACCTATTTCAATTTGTACATTAAGAGAAGATTTTGGTGAGTGAGATGTTGATGCAAAATAAAGATGATGGTGGGGGCATTTTGGAAAACCTGTTGGAAGCTACACAACATGAAGGAGAAGTTTTGTGTGAGAGAGGGATCTATCAAAAAACTTAAACATATGTAGCTAACTATCTCTATTATTGGAGTAGATCAATTCAGTAAAGAAATCTAGATGAAGAGTTGTATCCCATGATAGGAGGGTGCATTTGAAGAAAAATTGGAGGTAGAGATATTGTAAAGGGAGTAAATCACAATAGGAAGAAGCCTTCGATTCCATTAGTTCCATGCAGAGTCATTGTTTGGAGTTGAATTTGAGGAAACATAAAGAAATCCACCATATATCTAATGCCAATGACCACACACCTCCATTACCTTTAGTGCAAAGACCAATACATGTTGATTCTTCTAGCAAAGCCTCTAGACCTCACAACTATTAACACCATTGGGAACCATTTTCTTTCAATACACTTAGTCCCACATTACTTAGATGAGTAAATTTTTTCTTATTTATAACCTTCAACACTTAATACTTAACTTGCCTTAAAAGATAAGTTCATTTGGAAGCCTAGGCCTCATTGGAAGGGGCCCCACCATGGACTACTAACATAGTTTTGATAGGCATCATGAAGCATAAACCAAAGTTGAAAAGGTGATGTCAACAAATGGAAAGATGTTGCCTAGGTGCACCTTCGCACTGATAACAAGGTGGTTAGCAAAAATGGCCTTGAACATGTGAAAATTATCATTTCATAGCTTCGTAGGTGTTAATCATGGTTAAGCCCTGGAGGTTTTGATGGTGCACACTTACTTGTATCACCAATTCTCCTAGGTTAAAGTGTAACCTTGGGTTAAGCCCATGATGAAGCAAGAAACCAACATGTGGTGAGATGACAAGAGCCAAAAAATGAGGAGATGCCACATGGCAGTCAACTAGGAGGGCTGACCCAAATGGGAAAAGGGAAAAAATTTGAAAATTAATATTTTATTATTTTATTTGAAAAATTTGAATGCTCAAAGTCTATGATTGGAAAATATGGAAAATTTAATGCATTAAAAGTTTTTCTATAGTTTTTAACTATAGAGATTTTTAAATTTTTCATTTTAATGTTCTGAACTTACAATGGGGGTTTGATTTTCAAATGCATACTAGAGGGGCAATTTTTGCCAAAAATATGCAGTGCAATATACTATCAAAACTAAGAGAAGATGAATTTTCCAAATGCATACTTAGAATTTGCACAAGTATTCAATGATACACTCTATAAGTAGATTTGTGTTTTCTAAGGCATTATCAAAAAAATGGGTAGAATTCATAATTGAATATCAAAATCAATTGGAAGGAAGATATGAAAGTTTTTTGAAGCCAAAATTTGGGGGAAATGATTCTAAAATCTTTATCTTTCCTTTAGAAGTCATTTAATGGGTGTTTTTTCCCTTGCTTTGATCTTAGATCTGGCATTAAAATTAGTTACACTTTTCAATCATTTTGAAGATATTTTCAAAGTTTTCCCTAGTAGCAATGAAAATAGCTAATGTGTAGTTACAGAGAGAGAGTAGAGAGATGTTTTGTATCTATAAATGGAGATTTTGTGAGTGGACAAATGTAAGCATCTGATCTGATCCAGGATTTTTTCCTTTCTATTTAGTCTATTCTTTCTTCTTTCTCAAGTGTTGGTAGTTTTCACTGTTAAACTATTTGGTTCTAGTTTTTCTATGAGACCACATTGTTGGATCCAAAGCTATGATTCCACCATCATTCTTCAACATTACTCTTGTAATGAACAACAAGTAATAAAATACAGATAGTTCATATCTATTAGGCAGTTTTATGTTTCAATTTCATGCATCCTTTATGTATTTGTTTCAAGGAAATAAATAAAGTGCAACATCAAGTTAATCATCTATCTAAATTTTGTCTCATGTTCATGCTATTTATGATCTTCTATGATATATGTACAAGGTACATATTGTCTAGTTGCAATTTTTTTTAGATTGTATATGTTGATATTATTTTTGTGTGATTCAAGGAGTCATGTAAATTCTTATTTTATCATCATAGGATTATAGATCTCATAAAAGGATAGGCCAAGTATGAGATTCAAAAAGATACAGATGTCAAATTCACAAGGTGAACAGATAGATAAGGAAGTCCTAATGTATGGAATATATCAATGAATTTCAGGGATGTAGTGTTAGAGGTTTATGGGATTGCCCAATAGATAAGGCACTAATCAGCTATAGAATCAAAATTTTATGTTGTTCATGTCATGCTTATGTTGAGATCAACATCATTAATCAAATATATTTTCCCTTTAATGTTGAAGGAATTAAAAATTCACGCCCTTGCTTGACTTATCAAGTTCTTAGGTCATTTTATTAGCTATCTTATGTCTAAGATCTTTGCATAATTTTAAGATGATGAAGTTTTTTATGTATTTTGTTAGATTCAAGTGTACATTTTAGCACTGGTACCATATAAGTGAATTTGAGGTCCACAAACCTAGGTTTTGCAGAGCCTGAAGTAGAAGAAGGGTCTAGCCTTATAGTTGGCTTGGTATCTAGAAGAGTATGCTGTAGATGGGGAGTAGCTACCCCTAGATGTATCTTGTTCTCATTAGGGTAATTTGAAACTTTGATATTTCAAAACACTAATACATTCTTCACAATCTATGCTAGTTCTTCATTCATTGCTTGAATCCTATGATCATTCTTGTATGACTTATTTGTGCTCTTTGGTTCAACTCAAGAAATCAAGCACAGTTCCTCATGAATTCAATTTCTTATAATCACTCCTTTTCCTTTACTACCAATAATTTTTTCAATAAGACAATTCTTTTCCAAATTCCTATTAGGTGTAGGAATTTCTACCTCAACTCTCATCTCTTCTCTTGGTTCCGATCTTTGTTCAACAATGTGCAAATCATTGTTGGTCTCAAAGAAAAATTTGACATTCTCATGATTAGTCTTTGGATAAGCCTATTTATTATAATCATCAATAATAGTTACTAAAATTATTTCTTCTAATACTTCCTCCTTCTCAATTAGTTCAAGCTAATTATCTTTATCGTAACTATCATTCAAGAATCTTTCCATACTTTCTTTAAATTTTTCATCATCATTAGAAAATGGATTCTTTCTAGCTTTCCATACTCTCTTAGGACATCTAGATGAAAAATAACCAAATTCTTGACATGTCCAACAAAAAATATTTTTAATACCTTTTGACTCTCTTCTCATAAGCAAAGAAATTCCTTCTTTGATATTCTTGTCTTCTTTGGATCTAGAGTTGTCTTTACTTGTACTTGTATTAGTAGGTTTATTCTTTTGTATGCAAGAAAGAGATTCTATATCTAGAAACTCAATCTTCTCTTTTTTACATAATTTTGATATCTCACCAAGGAATTCCATCTTCTAAATGTCAAAATTAACTCCATGACATTTAGGATTTTCTCTTTTGAAGTCACCCACCATTGATCTCCCAAAATAATTAAGATTTTTTTTCAAGGATCTAATACTCTGATACTAATTATTAGATAGTAAAGTCCACCAAGATAAATGGGGGGGTGGGGGGAGAGAGGGGTGAATCTGTTATCTAATTATTAAAACACTTATTAACCTTATTAATCCTTAAACATGTGAACAATATAGTTAATAACCATAGCAAGATACTCATACATAATAATGCTATGTATGTTAACTAGAGAAACCATTGATTAAAGGGAAAATCTAGGTGGGGATGGTATCCACAAAATCTTGTACTAATAAAAATGTTCCTTCTATGAGGATAAAATTTTTTAGGAGCCAATGAAATATAATTAGTACATATCAATCCCTACTAGGAGACTCTGAATCTGTGTTAGGAGATCATAACCCTATTAGGAGTTGTAGAAGGTAGATGGATTCACTATCCAAATAGCTTATGGGGAAAGAAAATGGAACTTATTGTCCTACTTGTCTCTATATTATGCCTTGTAGAATAATATAAAAGTATAGCTTCTTCTCTATCCTCTGATTGAACCAAACCTCTTTTGATCTTGATACCGAATCATTAACTTTGTATCGAATAATCCCTTGTCCTTTATAGATATGAAATTTGGCATATCTTATGATAGGACTAATGTAAGATAATTCATTACATATATAGTTCCCTACATACCTTTCTTGATTAGTTTGAGGTGGTGTGATTACCTTCTCCATTGGATTGGGTGATCTTAACTTAATTTTTTTTGGAAGTTTAATTGGGAAACTAAGATGTTGAGAGGGCAAGGGAGAATGAATTAGGATCTATAAAATTTTATCCCTCAAAAAATATTTACTGCATTCACCATATTGATCTTCTCATATCTAGTTTATGCATAACATAATTTGTAAAATCAAATGTTGAAATAAATAGATTGAACTATCAATCACACCCATGCAATGTAAACACTTCACACAAAACATTTGGTTACCTAGTAAACCTCAAAGTTGAAGGCATAACTCTGATGAGGATGACATCTAGAAATCTTCACTACTGCAATAACAAAGTTAACTTGTTAGGGTTATAATTATGATCACTTCTTATGATCTACCCTATGAGGTTTCTACCCTACTAAATGCATTTAAGACTACTAGGTCTTACCGTGTTAAAGGATTTTATGTTAGAAATGCGGAATACAAAGATGGGGGGTGAATTAGTATTCTACAAAATTTTGTTGCCAACCAGATATTATCTATTACTTTGAACCATGCATAACAAAGTAAACAAATAATTCTAAATAGTAATAATAACCATGCATAAAGATAACTGATAAAACCATGTTTTGTTAACTAGGGAAACCCTAGCCAAGAGAAATCCCTAGTGGAAATTATGGCCACAAAGATATATTGATATATATGTTCCTTGTTAGAGGATGGACCCTATTAGGGTTTTATAAAAGAATTAAATACATAGAAGTCCCTATTAGGAGACTTTGAATCCCTATCGGGAGATTCCAACCCTATTAGGAGTTATAGTACAATGGATGCAAGAAGAGCTCACTGCCCAAACATGCACTTCCAATTACAAGAAGGGCTCACTACCTAAAAATGTAATTAATCCTCAAGTATATAGTTTTTTTACCTTCTTTCTAGATGATCTCTAATTTTATCTTGATCTAAGATCACATAATTGCTTCTACATATGATACAAAACTTCCCATTCGCATATAACATTACTTCGCATTTAATTCACATAATTTGCACATCACTTCCAAATGACTTCACAAGATGTCTTTGCATAAATACCATGCCTTTCAAAAATTGTTGCTAGGTTAGCTAGGACCAAACTAAACTTTCCAACTTAGAGAAAACATCAAGGATGTCAACCCTGATTGGTCAAGTAATTATTTTGTAAAAAAAATAATTCCTTTACCTTTCATTCTAATGTCCTATACATCTTAATTATCATTCTTTCGTACTATCCATACTGATGTCTAAGGTTATACACATCATTTTCAAATGTGTACTATCTCCATCTAGGCTTTCTAGTC
Source organism: Cupressus sempervirens (assembly GCA_028749045.1). Classification (NCBI taxonomy): domain Eukaryota; kingdom Viridiplantae; phylum Streptophyta; class Pinopsida; order Cupressales; family Cupressaceae; genus Cupressus; species Cupressus sempervirens. Next base: position 1,029,497,237 of record CM053787.1, on the reverse strand, counting down.
ATAATATGATGTCAAAAACATTTTCATATAAAACAATGTATTGATGTAAACTATTTGCATACTTGGACAATTTTATGAGTACCAAAAGATAAGTATCTTTATTTTTGAGGTTTTCTACAACATATACATCATGTTTTTCCAAATTAATAACAACAATTACATCACTACATATAGCCAATTGTCAAAAATATCCCCCTTTGGCTTTGATGGCAATAATGTTGGGAAAATTTACTAAGTGACAAAAACTTTATCAAAACTTACAATACTTATCATCTATTACATTACATATACTTCACATTAAAAATACTCCCCCTTTCAATATGATTACTACACAATTTTCTTCTACAAATTCTCCTCCTTTGGCATCAATGACAAAGGTTGGAATGTTAAAAACTATCAAAAAGTGTTGTCTATTTGCTGTCAAAAAAATTTCAAACACTGTCAAATTTTTTGATTGGCTATCTCAAGTTGCTATTATCTTCATACAATCATCAAAGATTTCCTTTAAACTATTCATACCTTTCTGCCATCTATCCTTTCTTTCTCTAGTAGTAGTGAGCATTGTGCATAAGGCATATGATGCAATCTCAACTGCATTAAGGTTAGAGTAGGTGAAATTGGCATAAGTGTCCTTTACTTTGAAACATTCTTCCAATTGTCCCTCAATGGCTGATATCTTCAGAGCAATAGATTCTCTAAATTTTGGTAGTCTTCTCAAAAAAATTATTTTTCAAGTTGTAGTTTCCTGATTTTTGTGTGAACACCAACAACTTTTCCTTCAAACTCATCAACTCTGCAAGAGGGTTGCTCTATCTAACTAGCTAGAACTTCTAGCTTACTTAAGTTCACTTGAATCTTGTTATCCAAATATTTGGTCAGCTTATGAGATGAAGTAAATTTGATGTATAGTACCTTACCAACTTGTTGACATCTTTAGAGTTCCTTGATACAAGCATCAAGACTTAGGAAATCACTCTGAATGTTTTGACAAATGGTGCTAAAAAGACTAGCATCATGTGAAATTTGAGCCTTGGACTCAAAAAAATTCAACAAATTTGTAAACTCATCATCAAATGGTTTTTCAACTTGTTGAGCTCTTTATTTAGGGTTTACTTTTGTGTGTTTGGCTATGATGGTGTTGTTGTTAGAATTGCTTTAGAATAACTGAGAGGGGCCGATGAATTAGTTATTCAAGGTCCAAATGTCCTATTCAAACTTTTCACTAAGTATAGTGAGCCCATTCAACTTATTGTTCATCCAAACTTTAACTTTTCTAATCAGTAGGTTACTATAAATCAACATGCAAGCATAATACATAAGAAATCAACACATGACACATTGATTTATCTAGAAACCCAATTTGGGAAAAACCACTAGTAACATGCTACTCAATTCTCACTCTTATAAAGTGATGCCCTATGAAAGGCCTACCCTGTTAAAGGCTTACATCACAGTATCAAATGTGACCTTGTTAGAAGATTTAACCACCCTTTTAGAAGTCAGCCTAGTTAGAGGACTTCAGAACATTCACTTGGAATGCCACCCTATTAAAGGATTTACAAATGGCTATTAAAACAACCTAAGTCCATAGGATTTTCAGATCTAATAAAATTGCTAGAGAGTATTAGAAAATCTTTGAACTAACTACAACATACAACTTATCTTGCAAATCTCAGATCACTTCTCATCTCATACCCTTACCTAGCCTTCAATCTCTGCAATTCTGATAGCTTGCTTTCCTTTCAAGCTTAGTCTCCTTGAGTCACTATGCTTAATGTACCAGTGCAATCATCTATTCATGACCACTTTTAGAAGTATAGCCTCTATGTTCTTCCTTCTCCTAGATGTCACCTCCTTGACACCCTTCTAACCACTTCACAAGTCTGGCTTTTCAGTAGCAACAGTATCAGGAGCTCTTTGCTTCTTGGTCTATGAATCCTTAAATAGAAGTCTTGAAGTTCCTTTTCCTACTCAATTCTTCCATTCTTTTATTTCAATTTGTATGGATTAGGTAGGATTGATTGAATCTAACCCAAATTTTTGTTTCCTCTAGAAACTTCTTGAATAATCCTTTAGAATTTACACAAAAATGGTTTACATAGGATTTTGTGCCACCAGCTCATCATCCTTATCCTCCAACTCATTGAAAAAATTCAATGTAACCACTATGTCAGCTTAGATTTGGTGAATCTTCATCATTTGAAATAATGCAATAGCTCATCACTATTGAAATACTGGTGCTCAGCACATACTATGTTACTTGGCATGAACTGTGTTTTTCTTGATGCTTGGCACCTGAATATCACTCGACATTAACTAATAATTTTCTAATTCTCTACACCTGATCTTCACTTGCCACTTGAAGATCACTTGACACACACTAGAATTTTCTATTACTCGACTCCTACAAAGAATTTTCTTGGCTTCAACTAACTTGCTTAGCACCCACTAGGGATCTTAGTTCAAGCTTTGCAATCAACCTTGTTACAACTTCTTCCTCCAATGTGTCAAAGTGTGACCAACCTCTATATTTTGAGTATGCTATCAATACATCATTTAACCATTGTCTTAACTATTCCTTGCACTTCATTACAACATCATAACTCAACCATTTCCTTAGGTGTTCTTGTTACATCTTGTTCATTGAATCCTCTTCATCAATCAACTAAGTGATAGTACTTGGATTTTATAATCAAATGTCATTCCTAAATTTGAAATCAATGAAAAAACAATGATTGAAAAAAATTCCCTTAACAACAATCTTCCTTCTTTCCAACAATATCCCTCTTTGATCTTCAACAATGAGCTTTTCAATCAAATTTCCAATAGTTGTGCAATTTGTCAGTCATGTCCATTAATGCTCTCTATAGACTCTTGACTTTTATGTTCTTTTCAATCAATTTTGTCAAGGATGAGATCAAATTAGACTAATCTTCATCATCACCTATAAGGTTAGGAAGATATGTAGGAGTGGATGAGGTAGATGCTTTCACCTCATCTTCCTCTTGTTTCTTCTCTACTACCTTCTTTAAATTTATCTCTTCTTCTTCCTTCTCCTCTCTTTCTTTTCCTTCTTTTTATTTCTTTTCTTCTTCCAAATTATTCTCTTTTTATTCTTCTCTCCTCCTTTCTTCTTCTTTCTACTTCTTTTCCTCTTCAAGAAATTTCAGCTTGGCTTCTTCACTATTCTTCTTTTCTTCTTCTAACTTCCTTTTCTCTTCTTCAATCAATCTCAACTAATCCTGAATATCTTTAGAATGGGGCTATGTTGATCATAATTTACAAAAGGATTATCATCAATGTTTAGTGTAACACTTGTTTGATCGATTTTCATAGTATCACCACTTAATAATACTTCCAAAGTTTTCTTTATTGTGGTAGGAGTTCCCTCTACCTTAATCATCATTTTATTGATAACTGCAACAATTTCACTTCTTATTAGATTCTTATCACCACCCATAAATAGAATTGGCCTCATTTTGTTTTGTAGATAGGGTGCTAGATTTCCAATCATTTTGTTTAATTATTCTTCATCTTCAGTCTTGCACATAGTTCTTATCATCAATTTTTGAAGTTCCATTTCTTCTTCCCAAATTGATGCCTTCTTTTCTATAAGTTTATCATAGACTTTGTGATTGAAAAACCTTTAATGTCTTCAAGTTTCAAGTTATTAAGAATCATATATCTCATAGTAGAGATATCAATATGTTCTTTCTCAATGTCATTGTACAAATCAAAGAAATTATTCATCTACACAAAGTTCCCTTCATTAACAATGGCTTTGTTAATCTTCTCTATCTTTTTTTCCCAGAGTTGCCTTGTGTTGTGGTTTCACAATGCACACTCCATTTTTCCAAGAAATGGTGACCCCTACTTTATTTTTTAGCTTTATGGATCCCAAGTCTAGTGTCTAAATTCTTTTTTAAGGGTTATGCTTTTGGTTCTTTTCCTAATCTAGGTCCCAGCCTAAAAACCTAGATTTTGAAAACCATCATCTAAGGGAGAAAGTCATTTTTGCAAGTAAAAATGCAAACCTAGCACACCTCACCAAGTGTGCTAGTGTGCCAAGACAATGAGGAATGCATTTCCCTCTTGGAAATTTGTAGGAGCACAGCTATGCACCTCTAAGAGGTGCGCTAAGTCATAGATCTATAATACCTAGGACCCTCCCCCTTCCTCCTTACCTTATTTTTGCTCCAAGTCTTTGTCACCCACAACTATTCAACTCCTCAGGTGTGCTACTGCACTTGGTCTCCCCTTTGCCCCCAATAAAAAATCCTACAAGGTGTGCTATCTACACACCTTGTTTTAAAAACTTTTTAAAAAATACTAAAAGAAAAAAAACAAACAAAAAAAAGACATTTAAGAACTTAAAACTAACATGTCCTTAGGGATAGGTGTACAACTATGCACCTTTGCATAGAATTAAACCCCCTTCTTGAGTAGTAAGGGTGCATATATAGCACATCCTATGAGGTGCCCTCGATGTACACCCTTCCTAGAGTTGGTGTATAGGTAAAGCACACCTAGTGCACCTCTGAGGTGTGACAGGTGCACTCTTTTTTGACTTTTAGAGGGTTTTTAGTGGTTTTTTAGATGTTTTAATAGTATTTGACGGTTGAGGCTTCTAGGTTGTATTTTTATCATTATTAGGGTTTATCTTTTGATTTTTATTTGTCTAAAAACTGATGGATCTTGATTTTGTGTAGATTCAATGGCTTCTTCATCATCCTCCCTTGCTACAAAGATGGTCCCAAAACAAGTAATTTTCAAGTTTCAAGGTGTTCTAGCAAAGTCATGTTTCCAAGATGAGTATTCAAAGATCCAAGACACTAAACTTGGCCATACTGATTGGAACACATTCCTAGTGTTGTGCAACAAACCTACAGAGAGCTCCGCATTGATATATGCTCTTATCTAATTAGGACTAGTTAATGCAACATCACACCCAGTATTGGTAAAATCATTGGAGTTGATCATGGCACTGGTGGAAAACTATGTCTCTAAGGAAAGGGTCATAAAGAGTATAACTAGAGAGATCATACTAGATCTCCAACTCTAGAGAAGGTATTTCATTTCCTCAGAGCATATTGGTTTATTAGATTAACCTATCACCAGGCAGAAAGATGGTACAAGGAACATGTAGAGGAAGTGTCTAAAATCATCTAGTCCTCATTCATCATTGAGAAGACTCCTCTGGGGTGTAAAGTTGGCAAAGTGGATATGAAAAATGCCTATATGAAGATATTAGATATTCTTTACTACTCTTGAGTAGATTCATGGGGTTACGGACATTGGGACACCTGAACATATGGATGGTGCATTTCAGTGAGACTATCAAAATAATGAACTTGCCAATTTATTGGGCTTCAATTTTTAGTGACAACTTGGATGAGCAGTTGGCGACAATCAAGAAAAACTATAAAATCTATATGACCTCCTATTTGGTGTACCTATTAGTAGCAAGGGTAATAGATTATCAAGGACTATTCAAAAAGGGTAGCATGCAAGATGCAAATGCATGGCCCTATATAGTATATGCCTAGTTGGTGAAGAATTTTTTTTTAGAGCATAACAAGGAATATAGGATAGTGAATGATGCTTTTATTTTCATGATTATCTAGTTCATTGAAGGGGATTATGCAAAAAAGATGTCAGATGAGGCAGTGACAAATATTTTAGAAGTTGGTTCCTATTACATCCAATTTCAGACATTTACTTATTTGATAGTAGTAGGAGTGACTATCAATCCCAAGAAGCTCCCTAGGTATCCAAGTGATAGGCTTATAATTTTGGAGATCACTCAACAAATATTTTATTTATATGATAGAGTAATGAAGAAACACAAGATAACCTAGGTGTGGCCCATTACTATAAGACCATTTAGTATGGTCTAGAGATAGGATATTCCATCTTTTGAGTCTAAGTGGGATCAATATCCCTTACATGAATATAACTCTCATTGTCCTTATTTTGATAACATTGGAAGAGTGCAATATTTAGCAAGCAAAACATTCCAACATGAAGATGCAATAGATGACTATGATATCCTTTAAAGGGATTATTGTAGGATGACTCTCTATTTGGAAAGAAGTTCTTTGAAGATAAAGGTTCCTTTAAAGTTAGTACAACAAGATACCAAGGATGTCCTTGATCCATTGTATAATAGAGACAAGATTTTTTATCAACCCATTATGAATGCGGAGATTGATAAGGAATAAAACTCATATATTAATCACAAGGCTAGGCACGTCATCAATTTGACCAAGGATTGGATCAAATAAACTTTCAAATTGGATCCAATTCCTCAAGAGGTAGTTTTCCATGCTACAACCCACCCAAAAAGAGGTAGAGGAGCCAGGGTAATAGTGCCCACTTTTACAGCTAAGTCCCCAGTGAGGTCAGAAATAGTTCACCAACTTGATTGAGAAATTAGATATTATAGGGCTCAAAAGGGTAAAGAAAAGAGGAAGAGAACTTCTCCCTAAAAAATTGAACCAAAAGAAGAACCAACTCAAGCATCACCACAACAAGGTGTAGAAAATGTATAAGGATTAGAGAATGTGTAAGCTACACAAACCCAGGATAATCCTCAAGTGCCACCACTACATCAAGGGCAAGGAGGGATTGAAATAGAAGTACAAGAAGTATCTACACCTACTCAAGAGGTAAAAGCTTCCCCATCCATTCCTAAGAGAAGAAAGATAAAAAAATTTGATCAAAAGGAGACAAAAGGTGATTAGAAGATTTAGTCATTTTCTATTAGTCCCTGAGGTTATCCTAGAAGGAGAAGAAGAAGAGGGTGATAAAGACAAAGAAGATAACCTTCCTTTGAGTCAAAGGACTCACCTTGTTAGGGACATAGAGTTAGAGCTCCACCATTACACCATGAGACATTCCCACATAGCTTATTAAGTCTACAACTTCTAAGGATGAGATGCAACAGTGGATTGATGAGAAGGAGGGTGAAGGGGTTGATGTCTTTCAGTTGTAAAATTTTGTATTTATATCTGTTGGAACTAAACTACTAGGAGATAAGATAAGGGATACTCCAACTAATCAACCTCAATAGGATAATTGAAATTAGTTTCCATCTCAGCCACAAGGACCCAAAGTACCTCCACTATATCCAAATCAAGCTACATTTTGTGTTGATAAAGGTTCAACTACTCCTCTTCCTCTAAGTAATGTAGAAGAATGGGTCTAAGTGGAATAGGAGGAAGAGGCACAAAAAATGCCCACTGATGAAGTGTTAGAAGAAGAGAAAATATGTGAGAAACCTTAATAGACTTCCCAAGACATAGAGGTGTGAACTATGGACTCAATGGATACAAAGACTCTTGATGTCAATCTCTCACAAAAGGAGAATACTCTGAAGTGAAGTGATAAGGGGAAAAGCATAGTAGAGATAACTCATTTGTCATCGAAATGTAATGAGCCTAGTTGGCTCACTCTAAAACTATGTTGAGAAATCTTTTTTTTTTGTAAGTTTTATAATTTTTTGGTGTTTTGAAATTATATGTTTGTTTGGTTTTTTCAAATATATTAAAATCTTGAAAAACAAAACTTCAAATAAAGATTAATATGAAATACTAGCTCAACAATTCAACTTCAATTAACCAAATTTGCAATTATTATAATGCAAGAAATATAAACAACTTTATAAGTTTCCAGAAGTAAACATGCTTTGTCTATATATATTATACTATGCTAGAATAATCTTTGTCTTCACTATTGCTGTAGGTACTTATATTGCCATATCATTGATCCTTTCACCACAACAGTCAATGGTTAATATATATAAGTATGAAAGGTCATGCTCACATAGGGACATGACCCTTACATGATCATGACTAATTCAAACTAAATGATAATACCACCCAATGATAATAGATATCAAAACATAAACTATCGTGACCATTGAATACATGGTCCATTGTAATGAATGGTCGATTACCATTATTAATATGTAATCCATATTTATCAATGGTATTGACTACCATTGACCATGATGACCAATATAGCATCTGACACGATTCAAATAACATGAGTCTCTTCTTAATCATCAATTGACCTAATCATTGGGTAAGGAATACATCAATCTGCTTAATGTGGAGTATAGTATGTTCATTTATAATGTATATAATGATTTAATAAATAAGTAAATTATATGCTTTGGATTAATTACACTATTTTTATTAATTTTATATTATAATGATTTAAAAATAATTATTTAATTTATTATGATCATTATTTTAATTTATATATAAATTGATATTATTAGTTAATTATTTTTATCATCATTATTATTTGTTTAATTATTATTATTATTTCTTTTTATTTAATGTTTTATCAATCGATATAATATCATATCCATTTGATATAGGATAAAAATAAATGATATATATATATATATACATATATATATTTAATATTTGTTTATTTTACTTTATCAATGTAATCATAATTATAAATTATATTTATTGATTTATTTATCTTATATTAACTTTATTATTATAAAAATTGATCTTTGAAATGGGGACACTACACAAAAGGTAAATCTCTGATGGAACATACTCCAAGATGGTTAAGGAAAGAGGTGTTTAGAAACAAAAGGTAGTGATATAATACTGAGGAAGAGGGGATGAGAGAATTGATTGAAGCAATCAGGGACCCTAAGTCACCTCGAAAAGATGCACAAACATTGGCCTTTGTGATGAGTGATCAGAATTGGGACTTGTTTTCTCATGTTACTATCCCTCCTCTACTTGTAGATATCAAGGAATTGACTCTAAAAAATTATCAAATTAGGGAGTTTATGCATGGTGAACCCATGTTAGACATGACTAGGTTAATGGTGACAACTTGAATTAAAGAAGTGTTTAAGAACTTAGACTAGGATGATACAGAATTGATAACACTTTGGAATTAGAATGAGATCCTAAAGGGATATCTCAATGAAGTAGTTGGTCCATTAGATCCTAAAAATCCTAAGGAGACTTTGAATGTGGCACCAAAGAAAATGGATAAGGAGATTGTATAGTTAGATTCATTTTTGAAGGCTTGTTAGTAATGGCAAGAAATTTTTAAAGAAAAAGGTGTGTAGATTATACAAGGAAATCTTAAACTACTACACCATATGTAGGATAATGTAGATAAGCTGGTGGCCATTTTGAACCAGGATTTTGGGTTAATGGATGAATTACATACCTAGGGAAAAGACCTAAAAGCACTATAGTCAATCAAGGGTCAAAGATATAAGATGTTAATGGAGGTATATGTAGTAGAAGAGTTAGATAAAATTGATGATTGGATAGAGTAGATTTTGGATGGTAATAAGGTAATGGAAACATTACATGTGGAAATTCATAAGCTCAAGGATCAAACCCAATCAAAATTTTTGGAGGCACAGAAACATTATAGTGATGCATGATTAGATATTGATGACTATAGAAGTAGTTGTTGAATAGTTTTGGAAGAATTTTTAAGAATCTTCTAATGATGATGATATTAGACAATCATTTAGGATTAAAGAAGCATTACTAGACTTGGATGTGAAATTGGGAGATTTTGTAGAGACTTGCATCAAGGTGGGAAATTATAGACAGAAAGTGAAGGAAAAATATGAAGCTTTATATTTTCCAGATGTAGCCCAAGTCATGGAGATTATTGAGAAATTCAAGAGAAAATACAAATGCATAGCTCTGGTATAAAGGGGAACACAACCTAGAAGCTAGAATTTCAGTTTTGACACTTCATGAAATTTTGCATTTTTTGAACCTGCTTCCAAGGTGTGCAGGTGCACTATTTCTAAGGAGCACCTTTTTTAGAGGTTTGGTAGAATTTTTTGAAGAATATAGAGATGCAACAATAGTTACATGTTGATTCTAAATTTAGAGCTTTCCATGCATCAAAAATTCATTCCAATGAAAATTTAACTCCTACAAACACCTAGTGAAGATGGAGCTTCTATTTTTGGCACTTCCAAAATCTACTACATCATCTAATGGATTAATTCTTCTTATTTTATCATTTTTTCTTTGTTTTAAGACATGTAAAGGCTCATACATCAATTTAATGATATAAATATGTATGGAGTCCTACTAAGTACTAGTCAGAGAGTTAGTTTGTACATAAATAGATTTGTTTTATTAGTTTAGAAGCATATGTTTGCATAAAGATATCTCTCACTCTCAGCACAAATTGAGGAGAATATTTCTTATAAATTTAGGAATGTAATATATATTCTAAGCTATTATTTTGATGCAATAATATATGCTATTGGTGCTTGCATTTCAAGTGTAGTGATTCTTTCCTAAGTGTGTTATATTTTGTGAATGTATGTTCATGGAATGTAATTAAACCAATAGTTTCAATGTGTTATTTTGATTGTGCGATCTTTTAATTCTAGTGTTTCCTACATTTCTACAATTTCTACTAGCATGCTTAGTTCAAGAAGAGATCATCCATATTGTTCCTACATAGTTTTTTGTCTTGCATGAGCGCACTTTCTATAGCCTTGCGATTTGATGAAAGGTGAAACATCTTACAGTTACTAAATTCCCATTGATGATTTCATCAATGGAATTAAGGGAGTGTTTCTCCTATTTTTATTAGTTTCCTGCTAATCTTTTCAAAGGCTTAACTCATAGACATGTTGTTTCTATAGCTTATGTCAGTTAGGATTTTACTTTTTATGTTATTTGCTTAAACATCTTGTTACCCTATCTTCATTATTTTCTTTACTAACCCTTGGTTAAATTAGGAATTCATATAGATGTAGTGTTAGATTACACTCATTTAAAAAAAAAATTACCAAAAAAATTATCTCTTTTGTTGGTTAATTTTGAAACAACAAGCAGATTCAAAATCTTATCTGAATTATTTGAACCAAAAAAGGCCTTCCTATGAACAAATACATTTTTTTTACTAAGTGGATCCCAATAGGTTGCAAGATCACCCAAAACCTTGGAGTTAATCCAAAATTATCTTTTCAAGAGAGGAGTTCAAAAGGATTCCTGTCATTAAGCACCATGCAAAATGATAGCTCAACACCTTGTTTTACCTATTGGCTACTTGGAAACAATAACCTTCTTTGGCTATTTATATTCTTGTTCCTCTTCTTATTCTTCATCACTGGAGTCTTCAATTATCTTCTTTCCTTTCTTTGGTCTAGTAGCTTGCAACTTCAATATTTTTGACTACCTTTTAGATCCACTTGGTTTCTCAGTTGATACAAAAACATATGGGATGCTTTGTTCTATAGGAGATTCTACAATGGATACACCAAATTCTTGGCCAACTAATAGAGATGTCACATACATTAGACCTTGTTCACTAGTTTACTTTAGTTTGGAGATTATTTGTCTAACTATCTGTGATTCTTCTTCTAACATACCGACATCATATAGTGCTTCTTTCATTATAATTGCAATCTTCTTATGAGATGCTTTCTCTAATGATTCTTGGTAAGCTCACTAAGTTATCTCCTCATACATTCCAAATCTATATGATGCTTGATCTATTTTGGATTTCAACATTAAATCAATATAACCAATATCTATGTCATCACTTAACTTAGAGTCTAAGGGCTCAAGAAATGTTTCCCAAGGTTCTACTACTCTAATATAAGTTACATTTATATCCACCATAAAACATATATATCATTCTTAAATTTGTCAACAATTTTAGGAGAAATTTTGAATCTCTATTTCATCTTATTCTAAAATGTCCTCATAATTAGATTTCCATTGTCCAAGATTTATAATATTAGTAATTGGTAGAAATAGAAATCTCTTAAGTGCATGAAAGAAAATATGATTAATCAAAGACTAGAATTTGAATACACCATTCTTAGTTCTCTTAATCTTCTCCAAATTCTCAAGGAGTTGTACTCTTAGAATCTCACTTAGATTTACTTGGTCTTTCTCAATGAAAATCTTATAGGTTGCATAGATAAAACTTGATAACAACTCATCACTATTAGAACTTGCACAAATAGAATATGCAATGGTGATGCTCAAGAATCTTGCATCATGTTGTCTGATGGTGCTGATCACCATTTCCTTACCATTATAAAATCCTTTGTATAACTTTCAACCTTTTTCTTAACAAATTTCTCACTGATAGGTACACTGGCTTATTTTCTAAGACCAGAAACCTCATGAATAAGGTTGGCAAAGATGTCAACTACATTTTTTCCCATTTTAATGTTTCCATTATGAATTATACTTAGTATGACTTGAGTCCACTCTTCGGTATCAAGTTCATGCTAAAAGTAATATATGGCTAAGTCTAAATCCTTCATATGCTCATATCTAGGCTTAATAGTCATATCATGATTGGAAACAATTTCCATATCTTTGTTCATGAATTCTCATCCAATATTTTCAAATTTACTAAAGAAGTAGCTTCCTACATATTCCTAGTAAACTATGTTGCCCAGAGTAATTGATAAAGCCAAATTAGGGTTTTTCTCTAAGGGTTTCATAGGAACAACCTTCAATTTGGGTATCTCAACATTCTCAACTTTCTAAACTACTTACATATCCATGATTACACCAAATAGAATTTTATCGAAGAATTTATGTGCTAAAAATGATAAGATATCTTTTTTGAAGTAGGGTTTTTCTCAAAATTACTTTGTAAATTTTCTTAAGGGGCTTAAGCTTTTGAGATTATGTCAATGTGGAAATAATCAAGTTCATAATCTATTTATTTAGATAGATCTTGCATTAATTGCTTACTTTTCCACATAAAAAAAGCTATTAATTTCATTCTGAAATCAAGTATCTACTCAAGATCTTCTGTCTAATCTTTAAATCCTATTTGAGGTTCATCATAGCTTCCTTTCATCATGAAAATTCTCCAGAAAACTTTTATCCATGAAATTTTCTATAAAAACATAGATTTCATCATTTTTCATAGAATAAACTTTCTCTGTTATAATAGTAACTCTTATTTCCTTTCTAACTTCTTTAAATAAGCTCCAAATTGCAAGCAAGCTTAGCTACAATCAAAACTCATCAAGATACATCTTCTCTTGATCTGGCTACTAATAGTGTGATCTCTAAATGAAGTTTCAAATTTTGGTGCTATGAACAAACTTAATTCAACTTAGTTGAATCAAACTTGATTTCTAACCTCAATTTTCATGTCTTAGCATCATCCAAATTTTCCTCAGAAATATTTAACCCCTTTACAAATGCCTCATCAAGTTCTTACTACATTTTTTTTATCATCATTGTCTTTTTTAGTTCTAAAGTTACTTTCATGATTCCTTCTGTCATTTTTGAAGTTTATTTCTTCCATTGTTTCTTCTATTTCTAAAGTTCCTTTCATGATTCCTTTTGTCATTTCTAAAGTTCCTTCGATTGTTTCTTCTATCCATTCTATAGTACTTTTTTGTATGTTTAAATTTATTTCATAACTAACATACTGGGGTTCTTCTAGGATTCTTTTAATCAATAGGTGCTTGAAAATTTTGGGCTATGTGTCCAAATTTGTTACACTTATAACACATGATATGTTTTCTTTCTTCATAAGGTCTTCTTTCTCTTCATGTCCTTTCATTAGATCTTCTTTTATTTGTAGGGTTAGTTTTTCCAAACATTCTACTATTTTGTCTATCATTATCATATTTAGGTTTCTTACAATCAATTACTTTATTACTAATACCATGACAGTTATGACAATAAAAGTTTGTAACATGATTAAATGACTTAGTTGTACAATCTCTTTTCATATGACTTATTTCATTACATGAAAATACTAACCTCAAGATTCATATGTAGTTTCCTTAGGAGATTCCAGTTTCTTAGGTTCATCTAATTTCTTAATTTCCTTCTTTTGTCCAACTTCTTTGGATTTAGCAGAAGATTGACTACATTCAATCTTATCATCAGATTTATCTTTCTCTTTCAAATATGATCTATGTTTGTAATACCCAAAATTGGTACATTGCCATATTAACCAATTATGGTCTATTCAATCATTCCTAAGTCCTATTTTACTAGGCAATTCTAATTATCACTACTTAACCTAAGTGTCAGATGTAGAAAATCATAATCTACATTAATCAAACTCTTTACTTAATTCCCAAGTATCAACTCAAATTAGCTACATTAACCCTATTAATTAAGTTTAATTTAATTTAATTAAAATTACCTCTTTAGCTAATATGAAAAGGAATTAAACATATCTAATTTAATAAGATAATGTCCTTATTTATTTATTGAGTTTAATTATTCAATTAATTAAAAATATACATTTATGAGGTCATATCTATTGATAGTAGATTGAAGAAGATTATTAAAGAGGGAGATTATTGAGAACATACAAGTATGATCAATATGTTTTAATCATTGTTTTGTCTCTAATGTCAAACCTATTATTTTCTAGTAAGATGACTACTTATATGATTTAAGTACTATCACTTATTTGATTGATGAAGAGGATTTGATCAAAAGATGTAACAATAGCACCTAGAGGAAAGGTTGAGTTATGATTATGTAAAGGAGTAGAAGAATCAATTAAGATAGTGATAACATGATGTATTGATAATCTACTTAAGGTTACAATGATTGGTTACACTAGGAAAGTTTAGAAGAACAAGTTAAACAAAGTTTTTTTGCCAAGCTTGATCGAGTGGATAGTAGGTGCCAAGTAAAGTTAATGCAAGCTAAGCAAAAATTAGTTGGATCCAAGCAAAAGTTTATACTAGTGTATGTCAAGAAAAATAGTGGATGTCAGGTAAAGTTTAGTTTATGTCGAGCACTAATAAACTTTAGTTTGTGCCAAGTAATTTTTTTGAGGATGCTAAACAATGTAGTATGTGTCAAGCATCAAAAATCAGATAATGTTGAGCCGCTGCATTATTTGCAAGATTGTGAATTCAATGGATATGAGCTGACAAGTTTATTTTCTTGGATTGTGTGATCCAAGTGGAAGATAAGATTGATGAGCTAGTGGCACAAAATTTAAGTTAAAGCATTTTGAGGTCAATTCAAAGAGGATTCAAGGAGAATTTTCTAGAAGAGATATGGAAAATGGGGTAGATTTGTTGAATCCTACCTAATCTATGCTAATCCTAAATTGGATAATGGAGAATGAGTGAAAAAAGATCTTAATTTCCTATTTATAGGAATAGTTGGTAAGAAGAAAAGTTTTTCATGTGTGAGAACCTAAGAAAGACAAGTAGTCAAGGGTTTTTCTTCATCAATTGACCTAAGAGAAGAGTCTACAATGGCATATTAAGAAAGAAGGCTTAATGGTATGAATGCTTTAAGGGTGAACAAGCTATCAAAGTTGAAATGCATGAAGGCCAAGCATAATGAAGGACTCAAATAGAGATCTATAATCTACATATGAATTTGTAAGTTGTTATTAGATCAAGCCTTACTATTACTCTCTAATAATTGTATAAGTCCAGGGTAAATCCTTTGGATTAAGGTTGACCTAACAGTCATTTGTAAATCCTTTAACTGAGTGACATTACAAGCGAATGATCTAAAGTCCTCTAACAAGGATCACTCTTAACAAGGTGATTGAAATCTTTTAATAATGTCACATTTACCAGTGTTTATTGTAACATTTAACAAGTTTGGTCTTTCACAAGGCATCACTTCAGAAGAGTTAAAAAGGGTAGCAAGTTGATTTAATAGTAACCTACAAGTTTTAAGTGATTGTATAATCTTATAGATGCATGCATTATTGATACATGTTTTATGGGTTCACTAAGATGTGAAAAGTTTTATTTATACATCTGGACCACACTTAGATCTGAAACAGTTAACTTCATCTCCACAAGGAATTTTCCATTTTGATTCAGTTTCATCTTCAATCTTGATGGTCCATTTCAATTGATCTCAACCATCAATTGATCATGGGATTTTATTTAAGGAGCCTTCAATTCCTTATTATAAAGGTTGAATTGAATTTGTATCAAATTTATGCTACAATATCTACTCATTTTTCTCATACTCTCATAGATTTCACATTTTCTAGTATATTAATATCATCTAGATTTTAAAATGCATTCATATAGCATAATTTTCTTCATCTCATTGTTAGATTAATATGCATTTCATTTAGAGTAATTTGCATATCATATAGCTTAAGCAAAATCCTTTGTACTAGAGGTCTAGTTGTTGGCTTCTTGTTCTGAGAGCAATAGCAAAATACATCTAGTTAGAAGGAAACAAGTTGATTTGCCAAATTATTTTGGATGAACAACTCAATGTTCATTCCAAGATGGTTTTGCATCTAAGGACCATGTTAAAGTGTGGTTGATTAATAGGCCATAATTAATGCATACATTTTTGGTGCCCACCATGACATCGAGAAATAAAAAAATTTGCCTCATTTTGTTCAGTTTTTCTACATTTTTATTAGCCTATCGCTATCCTTTGTACATTTTTTTTTTCAAATTCTCACATGAGAAAGCTCATGTTTGCATGAAGTAACTACGATTTTTCCCCTTTTACCGCACCGCCTCATGTGAAAAAGTGTATAATTTTGCAGTTTCTCGTGTGGTACGCACCATTTTCTTAGGTGGGCCTGTGTAGGATTTCATGCAAAATTTTGAATCAACAAATGCAAATGTAGTTTTTAGAATTCAATTTTATCATCATGTTTTCACTAACAAGTTATTTCAAAAGCACTTCTGTTTCTAATTTCTGATTTTATATAGCCTAACAGTGGTTTATAGGACATTCGTCAAAGACACCTCATCAAAAACACTTGAAAAATGTATTGATTGTGTTATTGGAGGACATTTGTTAATGTTGGTGTAAATCAGTATTTACTCTTTACACTTACTTAAGTTTAATTAGGTTAATGCTTTATTTAATTATTCTGTATTATTTAATTATTTATTTAGGTGAGACACTTAGGATTTTCTGTACTCTCATGAGTTACACAACTCTAATTATGCACATGGTTTCTACAACATAGGAGTTTGCATCATTCACTAAGTTTTCATGTTGACAACACAATTATTTGCACTCCTAATTTAGCACATGTTGTCTACACCACTAATTTGCATGCTACACCATTGTAGGCTTATCCTCACATTATTGTACTTAATTTCATGCTTAATGGAGGATAACCCATATCTGGTGGACATGTGTCTGGTTGTATGACTTATCATGATGCTAACTTCTATGCATTCTAGAAGCTCTCTTGAGGCTTTTATATACAAGCACTCCTAGTGTACTCTCAAGCTGGCATATTGAATGAATATCACCATTCTGATCATACTCTATCTTATTGGTCTATTGTGTGCTTGTGTTTGAGTTTCTTGGTCTTGGGTGAATTCTGACTTAAGCCAAATTCTTACATGGTATTGGAGCTTTGAGAGAGATTCTCTACACATAGCCTTTCAAGACAATTCATGCTTTAGCACCTCAACCTGAATCTGGAGCATCCACAAAAATTGGGAGTGTCTAGAGCTAGATCTAACATCACCATTGTATCTAGAGCATTGATTCAGTAAAGATCGACTATAAATTTGCCTATGTTGGGTGAAAGTTGATCGTAAGGCAAATTGTTTTTGCAAATTAGAATAGAGGCCCCAATTTGTAATTCATGTATGGTCATTTGCAGATCTTATTAATTCATTTTTGAATCTGAATTATTTTTGTTCTCTATATTTTTCAAAATTATTTTTTGAATTTTTTGCCCAGTCAGGTGTTCAAGAAAAGAATTTTTTTTTGTAGAACCGGGCTGTCAGATCCTGGTTGTACAGTTTCAGAGATTTTTAATTATCCATTGCAAGGATTATTTGGCTCATTATTCAAATACTACAAGAAATTTTGCATTAAATTGGGTTGTACTTTGCACACCTCTCTAAAATTTGGCGAAGGCCTTAACCAATCTAGTGGTAGAGAGCTGCAAATCCTGGTGAGTATCAACTTCCGGCAAGCATTGCTTAGCTAGCCCTTGCAGGCTTTATTTCAATGAGTTGTGTGCTATTCTTTTTATAAACCCACATAGTCTGTTATCCCACCAATGTGGGAAAAATTGCAAAAATCCCAGTGCTTGTAAAGTCTACTTATGCAACTGCAATGACAAGTATATTCTAGCAGCGATAGGTACATTCTAGCAACAGAAATTACTATTTCGATGTCCAAATCCTCTTGCCCACCCATGCCACATTGTGCAATTGTACTTTCCCACACTAACAAAAAAAAATACCATGTAATGCATGGTGATTCATAAAATCTCCCTCCTAAGCCACATAGACAACTGCTAGGACACATGTCAAATTTTAATTTTCTCTCACCTATCCTAGTCAACATAAGGTCATCAACACATGTGGACAAGCCACATCACTACCATGTAGGCCACCATATCATTTTGTATAGTCCCATGTAGACTACCACCTCAACATATAGATTATGCCACATCACTCATCCGTACAATTATGTATGGCTAACGTCATCACTGATGTCATCATAGAGAACAAGGATGTAATTTCATGACCTTAAAATTGATTCTAGGCCAATTTGAACTGCTTTGATGGTTGTATGATCATCAAATTTAACTCCATCATTTGCTGATGCAATCCCTCTCCAGATTGATTTTGGTTTTTGTAGTCCGAGTTTGGGAGACCATAACTTGGACATCCGGACACCAAATCGGGTGCAATTTTTTTGAAATTGCATAGAATTTCCTAAATTTTTTAGTGGTGTGAATCTTTTCTAGTTTTGGTGCATGAATTTGTCACAATTTTCATTTTTTGGTGACTATACCTACATAATCTTGCATTTTGCAACTTCAAATGCTCCGTATGGGCACATCTGGAGTAAAAAATAGGTTCTTTTTTTTTTGAGATTGCATTATTTTTTGTTCACTTTCTAGCTTTGATATCAGATTGTAGGGTTTTATGGACAAAAGTGTCACTTTTAGAAATAGGGCCTTTCTTTGCTTTGTATGCTTCAGAATTGTAGCACATTGTAAAGTTCCAGATTTGTAATCTATTAAGAGGTTGTAACAAACAAAATCAGAATTCCACAAAGGCAAAAATTGGCAAGTGGCCCATTGTAATCACACTACTAATAAAGTGCCCAAACCATCTATTTTGGGGGGGTTTCTTGATTTAGTGAAAAGGGGGGGTGTTCTTGGGGTTGTGTTCTCTCTTTTCTACACTTTTCTTTCATTTCCTACATTATGGGCAACTTTAAGTTTCCTAAATGAACTCCTCATAACTATGCTACATGGTCCATTAAAATGTGGTATCACTTAATGCATAATGGAGTTTCACAATATGTAGATGGTACTCTTCCTAAACCAATGGGTGATAAAGTTTCAAATGGTGATATTTTAGCTTGAGTAGCAATGGATAGGAAAGCCCTAGGTGATATATGTTTGGGGGTTGATGATAAGATCATATATCAAATCAAGAAGTGTTCTACATCCAAGGAAGCTTGGGATACCCTCTAAAACCTTTTTGGTAAAGTGTTTGAAGAGGATGTGTCCAAAATTGAAGATGAGCTTGTCTCCTTAGATCCTAAGTCATATGATTCAATACAGGATTTCATCATCAAGGTGAATAAACTAAGGACAAAGCTTACTGATTGTTGGAGTTCTATCAAAGATGATAGACTGATCTATCTTATTCATAGCAAGTTGCCATCAAAATATTCCACATTTGTATCTTCTTTTAACACCTCAAAGACTACCTTAGGGTCTACCTACAAGAAAGTCACTTTTGATGAATATGCTAAACTATTGGATGATGAAGAAAAGAAGTTAAAATCAATGGGAATTCTCAAAGCACCTACGTCTAAAGCATTGGTGGCCAATGAGGGTTCTCAACATTTAGCTGCACAATCTTCAAATAAAGTAAAGGGTAAGAAGAAATGGAAGAAAAAATTTGAGGATGCAGAAAAGACAACACCATAATCCAATCAACAAGGCAAGTCCTCAAATTCCAACAAGAAAGGGGACAACAATAAGGAGAAGAAAAAGTGTGCTTATTGCAAGAAATTGGGTCATGAAGAGCATGAATGTTATCTCTAAAAGATTGATGAGTTGACCAACATCATGAGGAAACATAATGTTCTCTTACTTAATGCTTATAAGGAAAAAGGGTCTTCTTTAGATTCAAAGGGCAAAGGGTAAGCACTCATGACTAATTCAAACTCTTCAAAGGAATGAATATTTGACTTAGGTGCCTCTTATGACATGGGTTCTTCAAAGGAGAATTTTTCTTCAATGAAGCAATCAAAGGTACCACACATCTTCATGGGAAATGATAGAAAAATGGAAGTTGAAGGGAAAGAAAATGTGGAAGTCAAAAATGGAGAGTTTCAAGATGTTCTCTATGTTCCAAACCTAAGTTCAAATCTCCTATCAATCTACCAAATCACTCAGCTTGGAGATGGACATAGAGTTGACTTCCTTCTAGACTTAGTACAAGTGCATAGTCTTAAAGATGATTCTTTAGTTGCAGTGGGGAAAGTTAATCATAACAAGAGGTTGTACTCTTTCTCTCATTTTGTGCCCAAGTCTCCTTCAAAGGCCTTGTTATCACAATCAAATTCAAACATGCAATTATGGAATGAGCGGTATGGTCATCTTAACTTCTACTATCTTTAGAAACTTTGCACAAACCAAATGGTCAAAGTTCTACCTCAAATCAACTTTTCTAAGGGTGAATGTTCAACAAATTCAGTGGATATGCATCCAGAGGGGATGTTACTAAGAGGAGACTCTTCAAAAGCACCATGTGTTCTATAGATGGTTCACATGGTATTAGTAGGACTTTTTGTAGTTAGCCAAGGTTGATACATACTTACCTTTGTTGATGAATTTTTAAGGTTTACTTGGGTCTATTTTCTTCATAATAAGAATGAAGTATTGGACAAGTTTGTAGACTTTAAGACTCATGTAGAACATAAATCTAGAAAGGCCATCAAAGTACTCCAAATGGACAATGGAAGCATGTATGTGAATAGAAGACTTATGGACATTTGTAGACTCGAGGGCATTGATCTTCAAACTCTGCTAGCATTCATTCCACATAAGATAGATGTTGCATGATCTATTGCAAGTCTCTAGATCCATCATTAGAAGTCAAAGCAATCTTTAGTGCCACACACATTCTTAATTGGTCTCCCCATCTAGCCTCAGATGGAAAAACTCCTTTTGAGGCATGGTGTAGTAGAAAACCTATTGTGACACACTTCAGAGTCTTCCACTATCCTACATGGGCAAAGATATCTTCCAAGGGTTGCAAGGAACAGTCACCTTAGCCTTGTACTTTCATTGGTTATGAAGATAGTGTGAAGGCATACAAACTTCTAGATCCTGTGACACATCAATTTTTTGTGGAAAAGGATGTATACTTTGAGGAAAGTTCACCAAGCTTATCCTCTCATCCTCTTCACACATCATATTGTATGGAAATTGGTAGTGACAAGAGTGATAATGCTTCAACAGATTCAAACATGTGGAGTTCTATCGATAGTTGCAGTGAGAGGTCACTATATTAGTTCAGTCCACATGCATATATCACCACAGTGATAGGTCCAACATAATAGGGTACATCTAGTCTTATAGGTCTAGCTTTAGTGACAGATTTGGGGGATAGTATTGATGATCTGCCTCAACTTCTTGATGTGAAGAACCTTCTTTAGTTGTCATGAGGGCTCCATATGACTCTCTATTTTATTATCTACATGATCGATCATCACAGGTTGAAGTGATTATGGATACTTATGAACAGCAGTTGCAGCAGGGTTCTTCATTAGTTGTAGAGATAGATAGTTCTTTGAGACAGGTTCTTTAGCCACTTGAGTAGGTTTTAGAGACATAACTTATTCATGGGATTCTTTTCAAACACAGTAGAAGTGTCTCATTTGTACCTTTGGCATTGTTTCTTCCTAAGGGGAGGAACACTATTCTACAATCTTGAATTAGCTTCTTCATTGGAGCAGTAACTGGCAGGCTTTCTTCATTGGGGGGTGGAGCCTATCCTATATTTATTTTCTCTTATGTATATACTAGATGTATGTCATAATGGGGGGGGGGGGGTCTTCATTACTCCATCCATCCATGAATCCCTATTTATCTCTCTTTTTGTGGGAGGGTTTTTCCAATGAGGTTTTCCCTCTTTCTCCACTTTATGAGAGATTGCATTTGCATTATGTACATGGGTACCTAACATGGCCTAGTAGCTAGGATGCATTATGCATTTCATCCTAGATTTTGTAATCTTAATGGTATTCCTCGAAGTTGTACTTAAGGGGGGGTGTTGATGTAAATAAGTATTTACTATTTACACTTACTTAAGTTTACTTAGGTTAATGCATTATTTAATTATTTTGCATTATTTTATTATTTATTTAGGTGAGACACTTAGGAGTTTGTGTACTCTCATGAGTTACACAACTCTAATTATGCACATGGTGTCTACAACATAGGAGTTTGCATCATTCACTGAGTTTTCATGTTGACAACACAGTTATTCACACTCCTAATTTAGCACATGTTGTCTACACCACTAATTTTCATGCTACAAATTGTAGGCTTATCCTCACATCACCGCACTTAATTTCGTACTTAATGGAGGATAACCCATTTTTTTGGACATGTGCCTAGTTGTATGACTTATCATGATGTTGACTTCTATGCATTCTAGAAGCTTTCCTGAGGCCTTTATAAATAGGCACTCCTAGTGTACTCTCCAGCTGGCATATTGAATGAAGATCGTCATTCTGATCATACTCTATCTTATTGGTCTACTGTGTGCTTGTGTTTGAGTTCCTTTGTCTTGGGTGAATTCTAGCCTAAGCCAAATTCTTATACTCAAAGATAGACATGTCAAAGAGATCTTTTCAAACCCACTTAAATGTCATGTTTTCTTTTATTTCTTTCCACACATAGTATAAATAGGGCTTGTGAACTTCCTAGGGTACAAGATAGGGGAATAGGGGAGTATGTTTTTTACTACTTGTAATTGATGCCCAAGAGTAAATTAGGAACCTAGAAGCCTCTGAAAGATGGTACCCAAGGGAGGCAAGCATGTTAGTGGTTCTCCTAAATCTGTCTTTTCTATGAAAGGATGATGATTTCCTCTTAGGAATTCAAAATGTTGAGAAAGGACAAGTTGGGATCGATTAAGATAATTTAATGATTAACATGTCTTTCATATTTGGGCAAGGTGATGAGGTAGAGGAGTATTCTCTTCCCCTTGAGGGAAATTAGAAACTTGGATGCTTAGATCTAAACCACTAGTCTGAGTTAACCTTTAGGAATGATCCAAGTGAGCACACTCCTTTTGCTAAAGATTCCAAATCACTATAATAAAGAAGCTTTGTTGAGAGAAATATTCTAAATCAATGTTAATTCCCTCTTCTTCATTCTAATATCACATATCAAGAAGAGACTCTCTAAACTACACTAGCTGACGTTGACCCCAATCTTGCTAGTTAAGTGTATGCACTTATAGATGCTAATGTGGCCTACTAGCCTTAACTTTTCTTGTGAAGCCACTAGGGGTTAATATGAAAGGAAGCCATGTAAAATAATCTTAGTTAGTTGCTACTCATTTTACCTCTAAAAGCAAACACAATCTTTGTGCAAGGAGGTTGAAGAATCTCTCCAATAGATACTCACCATAAGCATGTGCCTAGGTGTTAGAAGGTGGTGTATGTGCTTAACCCCTACTACAAGGGTGTTCATTCAATGTATATTTTATTGAGCCCTTGGAATACACCAAAACCACGGGCACCCTCTAGTGGGGTGACATGACTGTGTGAGGTGAACGCATGCACATAAGTTGTGAGACAAAGGTTTTTCCTTCTCTACTATTTTTGGTTTTAGGGATAGAATGTGTCTTTTTCAAGTCTTAAACTTGTCCAAATCTATCAAAAAAACTAAAGTTCAAGACTCTCTCATCCCTCTAAGTTTCTTTTTCCTCAGTTCGATTGTTTGTGACTTCTTCTTGCTTCCCATGTCTATCTAAAAACAACTGTCTATTTGGAAACCAAAATGCTATCAAAAAAACTTGAAAACTATCTTGCTACCTATCTAAAATCTATAAACACAAAAAAAAATCTATCTAAAACTATCTAAAACTTGCAAAATCTCTTCAAACCTTGTCAATAGTTATCAGTCTGTCCAGATACTCGTGCCCTATTTTGTTAAATTTTGTGTGAGAAAATACCCTATCAACATTTCCTCATATGGCTTTGTACAAGTCCTCATGCAACTCCCTATGAATCTCCATGCGAGATCTTGCAAAAAAATTATATTTATGTCAAAATCTTGTCTTTTGTCAATCTAGCACATCCTCACATGGTTTTGTACAAGTCCTCATGCAAGAAAACTATCTAAGTATTTTCCTAGTTCTTTGTGTTTTCTCATGCAGTTCCCTAGGAATCTTCATGCAGAATCTTGTCCTCAAAATTATTGAACTATCTGTCAGAGCTATCTAAACTCTAAGTCTAATCTATATCTACAACATTTTTCTACTTCTCTATCTACAAATACTATCAAACAACAACTTCTTACTTAGTTGAAAACTTGTGATCCACAAGCAAACTAGTCTCATCACTTATCTTGTCCTTGTCCTTTTGTGTTTTTCATACTTTGTGTCATGATAGTAATAATCTTTGGCTATTCTAGCCATTACTCAAACAACTTGTACCTAAGTATACAACACTCTTGTCTTTCTTTTTTAGACTATGTTCTGGTGTGGTTCTTGTCTTGGCTTTTTCTTTTCTTCCTTCGCTATGACTATGGAAAAAAGAAGTGAAAATGTGTTATATCCCCTTAGTCTTAGACAAGGTAGAGTTAGGGGTCATAATCATGGTGGAGGTCACTTTTTAGCTTATACATGTTTTGTGTCTAGTTTTTCTAGTGAGGAGTCCTCATGATCTCCTTCACCTATTAGATCCACCTCATGTTCAGAGAATGTTTTCCATAACCTTACAACAAACTAGGAACCCCTTATATCAAGAGGATCCCAAAACTAGAAAAGGTCAAACATCTTCAAACAACACAACTGAATTCTTATTCAGACAACTTTTCCAACTAGCATACACTGAAACTTATCACATTCCTAAAATGGTTGATCAAGGACTACAACCTAGAGAACATAGTAGGGACTAATATCAACATAGGAATGAAAGACGTAAGGAACCTTTTACTGATAAGAATGAGGAAGAAGTAGAAATACTTCCTAAAAATTTCAAAAAATGTCGGAAGGACAAAAGCTTCTGGAAAGTCATGGAAATCTTGCTTAACAATGAGAAAGAGAAATACTTTCTCAAGAGGGAGCCAAGCTACCTTATCTCTTTAACGTTGAAACTATTCTTAGACCTAAAGAGGAAACTAAAATGTCTAAGTTATTGATCTCAAACTGATTTTGGCAAGTGAGTGTCAACACACTTAAGCTATTTACTTAGTTCATGTTGAGCTAGTAATACATGCTAAGCACAACATGCAAATATTAGACCATGTTGAGTTGCAATAAGTGTTGAGTTAGTCATGTGCCAAGTCACTCAAGTGCCAAATGGATAGACCATGCTGAGTGATTCATTAGTTGAGTAAATAGTGGATGCCAAGTAATACAAGTGCCAAGTCATAGTATATAGAACAATGCATGACAAGCATCAAAGACTTCAGCTGTTGAGTAAGATAGTTTTGACATATTTATTTGTAATGGCAAAAACAACTATGCAAACCATTTTTTAGCCAAATTAATATTATATTTCAATATTTTGGAGATAAAGATGAATCTCTATTTGGATATCCTTTACAATTTTATTCAAACAATCACAAACAAGGTAAACTTTAAGAAAGCCACCTCCAAAAAAAGATATAAAATATTGGCGAATCTTTCATTATTTTGAAAAAACAAAATTATTTATATTGGCAAAACTCTCAATTTTTTATTCTAAATATGATTAATTTTGGCAATTATTTTTGAATCATAATTTTTTTATTATCAAATATTAACGAATCTCAACAATAATAGGAAGTTCATTAACCAACATGGAATATTACAAATCAAAATTGAACATTTTTTTACCTTGTAGAATGTTATGAGAATTGTTACATATACTTTAAATCAATAGTGAATAATAAATATTGGTGATATATCCCTAAATTAACTAATAATTATGATAATTATTGGTCAGTTCAATTCAATTTCTCCAATTATATATTATATTTAGGTAACTCAAATCTATTCATGTAACGAATATTGTGGCGAATATTTGAGTTTAAAATTTTCAATAAAATAAATTATTGAGCGATTTTAAATATTCTAGAACAAAATTTTATTAAACTATGGCGATTTAGGTTGTATCAAATCTTAAATTATTAGCCAAATTACTAACCAAAAAATTCTAAAATTAGCTAATTTATGAATATTAGCCACTAAATTATACCCTAATCACAAAATAGGAAGGATTGAGTGACAAACTAGATGAATCTCAACCATAGATTCATACCTAACCCTAGCCACCTAAGTCTTCTTAAGGAGGATGAAGCCCTAAATGTTTTAGTGGATAAGTATGGAATTGAAGGAGCAAACAAGATAGTTTTCGTGCAGACCATTCAAGGTGACTTAGAAGTTATGAAGAAAGAGTGAATTGCATAATTAGTTAGAGAAGAAGAGAGGATAGAAAAAATGATACAAAATTGAGACATCTAATCAAGAAGGATCAAGAAGACATTGTTTAAAGGTGATCTATTATCAGGCAAGTAAGTGCCAACTATAGGATCTATGCTGAGACATTTTAACAGGTAATTTCAATCAAATCTCTTAAGTAAAGTAGTCTTAACAGGCTATATGAAATCTTTTAATAGGGTGCTTACTTAGTTGTAATTTGAAATCCTCTAACAAGGCACACTTATAATAGGGTGTTGAAATCCTCGAACAAGGTGAGACCTAATAGTCATTGTAAGCCTTTCGTGGCCAAAAAAATTGTAACCTTCATTGGATACACTTTATTATTGCAATAGTGAAGATTTGTGGGTGTCATCCCCACCCCAATTTTGCCTTTTGACTTGGAGGGTTTCTACGTAATCATAACTGGTGTTATGTGTGGAAATGCTTACATAGTTATATGATTTAGATGTATATGCTTTACATGTCATTTCAGTTTAATTATTGAATGCATGAGATAGATGTGTGGTCAAAGTTTAAACTACTAATTCACCCCCCCCCCCCCCCCCCGCCCCCCTCCCCTCCCCTCCCCTCAAAAGTTTTGTTTTCCTATTGTAATTCTAACAATTGGTATCAGAGCCTTGTTCTCTAAAAGAGGAGCTTTGAAACTTTGAGGAAAGATCTTGAAATAGAAGTCTACAAGTTGGAAAAGAATATTGAGAACTAGGAGATTGAAAGACATTTTATACTACATCAACTAAATGAAGCAAGAGAGCAACTAAAGAAATCATTAAAGAGAAGGAAAGAGATTGCTATTGTGGATAATGACACACTATACAAAGAGATAGACACTACTAAGCTATTTGCAAATGGAGACTCTAATTAATTTGATGTAGTAGTTTTAGATCTAATGGAAAATAATAGAGTCCAAGCTAAGGAAATTAGAATTCTCAAGTTAGAGCAAGAAACACAAGCTATACTACTATGTGAGGTAACTGAACAAAAGAAGAAAGCTAAGCCATGATTGAAGAAGACAAAATAATTTTGACCAACAAATTGGAAGAGAAGTCAATAAAGCTAACCAAGATTTTCAACATGCAATTGGATACTCTAAGTCAAATGATGAATGCCAACTATGAATTGAATGTCAAGGACATTAAGATAACTACATTGAAGTTGCAAAATGAACAATTACAGAATGACCTAAAGAGAGAAAAGGAATTTATTGAAAGTATTAACACCAAGAAGAAAAAAACACCAAAGGCAAGAACCCCAAACCTACTTTTCATAATTAGGGTAAGAAAGGACATACTACTAATGTATGTAGGAGCAAGATTAAAAATCATAATGTCAAGCCTAAGAACATGATTCATTGTCATAAGTGCAACAAGCAAGGTCATTAGGCACATGAATGAAAAATTAAGAGCATACATAAACATATATTTGAAGGATATTGCAACAATTGTCAAAAGTATGGACATAGAGCTTTTGAATCCAGATTCAAATTCATGTGATAATCAAACAAGAAAATGAAGGTAAGGAACAATGACAACTCTTATAATTGGGATTATAATACAAGATATAGCTGTCATTATTATCAAGAATATGGACATGTTCCTAAGATTTGTATTAGCACACACTTCAGTGGCAATTACAAAAGATGGTTAAGTCAAACTACATGTTTTAGTTGTTTGAAGACTGGTCACATTAGTAAATACTATCGAACTAGGTCAAAGGCACCAAGTTGTGAATTTGATAAAGGTAAAGGCAAGGCAGATGTTGAACACATCAAAGATGAGATGAAAAAGACATGAAAAAAGAAAGGTGCTTGCAATTCATCAAATGGAGAAGGGATCACTTCACCCAATGGGTCAGGTGATCACACCTCATCAAACTAGGAAAATAAGAGATATGTGGTACTAATTGTATGCTAAAAAAAGTGACCTGTTGGGAGTATGAATAAACAAAACAAAAATTAGTTTAAATCACATATGGATCAAGTACTTATCAAGATATTTTAACTAACCAATGCTTGCTTGAGTTTTGCAACTCATAGCAACCAACAAACTAGATCCTCAAGCAACATCAAATAGCTCAATAAAGGCACCCATAAGTGGCCTTGTTGGTGTGTTAAGATTGGAGGTATGTTTGGTGTCCTCTCTCAAAAACAACTATGTGATTGGATCTCTTGAATGGTGAATGTGAAAATGTTAGTGATGAAACCATGAACCTATGCTATATGAAATGAAGAACACCTCAAACAATGGCTATGAAAGAAGCCATGTTTGAAGGCATTCAAGGATGGAGATGTGAAATGTAACAAAAGAAACTAAATTAATATGCAAGCTACACTAAAATGGAAGTGAAATGAAGATGCAAATGCATAAGAAAACTCGACTAATAATGCAAATACAATCTAAAAACTAGCTACCAAGAGTTAGTATGCAACCTAGAAATCACTATGAAAAATCAAAACTCAAACTAGCATGATAACAATGCAACTATGGGAGATGAAAATGCTTGAGACAAGGGCCCTATTTATAAGCTTGAGAGAGACCTAGGGTGAGGTGGCATCTATGTGGCATCCACATAATGCCACAAGGAGACACATAAGCAAGCCATGCAAGTGGTCAACATTCAAAGTTTGCTCATACATGTTTGAGAAAACTTGGAGAGAGAAGTGTGGGACAAAGCTTGCAAGAGGGAGTGGTCTCACACATATGTGAGTACACACTTAGGGTTAAGAAGGGTTTAGCAAGATGATTAATGTAATTAAGTGGGGTTAAGTGGTGGATAGGTTTAGGAGGATGAAAGTGATAGGTGTAGACTATGTTTTAGGCTAGGTTTAAGATTAAATTAAACAAGATTTAATTTAATCATAGGTTTAGAGGAATTAATAAGATGGTAGAATTTAAATAAATATAATTTATTTAAAAGGGGGATTTATGGAGGATCATGTATTAAATAAATTTAACACATTAAGGCTGGAGGTATTTAAATTAAATTTAAATACCTTAGAAAAGTGAACCTACTTAATTAAAAAAAATTAATTAAATAGGTAGAAGAATATGGCAAATATAATTAATTAATTAATAAATAATTATAATGTCAAGGGCAATATTAAATAAATTAATATAGTCTTTTTGGATGATTTTAAGCATCTACATTTTTCCCCTCTTTGATGTGATGTTAGGATGACATTATATCAAAGAAAAGAAAATATAGGTTGCCCCAGAGAGGATAGGAGTCCTAGGAATGATGATAAAGGAGGAGGGTGCCCCCTTGAGGAAATGGGGTGAAAAAAGAATTTTTTTTACCCCATTTTCTCAAAAATAGACACTAAAAGGAAAAGGGAAAGAAGACGACCTTGCATGACTTTTGGGTAAGAGTGGAATGAAGCAAGATGAATTGGTTAATGATTAATCTAAATGCAACTTAACTACATGAATGCATTATAGAAGTTAAGAAAACCAACTTCACAGATCCTCAAGAACACTTGCATGCAAATATCCTCCAATGAAGAGAAGCCAAAAAATGGAAAAAGAAGATCTTAGAAGTTCTCAAAACCCTAAAGGAAAGAAAGCTAGGTTTGCACATTATAATTAATATAAAATATTAATTATATCCACCTAAGAGAGCTAAAGCACCTAGAGTAATAAATAACTTACTCTAACACCCCCCCTTAAGTGAAGCTTAGGAGGAAGCTAACCTAGCAAAGCTATGAAAGTAGGAAAATGGGTCCCGGCAACAAGGCCTAATGAGGTACCCAAAACAAGGAAATCTTTGTAAACCAGAGACAAAGGAGAAAACCTAGTGGGAAAAACCCCTCTCCAAAAAGAGATTGAACAAACATGTGAAAAAAAAACATGAAGGAAGGAAGGCCTCAAGGAGACCCCCCAAGGACATCTTCTGTAATCCCAAGCATAGACCACAACTAAAGATAGCAAGGTGATGCAAATGACTTGGTGAAGATGTTAGAAACCTGTGCATTAGTGGAAATGTACTCCAAAGAGAGAACACCATCCTAGATCAAATGACAAATGAAATGCATATGAAGCTCAATGTGTTTAGTGTGTTGATGCTCCATCGGGTTGCGGGATATATGAATAGCACTTTGATTATCACACCATAGAATAGTGGGACAATCAAGAGGAAAACCAAACTCAGTCATCAACTGCCAAAGCCATAAAATCTCCTGACTAGCAAGCACTATGACTCGATACTTAGCCTCTATATATGAAAGTGTGTGAGCCTACTGCTTCTTGCATGACCATGTGATAGGACTAGAGCCAAGATAGAAAACAAAGCCAACAGTAGACTTTCGATCATCGACATCACCGGCCCAATCCAAATTAGTATAGCCAACAATGTGATGAACCCCTACTATGTAATGAATGAAAAACATCATGGTGACCTGAATGTAGTTCAAAATACACTTGGAAACTTGCTAATGACTCTCATGAGGCTCATGTGAAAACTAAGAGACAAGACCCACTATGAAGGAGAGATCAGGATGAGTATGTGTCAGGTACAACAAGCTACCAACCAACTATCGGTATAATGTGGGATCCACTAAAGGTGGAGTGCAAGAGGTAGACAAAGTAACACTAGACTAAAAAGGTGTAGGAGCAAGCTTGCAATCAAGAATGCCAAAGCATCGAAGCATGTAAAGAGCATACTTCTGCTAGTAAACAAAGATTCCAGTAGGGGACTGAACAATCTGGAGACCAAGAAAATAGTGTAGCAGGCCAAGATTAGTCATCTCAAACTATTCCATCAATGCTCTCTGAAAATCCTTAATCATAGAGGATGAGCTACTTGTGAGAAGAAGATCATCAACATATAGCACAAGGATCAAAACCTCATCCTCAAGACACTCAATATAGACTATAGGATCAGAATGGCAATAGTTGAAGCTTGTAAAAAGAAGAAAAGAGTCCATCTTCTCATACCAAGCTCGAGGGGCCTATTTGAGACCATACAATGAGCGTAAAGTCTGCAAACCAAGGTGGAATCCTACACAAATCCATGTGGCTGCTCCATGTAAATCTCCTTAGTAAGATCACCATGCAAGAAGGAACTCTTCACATCCATTTGAAAAATGGGCCATCCCTGTGAAGTTGCGAGGGATAAGACAAGGTGAATAGAGTTCATCTTGGTGATAGGGGAAAATGTATCAGTGTAATCAATACCCTCAACCTATGAGAAACCTTTCGCAACAAGATGGGCTTTGTGCTTATCAATGGAACCATCAGTAGAAAACTAAATATGATACAACCATTTGCATCGTACAACCTTTCTTCCCTTAGGAAGAGAACAAAGATCCCAAGTATAATTCTTCATCAAAGAAGAATACTCCTCCTCCAGTGCACTGTCCCACTTAGGATGTCCTGTCGCTATTGCAAAAGTCTGAGGGTCATCACAAATAGCATGACTAAGAAGACTAGAACCTGCAGTATGTGAATGGGTGCGACGAGAAGTGGTAGGGTCACCAGCTAGTGATCTTGCAGCCTCAACTATAGCTCAAGCCCATTTATGCATCTAGGGAGGATCCTGTGGTGGAGGTAAATGGGGATCAACATTATCATCATCCTCATAATCCGAAAAAGAGATTGGAAAGGATGAGGGAGTGGTGGTAAGTGAAGTAGACTCTAGATGCAGGGTATCTACTGTAGGAAGGTGCTCATCAAACTAGACATCCCATTGAAATAAGACCTCATGGGAATCGGGATCAAACAATCTATAGGCCTTAACATCCTCATAATAGCCAACAAAAATGAGGTGTTGTCTCTTTCGCTCCATTGCTCTCCTTTGAGCATTTGGTATAAATGCCCATGCTTCACTTCCAAAAACTCAAAATGAAGATACATTAGGCTTGACATGAGACCAAGCCTCCTTAGGAGTCATATTTTGAACTACCTTGTGAGGTATTTTATTCTAAATGTAGTTGGCACAATTGACTGCCTCTACCAAAAAACTCGAATCCATGGACTTGGACTAAATCATACAATTAGCCATCTCTCAAAGGGTTCCATTCTTCCTCTTGACCACACCATTCTACTAAGGGGTGTAGGGCACTAAAAATTGATGTTGAAGACCATGTTGAGAGTGAAAATTCCTTAAAACTTGGTTCACATACTCCCCCCATTATCTATGTGTATCCACTAAATAGAAAGACCAAACTACTTCTCAAAAAATGTCTTAAAGACTCAAAATGAATTAAAGACATCAGACTTGTACTTCAAAAAGTACACCCATGCACGTCTAGAGATGTCATCAATGAAAGTAAGCACATGTCTAGTACTAGAAAAAGGAGTGGGAAATGACATGAGGTCACTATGAATCAACTCCAGTGGTGCCAAAGCACAAGTGGCTTATCCATGTGGAAAAGGATCCCTATGTTGTTTGCTAAGAGCACAACCCTGACAAACACCATCTGTAAAGGAAATTTGGGGAAGCCCAAGAACAAGTGCCTATGTGCTCATCTGTTGAAGATATATGTAATTGACATGGCCAAAATGCTCATGCCAAAGACTTCTTACAAAATCTGCATGTGCAACAAGACATGAACCTGTGTCATTAGAAGACTCAAATCCATCAAATCTATAGAGGCAAGATGTAGAATCAACACTCCCAGTAGCCACAATCATCTCAAAATCATGTAAGTCCTAGATAACCACATCATGTGGTGAGAACTCAACTGTCTTACCAGAGCCAGAGTGGAAAATCTGATATATAGACAATAGGTTTGTTGAAATGTCAAGGACAAGAAGAACATCTTGAAGAGAGCCCCCAACTAATGCAACAGAACCATAACCCATGATAGAAAGATGTGATGAGTTCCCAATAGCAATCTGGGTAGTAGGACAAGGGGTAAGTGAGGTGACCAACTGCTAAGTGTTTGTCATATGGTGAGAGGCACTAGAATCAAGAATCCAAGTAGGCCCAGAAGTCATAGCTCATGCAGTAAGAGTGTGACCTTTCCCTACAGGGGGGGATGTAGACTTAGGAGCTGAAATGTGATGCTCTTACATGGCTTCCTCTAAAGCCTCCAAACATTTCCAACACCTAGAAATGGGATGTCCATCCTTTCCACAAAAACTACAGGCCTCAGTTGATTTCTTCTTAGTCTTGGAGGTAGACTTAGTAGACTTTGGAGTAGATTTACCCTTGGAAGGGTTAGCTATAGGTTTGGCATTAGTTTTTGGTGCATCTTTCTTTGGTTTGGCTTTCTGTTTTGGTTTCCCCTGAGAAGTCTGAGCAACCAATTCTTGGATGGAAGAGCTAGAGGCATCCACCTACTGGATCTTAGCCAATTCCCATGTCAACCAATCACAAAATCTCTCAAATGAGGGCATCTAATGTCTATTACCCAAGGCATCCATGGTGGAGTAGAAAGTGGAAGAAAAGATTAGATACTACCCTCTCAACTTTGAGAGTATCAAAAAAATACACTCATCATTAGTTTTATTTTTACCACATCCCTATAAGACTGTATGCAGAGATTTGAACTTCATCAAGAAGTCTTCAATAGTGGGAAATTTGGCTGGTGTCAAAGAAGTCAACTCGGTATCAAGCTGTAGTACCTGAAACTCATTCACCATGCTAAACAAC
This sequence comes from Cupressus sempervirens, assembly GCA_028749045.1. Lineage (NCBI taxonomy): Eukaryota > Viridiplantae > Streptophyta > Pinopsida > Cupressales > Cupressaceae > Cupressus > Cupressus sempervirens. The sequence goes on along the minus strand of CM053787.1, from coordinate 1,029,463,000 downwards.
GTGTGGAATTTGGTCCAAATAGCTCATGGAGTGGTCAAACCATCCAAATGAAACAATAGACTATCATAGATGTTCAGTGCAATTAGTAACATGCCTTCATCCATTTTGTTTCTATGTTGAAGAACCTTATAAGGGCATTGTAGAGTAGGTTGGTTCACATCTAGGCATGAAAATAAGCCTCTTGACATGAGAAGCCTAGTCATCTGTGTCTTCCAAGTGTGATAGTTGTGCGGCATGAGCTGGATCATAGAAGGATTCGACATTGAGAGAAAGAAAAGATGGAAGTAGAAGGGTCTGATTCTGAAGCAAATTACAAAATAGAAAATGCTCCCCCCCACAACAAATAAAAATATCTCCCAAAACCAAAGCAAAAACCATGGAAAAACACAAAAACTAAGAAAAGAACCTGGAATTTGGATGCCTCTACTTCAATGCCAAATTCGGAAGCTCAAATGAACTTGAAATCATACAAAACTAGCACCATTATCTCCATCTCTAAGTCAAATTTTTGGTGCTTCTTTTGGATCTCAAAAATATGTTTGTATGCTCATGTTATGAGTGAAAAATTGATTGCAAGTCCCAAAAAAGAGCTCTCTAGAAAATTACAGAGACGGGCTTAAATTTGACACCCGTACGGTTGTTAGAAAGATGTCACTAGAGAAAAATATGATCACCAAAAGGATGATTTCATCAGTTGAAAAGATGATGTCATTAGTTGAAAAGATGATGTCATGTCACCAAAAAGGTGACATCAATCAGTTGCCAAAAATGTCATGTCAGCTGACAGAATGATGATGTCAGCTGATAGAATGATGACATGTCCTCTCTAAAAATGATGTCAGGATGAAGTTAGTTGCCAAAGCAGTGGTAAGGTTGAGACCACCGGTGATGGTGGTACCCAGAAGAAGAATTTGGTGGTGTCACTGGTGGAGGTGGAGTAGAGGAGGTGCTTGAGCGACAACCTGGCCAGAGTGGAGTGCCAGTGGTGGAGCTAGCCACTATCGGCACTCGATAGGGCTATGGTGGCTACTGAGCGGAGCACTGGAAGTGCATTTTTTAAATTCAAATTTTTATTTTTATTTTGATTATTTGTCCATATGACCGTACGGCAGCATGCAATAAAAAAATTTCCCAGATGCCCAGAAGCAAGAAACTACAAATTTTATATGTTTGTTGACTACAAATAGCCTTCTAGATCCAACGACGGTGTTCATTTGAGCCCTAAGTGCCCCAAAAAAATTTCCTTCACACTTTTGAAGAAAAAAACTCTGAAAAAGCTAGGGTTTGTGACTGCAAATCATGGCTTCAAGAATCTTCAGACGAGGAAGCAACAGGTCTGCTCTAATACCATGTAGAAGTTGAGAAAACCAACTTCACAAATCCTTAAGAACACCTGCATGCAAATATCTTGCAGTGAAGAGAAGCCATAAAATAGAAAAATAAAAGCTAAGAAGTTCTCAAAAATGTGAGAGAAAAAATGTATTCTAAGTTATGAAAACAAAATACAAAAGTTCAACCTTTTAAGGTGAAAAAAACCCTAAAGGAAAGAAAGCTAGGTTTATGCATTATAATAAAAATTAAATATTAATTATATGCACCTAAGACAACTAAAGCACCTAGAGTAATAAATAACTTACTCTAACATGCATGAGATTCAGTTCTGTTCATATGGGAGAGCACACCTTAGTTTGATATTGCAAGAGGAGTTATGCATCAAATGCTATAGAAGCATAGATGACAAGATTCCTTTGTGTGGACTAGACTCTCAATATAATAGATGTAGGTTTTAGAGTCACAATGGAACAAATGACATATACACATTGGAGTGGTCTGGGCACACCTAAATCCTTGTTAGGGATCTTGGTGGAAAGTGTGTTAACCCATTGCCCCCAATGAGAAACGCATAACCATAACTTGAAAACTAATAGATATGTGCTAAAGAATCATCAAAATATATCATATTGCAAAATGACACATGTTAATTAGGTTAAGCCATTCAAATGATACCAAGATATTGAAGATCAAGGCACACATGGGGAGGCTATTACTGATACACAAAGATAAAATCAAAAAAAGACCGTATGACTAAGTAGTCATTTGGTTCACAGTTCTTGTCATGAACTTGATTCTGATAGTGATATTTGTTAAGCCTGTGTAGGAAGGATTCATCCTATAAGGCAAAAAATTGATTGTTTGATTTAAATTGTTTTGAAATGTTTGTGATTGTTTGCTGGCAATTGTAATACCCCAAAATTGGCTCATTGCCATGATACCAATTCTAGTCTATTTCTGACCAATCCTAAAGTCCTATTCCATTAGGCAAAGTCTTATTCGGCTACTCGCTACTTGACTTAACTGTCAAATGCAAAAAACCCTAATCTGCATTCATCATGCTTATTATTGAATTCCTATAGTATTTACTCATATTAGTCATATTAAACCTATTGATTAATATTTAATTTAATTACTAAATATTTATACTTAGTAATTAAATTAAATTATATCCTAAGGCTAATGTACTATGGAATTAAATTTATTTAATTTAATAAATGTGCCCATTTTTATTAATTAAATGAAATTATTTAATTAAATGGAGAACTTACTTCTAATTAATTAAACAAAGTTATTTAATTAAATGGGAAGTCATTCCTAATTAATTAAATGAAGTTATTTAATTAAATAAGAAAAGTGTCTCTAATTAATTAAATATAATTATTTAATTAAATAGAAAAGGTAATTATGAGAGCATGTCTCATTTTATTAAATTAAATATCTAACCAAAATATCTCTTCAGTTCAAAAAAGAAAATTTCCAGTTCATTGTTGATCAAAAAGGAATTAAATCAGTTAACTCGTTATTCTACTCAAATTAAATCAGTTAACTCCTTATTCTACTCAAAAAAAATTAGTTAAGTTCCTCTAATTTGGGAATCTTCCTTTATGACTAAACTTCATCTTCAATCTTGACCGTTGATTGAAATCAATCTCAACCGAAAGATATTTTCAGGAAAATCTATATAAGAGACCCTCCTCTCTTCATTTTGGGGAAAGGATGAATTTGGAATTTGCATCAAATTACTGCTGGAAGTCATACTCACATTTGCTCACATTTGCTCATATTTTACATACATTTGCATCCTTAGCTTAATTTCATTTAGCATAATATGCATATGATTAATCTAGTTTCCTTGTTCTTAGATTAGAATGCATTTCTCATTCTAGATTAATCTGCATAATCATATAGATTAATTTTATTTCTTAAATCCTTCATTCTTAGAGGGTCTGGTTGCTTAACACCTCAAATATGTGGATATCTAACAAGCAAAATTCCTTTAGATAGAAGGCAATAGGTCGCCTTGCTGACTGATTTTTGGATGAACAATCCAATGTTCATTCTGGGATGAATCCGCAAATAAAGATCATGTTGAAGTGTGTGTGTTAGCAGAGGCTGCATATTCACACATACATTTCTAGCGCCGACCTTGGGGCAGGGGAAATTAATTTTTTTGGCCTCTTTCTGCATTTTTTAATCATTTTTTTTTGTTCTCTATCCATACTGTTCTGTATAGATTTCAGAATCTTTGTGCGAGACTGTTCTTTTTTGTGTGAGGATCCATAATCTTTGCACAAGGATTCTTTTTGTATCATGCAAGAAAGTGCCTCAACACATGAAACTTCACATGCCACCTATTTCTTCACATGGGCCATAATATAATTTCACACAGGTCGTAAAATTTCATCACGTGGACTGTCAAGAATTTCGCACGAGACTTTTCTGACAGATACTTTTTCTTGCATTGATTTTCATGTTTTCTAGTTTTTCTACTAACTGCTCACTATTTTTTATTTTTTTGTGTTTTTTGATTTTTTGGAATAGCATAACAGCGATTTTCTTGACAATTGGAAAAGCATGATAAAGTTGCTAAAAATAGGTAAAACATCTACTAAGCACATTGCAAGGATTACTAGGTAATTCTCTTTGAATGATAACACTTCATTTGGACCTAAAACGAACATCTCTTGTATCAAGCTTGTGTGTGTTTCCTTCCATGTTCTCATTTTACAACACATGCATAATTTGATACTAGGTTGTGATCTCTATTAGTTTTATCTAGCAGGCTTAGTTACTAGTGATAGCTCTCATTAGCTATCTTGGGTTATAGGACTCACTAATCTGCCGGCCCATCATTTCACCCTATGGTTGCAAGATCAGCACCACATTAAAGGGGAGGGGTCTACAAGAAAGAAGCATTAAATGCACCACTAGGAAACCCTTTTGTGCTTTCTAGAACTCACTAGCTTCTGAGTTGTGGACTCGTGTTGGCTTGTGTGAGGGGTTAAATGTTCGACAACTCTGGACTCACCTCGCATTAGTTAAAATGTTAAGTGTACCACCTTGTGCTCTTTGATTGCTTTTGGATAGATTTTCTTCTGAGAATTAACATCTGTACACACATAGTAATTAGACCTCCATGAACACTATTTGTGAATCTTGAGAGAGTGAGTTCCTAGTGAAACTCCTCTCTATGATGGATTCCTTGTAGGTGGGGAGGATACTTTGAGCATCTCGTAAATAGATGAATCTTCAACTTGTTGATTGAGGCAGCCTTTCTCCAGAGAGGTTGATAGATCACTGGGAGTTGATATCATAGATCTTTAAGAGATACTCTTAGTTTAGTGTGCCAGATTAATCTGTCTGCTTTGATTGGGCTAAAAGTGAAAAGGTGTCAAGACCTTGAATCTAGAAGCTAAGTCCCCTTATGGTACATTATTGTGATTCGGTCACCTTTAGAGAGGGTTAACCATAGCAGACAATCCCTCTATAGGGAAAACTGCATTGACAGAACCTCGAGTAGTAATAGCCATTTTTGACGTGGTAGTGACAACCTCTATATAAATGTCCTTGTGGAAGAAATCTCCATGAGTGTGGTTCATTGTGGGTTGCCAGATCTCCCCAATAGCTCTTGAAGATTAAGTTCTCAGACTGTGTTGAAACCTCGGTGTGCCGGGATTGGAGGTCACCCCTGTGAGTCATCAAAGTTGTAGAGTCAAAACATTACTAAAAACCTTAGAGAGGCCAAACTTTTCACTTTCTAGGAATGTGTACAATGATTGAAAAACTCTTTGAAAACATACACAAATAGCTCTCCTAGGGATTAGCACAGACTAAGTCACTTGATTGTTCATGCGCAAGGTTGCTTTTTCCCTTGCTCATTATTTTTTGACGTGCTTGAAATCACCTGCTTGCTGTTCTATGTGCCTGTTTATCTACCTGGTTACTGAAATGATCAAAATTTGTCAAAATCAGTTGCTATTGTAAAACTAGTCTGCCTTCTTGCATGAAATCATCTGGTCCTCACACAAAATCATTTTGTTCTCATGTGAAAATAAACTGCTACTATGAGTCTTCGTGCGGCCCTGTGGACTTCTTTGCACGAAATTAAATTACTATCACTGAGCTTCACACGAGCCAAAAAACTTCTTCGTCCAGTCTGTGAAACTTCTTTGTGTGGCATGTAAAGGTTTTTTGTGTAAGATCTTGTATCAACATTACCAGTTTGGGTATGTTTTAGCTGTCTATGACCTATGTGCTATCTTTTTCTATGTCCGTTTATTGCTCTCTATCTGCAAATAGTCCTGAAACAACAAAACTTCTCTTAGCTAAAGACTTATGTCTTACACCTTGACTAGTCTCATCTCATAAGTGATTTTTTTGGTCTTTGTCTTAATGCTTTTCATACTTTGTGTCACATTGGTCATAATCTCTAGCTATTCTAGCCTTTAAATCAAACCATTTGTGCCTTAGTGAACAACATTCCTACTATTATCTTGTCCTTTTTGAGACTCATTCTTGGTGTAGTCCTTGTCCAGGTTCTAGCTTCTTGTCCTTGTCTATGATTGTCACAACCAAAAGTGGTAACATGTTTTATCCCTATAACCTTAAACATGGTCATGCTAGGGGTCATAACCATGGTTGAGGTCGCTTACCTTTTTTTATGCAATCTGTATCTAGTTCGACTAGTGAGGAATCTTCACGATCTCCCTCACCTGCCAGGTCATCTTGAGTTCAACAAAAATTTTCCAAAAATTTTCAACAAATTAGTAATCCTTTTTACCAAGAGGATACGGAGACAGGTAGAGGTCCTACATTCCCAAACATAATGTATGACCCTTTCTCCAGAGACCCTTTTGAAATACGACATACAGAAACTGAACACGTTCCTATAATGACTAATCATGAACCTAAACACGGTAGTCATAGTTGATATCAAGAACCACCTAGGGATGACAAAGAGAAAGAGAAAGATTATGACACTGATGAGGAATAGGAAGAGGTGGAAATCCTTCCTAAACACATAGCAAAATGTCGAAGAGACAAAAACTTTCAGAAGGTCATGGGAATCCTAATCAACGAAGAGAAAGAAAAATACTTTCTCAAACTTGCCCAAGAGGGAGCAAAGTTACCTTCTCATTTCAATGTACAAACCACTATCAAAACTGAAGATGAAACTGAGACTTCCAAACTCCAAAAACAATTGAAAATTATGCAAGACCAATTGGCTTAGATGATGCAAGAGAAAGAGAAGCCCACAAAGACATACACATTGGATACTCTTTGTTCATTTCCACTTGACAAAAGTATAAATATGTCACCTTTCCCATGAGGCGTAGAGCTACCCAAATATGACAAGTACTTTGGTACTACTGATCCCCAAGATCACTTGCGAGAATTTGGTGCTCTGTCTATGGAGTTTATACACAATCAAACATACTTCATGCATTTATTCCCTAGAAGCTTAGGTGGTCAGGCTTTGGAGTGATTCTCACATTTACCTCCTGGTATCAAGTTGTTTGATGAAATTTCCAATTCATTTTTTTAACAATATTCTCATAACATTCAACATCCTGTAAATATTCAAGATCTAGGTAACCTTAAATAGAAGGTTGGTGAGCCTTTCCTCACTTTCCTCCAACGGTGGAGACAACTATACACTAAGTATTCCAATAAAATCCTAGAAACAGAGAAGCTTGACATTTTCACTGATAACCTCTTACCTGATTTCAAGTATAGAGTCCAACTACAAGGTCCACATACCTTTCAGGACATGATTACATAGGCTATCCATACTGAAGAATTTATGGTCAAGAAAGGTGAGCTCACTCTTCAGAGAGACACAAAACAAGGTTCCACTTCCAACAAGGATAAAGCCAAAAATGTCAACAAGAACTGAGAAATTGTACATGATGGGGTTGTTGACAATGTCACACCCGAACCTGGTAAAATGGCATTTAATCTCACAGACTACCTCAAAATGACCAAAAATGCTAAGAAGCCTCCCCTTGACAATACAACGTCTGGGAACAAACTGAGAAACTCATGGACAACACAACCCAAGTGAGACTATACACCTTTGGGAGAACCTTTGGATGTGGTTTACAAAACATTGCTACAACACAAGCTTATATCACCAATGGATAACCCTCATCCCTGTGATCCACAACCATGTCCACCATGGTGGAATGAGAACTCATTTTGTGAGTATCACCAAAAAAAGGGACACAAAACCAGAAACTGTATAAACTTGCATCATAAAGTCTAGGACATGATTGATGCTGGTGATCTTGTGGTAGATGGACATAACAAAAACTTGGACCACAAGGCATTCAAAGAGCCTTTCCCAGCTTATGAAAAAGGAAAGACTTCGAAACCAAAACCCTACAATAAGGTCAACTAAACATATTCCAATGATGAAAATGTCATTCACATGGTTGAACCTGTAGATTTTGGATACTGTGACGTTATTACCATAAAGAGCAAGCAAGATAATGAAAAACCCAAAACACCATTTTTCTTGAGAGGCTCTACTTCCAATAAGATAGATAATGCATCTTTGCAACACTATGCTAATGTTGTCACTCGCTCTCATGCAAATTTGGTGCTCAAAGGTCCTGCACCTCCTACTTCAAATCTTGAACAACACAAAGACAAAGCCCTTGCTGGTCCATTCGGTAAAGGTACAAAACACACAATGAACTTGATTGCAACCAGTTATAGTGTTCTTGATCAATTGAAATGAACTAATGCTCAGATTTCCATCTTTGAGCTACTTAAAATCTTGCTTGCTCCCAGGAAAATTCTAGACAAAGCCCTCACTAAAGCACACATTCCTCAAGATCTTGATCTTGAGCAATTTAAATCCATGGTAGGTCACTTGACCTCACCTTATCTTATGACTTTCTCCAAGGAGGATGATAACTTATTGAATTATCCACACAATCAGCCTCTACACATTGAGGTTATGATCCACCAAACACATGTTCGTCGAGTAATCATTGACAATGGCACTAGCCTAAATATTGTCTCTGTTGCTCTGCTTAGACAATTGGATTATTCTGAGGACTTTATTGATCCTCGATGAAAGATCACTATTAAAGTATATGATGAAGTGGAATGAAAGTCACTAGGTCTTGTGATTTTACCAATTTGTGTCGGTCCTATCGAAAGGGATGTCACCTGTCAAGTGCTTGACATTCCCTTAGCCTACAACATTCTGTTGGAACAACCATGGATACATGAGATGCATGCTATGCCATCCACATACCACCAATCCATCAAATTCCCATTTCATGGTTCCAAAGTCACTATTCCTATCACTACTAGCTACACTTGTAATATGCTCAAAGCTACTAAAACTTTCATCCTTGCTAACCGTGAGTCTACCACTTGTCATGACAATAAGCTGAAAAAAATTGAGCAATCATTCAAATTGAAAGAAACTAGTATGGGAGAGTACCACATTGAACCAGTGCTATCATTAACGTCTCTCCCAGAGTCCCCTCGACATTTTGGGAGACCCTCAGAGGCAAAGAAGCCATTCGTGCTGACACCTCGGACAAAGTATAATGGAACTTTCATTAAGGCTAGAGTTCCCTTAGAAGATGAAAGTGAAAATAGAGCCATTGCTGCATGGCTTTACGAAGAAGAGGCTCCAGTGGACCTAATAGAACAAGCTTGAGAAATCACTCCTAAGAAATATGGACCTGGTCTTAGGCTTATGAAGCATTTTGGTTACAAGGGAATTGTCCCTATTAGCTACAATAACAATGGCCTAATTGATCCTATCAAAGTAACAACTCAAAGCAATAGTGATACAATTGGCCTAGGATTTAAGAAAGTCCCTTTCCATCTGGGATCAAATCAATTCATCCCCAAACTTGAGAGTTCATCTGAAAATGAGCCACAAGTTGAGTTAGATACTCAAGAGGAAGAATCCAATGATGAGGATTCCTACCCTCATCCTATTCCTTATGATCTCGCTAAATTCTTTGCTAAGCCAGATGACTTTGTGCCACATGTTAGCACTGTGGATGATACTAGTGATTCTTCTAAGGACAATACTAAGCAACTCAAATATCATTCAAAAAAGGGAGAATCTAGTCAGTCATGCCATATTGAGTATTTGTGTAAGAATCCAAATATTGAAGGAGAGTATGTCCCTATCACTGTTGGGGAGTTCTATAGTCTCTCACCATGTAGCACTGACTCTCATGAATATGAGTTTGAAAATCTTTCAAAAGCTACTACTGATAAAGACATTAACCAACTGCATGTCTATGAAAATTGAATCAAAATGGGTGAAACATCTAGGGTTAGGTCACAGGGGTCTGATCCAACTAGTGTCCTAGAGTCGTCAATTCCTGACATTAGTATTCCAAGGCGTTTGAACACACTTACAGATGAGGTTGTCGTAGGTCTCAAATTGCTGGTCCACACACTTAATGACTATACTGTGAATGCAATTGAACCAGCCACTCCTCTCTCACTTGTACATCTCAAGCTTATAGACTGGAACCCCAATGCATCTTACAAAGTCCCCATTTTCTAGAATGACTATGCTCTCGCCTGTTACCTAAATGCTATTGAACCTATAACATATTCCACCAATGAGAAGAGTATCAACATGACTGAGGAAGACATCAAATATCTCAATCACATAATTAAAAAGAAAAAATGCAAGAGGTCTGATGGTGAAAATCACATTGTGGCAATGTTGGATCCCAAAAAAGTAAAAACAAAAGATGTATCCAAGGGTGAAAACCTCTCTGTGGCACCCATGAATGAGATATTTGATGTCCTTCCCAGTCACTTTTAGGAGAGATAATCAATCTTAATAGAGCCAATGTAGCCAATTAACCTGGGCACAGAACAACATCCTTATGTGATACATCTGGCGCAATCATTTCCACTTGAAGAGAAGGAATAATTCATTGCCTTTTTCAAGGAAAAGAAAATAAATTTTTACTAGACATATTCTGACATGCCAAGATTGGATCCTGATCTTATCATGCATCACTTGTCCATAGTACCAGGCATCAAACTGGTTAAACAAAAGCTTCAGAAAATGCACCCTCATGTTGCATTACTCGTCAAAGCCAAATTTGAGAAACTTCAAAAGGCTGGTTTCATCCGTGTAATTGATTATGCTAAATGATATCCAATATTGTTCTTGTTTCCAAGCATGATAAATCTATCAGACTTTGTATAGATTTCCATGATCTTAACTTGGCATGTCCTAAAGATGACTTTTCGCTCCCTAATATTGATATGATCATAGAAATGATGGTTGGATATGATATGTACTCACTTATGGATGGTTTTTCTGGATACAATCAGATAAAAATTACACCAGAAGACCAGAAGAAAATGGCTTTCACATGTGCATTGGGAACCTTTTTTTGGAATGTGATACCATTTGGTTTAAGGAATATTGGTGCTACATATCAACGGGCTATTACTATAATTTTTCATGACATGATGCATAGAATCATGGAGGACTACATTGATTATACCTTGGTCAAAAGTGTTAAACACAATACTCATCTACAAGATTTGGGTCCCATCCTAGATCATATGGAAAAATTTAGTCTTTGGCTCAATCCTAAGAAATGTGCATTTGGTGTCACATCGGGGAAATTCTTGGGATATATTGTTTCTATAAAGGGAATTGAAGTAGATCCAAAAAAAGTACAAGCAATAATGGACATGCCACCACCTTGAAACATCAGCCAGATGAGAGGACTACAGGGAAGGCTTCAATCTATTTGCAAGTTTATTTCACAATTGGCAGATAAATCACAACCCTTCACAAAGACCTTACATAAGGGTGTGAAATTCAATTAGAGCAAGGATTGTGAGCAAAGCTTAACACAGATCAAACAATATCTTGTCAATCCACCAATCTTAATGCCTCCTATACATGGGAAGCCTTTGCTTTTATACATTTTAGCCACTGAAACTTCTTTGGGAATCCTATTAGCTCAGGAAGACAATGACAACAAAGAAAGAGCTATTTATTACTTGAGCCGAACATTGGTCTCTTATGAGAAAAACTACAGCATTATTGAGAAAGCTTGCTTGGGAGTTGTCTTTGCTTCCCAGAAGTTGAGACACTGCATGCTTGCCCACACTACATGGCTTGTGGCTAAAATAGATCCATTAAAGTAATTGCTCAGTAAGGCAGCTCTCATAGGAAGATTGGCTAAATGGGTCATGATGCTAAGTGAGTTTGAGATCCAATATGTTGAACACAAAGCTATAAAAGGACAGGCAACTGCAGACTAGCTGGTTGAGGCACCCATACAAAGTCTTCTAATAATGAATATTGATTTCTCAGATGAGTCAATTCTGACACTCACACACCATACATGGGTTATGTTCTTCAATGGGTCCTTCACACAATAAGGATTAGGTGCTTGATTACTCTTCATTACACCACAGAGATACTCATTGCCCAAAGCATACAAGATTATGTTTCCTTGTACAAAAAACATTGTTGAATATGAAGCTTTGATCAATGGTATGAAAATTGCAGCTGAATGGAGAGTAGATCAGTTGGACATCTTTGATGACTCTCAACTTATTATCAACCAAGTAAATAATGTGTATCAAACAAAGGATGAGAAACTAATTCCTTACAAATGCATGGTTGATGACTTGACAAAGTATTTTTCACACATCACCTTCCAACAAGTTTCACGCATAGATAATAAAGTGGCTGATGCCATGGCCACTCTGGCCTCCCTGCTACAAATTCCAAAAAATGACCTCTGACATGAGTTCTTGGTGGAAGCATTACACTACCTAGCCTATGACACACGTAATTTCAAGATGATCTATTCTATTATAGGACAAGAATCATCCCACTACCATCACATCTATTCCTACCTTCGTAATCAAACCATTCTAGAAGGTCTGACCAGGAATGAGAAATGTTACCTAATCCGTAATGCTTCATATTATGTCATTATTGCTGACGATTTGTATAGGAGAGGTCTCGATGAAAAACTCCTTAGGTGTTTAGAACCAAATGAGTCCAAACGTGCACTAATTGATGTTCACAAATGCATTTGCAGATCTCATTCCAATGGACTGACACTAGCTCGCAAACTCCTTCGTGTTGGTTACTACTGGCCTAAAATAGAGCAAGAATCTGTTAAGTATGCTAGGTCCTGCAAGCAGTGTTAGCTACATGAGAATCTCATTCATGCTCTAGCCAGAGAACTGATTCCCTCTACTACAACATGGCCATTTCAACAATGGGCCTTCGAATTGGTGAGGCAGATTCACCCAACCCCTTCTAATGGACATAAGTTCATTATCATGGCTATAGATTATTTCATGAAATGGGTAGAGGTAGTCCCTCTCATAGTTGTTGATGGAAAAACTGTAGTGCTTTTCATCACAAACTACATCTTTTGTAGATATTGTGTACCGTGCTCAATCATTACTAACAATGGAGGATAGTTCAAGAATAAAGACCTCAAATAATTGTGCAAGAAATTCAAGATCACACAACATTGGTCTTCCATTTATTACCCCCAGGGTAATGGCCAAGCTGAGGCATCCAATAAAGTGATCCTCAAAATTCTTCATTGCACAGTCAGTAAGTCAGGGAGAGACTGGCATCTCCAGATCAACCCAGCCCTGTGGGCATATAGGACAGGCATTAGAACTCCAAGGGGCATGATTCCTTTTGCGTTGGTGTATGGGGCAGATGCTGTGCTTCCAATAAAGGTCGAGATTCCTACCTTGAGAATATTTATGAAAGGCCTTATCACTGATGATGACTACAAGATAGCTTGGCTTCAAGAGCTTGTGTTACTAGATGAACAAAAACAATGGCATGTGATCATCTACAAGCATATCAACAAAGAATGGCACAAAGCTACAATCGAAGGATCAGGCCATGTTACTTCCAGCTGGGTGACCTCGTCCTGAGAGAGAACCCTAAGAATCAAAAAAAATGAATGCAAAAGGGAAATTTTGAAAAAAATTGGCTAGGTCTGTACATCATCACTGTAGTATATGGATCTAGTGCTTATCAGCTTTCCACAACCAAAGGAGAAGTGCTTAAAGAGCTTGTCAACACTCTTCACTTGAAGAGGTTTTACAGTTGATTTAATCTTAGCAAGCTCTTTGTACATATCTATATGTCTTGAAAAATATCTAAAAATCAAAAAAAGTCCTGAAAAAAATTATTACCCTGGTGAAAACCTAGCAATAGGTGCCTTGTTACACCAAAAACAAATTCAAAAAGATAAAAATACAAAAAGATTGAAAAACAAAAAAAAGTGCCATTGGTGAAAACCTAGAAATAGGCATCACGGTAGAAAAAAAAGAGAATCTTGCCAAGAAGGTAAAAACCTAGTAAATAGGTGCCTCTTGTTCCCAATGCTCCATCTTGTAGTGCATCTTCTGGCTACTCTATACAGTCACTTTTATGCTTTTGTTTTCTTGCTTTTCCTACTTTTTTCTCATGTATCCATGGATTGAGTCTGGTCATAGCTCGAGGGCATTCCCCTCTAGTATCACTCTATTTTTGAGATTCTCCTCATAGAATCTCCTTCATGATAGTCACCAGTGGTTCTCACTACATCTACCTACTATCGCTAGTGTCACTATTTTTGAGATTCTCCTCATAGAATCTCCTTCAAGATAGTCACCAATGGTTCTCATTGCATCTACCTACTATCGCCAGTGACACTCTCTTTTCGAGATTCTCCTCATACAATCTCCTTTGTGATAGTCACCGGTGGTCCTCACTGCATCTCCCTACTGTTGCCAGTGTCACTCTCTTTTTTGAGATTCTCCTCATAGAATCTCTTTCACAATGGTCACTAGTTGTTTCAGCTGTGTCTGCCTACTATTGCTTGGGGTATGTCTCTAGATTCCTTTATGGAAGATCTCTATTGCGTTAGTCACCAGTCGTCCTAGCTATGTCTACCTACTGTCACTCAGTCTTTCTTAGGTTCTTCATCGTGGAGATTCCTCTTTGACCTTAGTCACCAGTCGTTCTAACTATGTCTGCCTACTACCATCACCCTACTGAAAAGATTTCTTTCAAACATGTTCTGGACACTAACACTTGACATCAATCCCAAAATATTGAACTCAAAAATGATATAATTGTTTGGATATGCTGAGTATTTTCTTTTTTTTCTTTGTTTTGCTTTATCATATCTCCTCGAACAACTCGATGATGTCATTTTTCACTAGAGAAGTGATGACTGGGGGCATGATGTTTTCTTTTCTTTCTATCTATGGTTTAGTTCCAACAAGTTGATACATTCCTATAAAAGGGGTGCCCACTATAAGAACCTCCATCTTGTATATGATGGCCATGTGTACCTCGACTCTTTTTATATGAATATGCCAATAACATTGGTTCTTCTCATTGTTTGTTGGAGTAAAATCTTCATGCTACAGTAAATACTAATATTCGTCTTGCTAAGTGAATGTACAAGTCACTGTGAGTATATCTAGCATAGTTCTTTCTTAGGTTATGAATGCAAGGGTCATTGCGAATAGAATGAATACTGAATACTTAGCATAAGAGGGATCTCCCATGTGTTTGGTGTGCCTTTCATGCAAGCAACATTTAGGTCATTCTAGCATTTATGCTCTGATGTTTATGTTAACTTGCTACATTAAAAGGGACAAATGTTCTGGTCATTTTGGCTTCTTGTGCCTTGAATGCTTACATTTAATCCCGACAAACCAATAATGTATGTTATATTCATATTTCAATGATTGCAATGTCAGTGGGAATTCTATAACATACGAGCTTTATTTTATATCTGGTGATGATTAAATATCAAGGCTTGGTAACCAGGCCTAGGGTTACATTTAATAGTCTTGCATTACATACTTTATTTGTATAAGCACGCAATTCGATGGTCATTCTGTTCATACTCTATGTGCATCAGATTCCTCCACAGCTGTACAAGCGTTTGGTTTGTCGATTTACACTCTTCAATGGAATACCTATGACTGTCAAGCAAAAACACTCAACACTACATGAGATGTTAGTTCATACATATGCATTCTAAGTACAACATACATCTCATGTACATCAAAGTAAACAAAATAGATAATGACATGTACACAGGAATACTCAGCTTAAGATCTCATATATATATATATATATATATATATATATATATATATATATATATATATCAAAAGAATGGGTCAATACAAAAATAGGTGCTACTCAAGCACAATTGATCAAAAATGATACATGTGGTGCTGGCACACTAATCGATACATAGCCAAGGATCAAAATCAAAGATTAGGCATAGAGCATCTAACTCTGTCCCGAACCGTCACCTCCAAGAGGAGCAGGGGTAGCAGGTGGCAAAGGTAGTGGTGGTATATCTGGCCTAGCAGGAGGTCGTGTGCCCCTAGGCTCTCATGCATACTAAGAAAATTGCTGCACCTGAAGTGTCTCATCAGGTACTACACTCGTATATGGCACAAAATAGTACACTGCTCAAGCTGACTGGAAGTCGATCTCATCCTATGCCAGCTCTAATCTCTGCTCTGCAGTCTTAGTGCAATCTCTCCAAAGATCAGTGTCCCATTGTCGCTCCACCAGTTGTGCATCCCGGACTGCCACTACAATTTGTAACTCTGCCAACTATTGGGAGGCATAACAAACCCATTCTTAGTACCATCGTACTGTGTCCTACACTCCACCTATTGGCTGATCTAGCATGTCCTTATCTACCATCTTTGGTGCCTACTTTTGTGGAGGTGCCTACAGCTGTGGTGGCACTTGCTACTGTGGAGCCTCCTACTAAGGGGCCTCCTCCTCTGTCCTCTACCTACGGTGCCGACTCTGTCCAGTCCCACTGCCCTTGCCACCTAGGTCTAATCCCATCTAACATGGGGGAATCTACATCTGCTGAACCTGATGCCAGACTCGTGACTGTAGACACCTAAAAACCTTTAGAAAATAAAGTATTTTTATTTTCTGAAAAAGTCCTGATGACATCATCATTTATTAATTAATTAATTATTTAATTAATTAATTAATTTTTATGCCATTAAATCCCTTTATCTTAATTAAAAATATTTAATTAAGGAATCCCTCCCAAAAATGTTTAAATCTTATTTAAACATTATTTTCTTATTTATTAATTATTTAATTAATAAATTGACCAAAAATCCTAAAATAAATAAAAAATTTATTTTTTGCCCAAAACTTGGCCAATTTCCTTATGACCAATAACCTCTTCCAAAATCTTCTAATCCTTCTTTAATTTCGATTAAAGGCTAATCTCATCATTTCCTACCCCTAACCCCAACTCAAAATATTTAATTAAGATTAAATATTAATCCTCATGTTTATTAAAAAAGTTTTAATAAATATCTCCCCAACCCAAACCCTTGAAATAAATAAAACTTTATTTATTTCCTAAAAATCTAATTTATCCTCATCCTAAGAAGTTCTAGACTCTTCTAGAAAGTCTCCATCCTCATCCTAGGAAATTCTAGACTATTCTAGAAAGTCTTTATCCTCCTCCAAAATCTAGACTCTTCTAGAAGATGTCTTTAAACCTAATCCTAATCCCCTCCTAACCTTGTCACATTCCCTAAACATGGGTTAAGACTTACTAACCCAAGCCAAAACTAACAAATATCTCCTCCTTCACCCACCCTCATTAAATGCCATCCACTTGCCTATCCCTAAGCTAATCCTAAACCATCCTAATCCATCCTCTAATCATTTTCACAAGCCTAAGCAAGCTTAAAACCTTCCTAATCAAGTTCAAGTCGAATTTGCTCTCATCACCCTCAAAATATCTCAACCATAAAACTTTATGAAGTCCACTAGGTCATAAATGACTCTTACAAGCCCTTTTATTGCTCTTACAAGTCATTATGAGGGTCTTTATGAAGATTTTATCCCTTGAGCCTCCTTTGTTGACTCATCCTTCCCCTTTCCTCCATCCTCTCACCATGTGACATGTGTCACTCCTTGATTGGCTATAAGGAAGCACAATCCATGTGCTCTCCTCTCATGCAATCTGAGCCTTCCATAAGCTTTTTCCCATCCTTGCATCTTAGCCCTCAATCCCTCAAGCCTCTTGCCTATAAATTGGATCCTTCCCCTTTGCAAAATAACACAATCCATGAAGTAAAGTTATAATGCTATTTTGAGAGCCAAATCCATACTAAAGCCATCTATCCACACCAAAAATCCACAATCATCCATTGAAGCCTTTGGAAGCATATTGAGCATACATCCTATCCATTTAGATAAAGCCACTCAACAAGAGAGCTTCTCATTGAGAGAGCCCATTAATGGCTCATATTTTCAATTGAGAGTTCATCTTAGTCTATCTTGAAGTTTATGAATTTTGTTTAGTTTGTAGAAGCTTTATTTAAATTTGGTTTCTATTAGCATACTAACATTGCTCATATACATTTTGGCACGCCCGGTGGGACCCCGCATGGGTCATCTTCATTAGCTTTTTTAGTCAAGTTTTGTATGTCATTTGCTGATTTTGGCTAATTTTGCTTGTTTTTGTGATTGGTAGGATTGTATAAATTGGTTTTGTAGGTCCACATGAGCATGAAGAAGACAAAGGAACTCATAGTCTATCTCATAGTATTTGCAGATTTTTCAAGCTTATAGGTGGACAAAGCACTTGGAATTCTTCTTCCTCTTCTTGTCTATATTCTTCTTATTCCATCTACTTCTTCTTCTTCTTCTTGTGGGAGATCTTGGCCATTTTTTTTTTAGGAAACAAAATCATACACACTTCTTTTTAGTGCTTAAAATGAACCCCCAAATCATACTTAAATCCATTGAAAAATTAAAAATTTGCAAAAAAGAAAAAATATTTGAACAAGTGAAACTAAACCAATGTAATCATTTGCATCCTTGCAACATCAAGGTTTTAGATGCATTCATGCAAAGTTAGGAACACTTCATTTTTGGGAATTTAAAAAGAACTTCAAGTTTCCATTTCAAAAGATTCAAAATCAACACTAAGTGCACACTAAAGTTCTTTTTAAAAAAAATCTCATGAAAACTAAGAGTCCTAAATGGTTGCCAAAAATTTTCCTAAAAGCTTTGTTATTTGTTCCAAACAAATGTCTTATTGCAAAATCTTGAATGTTTCTTAGGTTTTTCATGCATCAAAACAATCTAGGAATATCATTTTTGGGCTTAAAATATGCAAACTAGAACACAAAATCGTGAATGAAAACCAAAGTCCAAAGAGTCATTTTCACTTTTGAGTCCAAAAACAATCTTGAATGATCTAAGGTTAAAACAAAGCACTTCAAAGTTCTTCAAACAACACACAAAATCTCAATCTTGAATGCTCAAAGGAAAAAACTTGAATGTTTAATCACTTGTCTTTGAATGCATGTTGCTAAACACACTCTTGAATGCCATGGATTAAAATCAAATTTTCCTTGAATGCACATTAATCTCGCTCACACTTCATTTGGGCATAAAAATTGAACAAATCTTGACGTGGAGAGCCTCCGGGCGTGCGCTTGGCAATCGAGTTTCACACATCTTTGTTTTGGGCTTAAAACAAACTCACACTCAATCTTGAATGTCTAACAATCAATGAACATCGCATGGTTTTGATGCATTTTCAATGACGCTCACATTTCTTATGTTGACGATCTCTCGACTTCCATTATGCTAACGACACTGTCAAATTGGAATGAACATTGTATGCCATAATCACAAGTGTCTTCAATCATAGCTTACAAAATCTAAATCATCAGTTGGAATGAACGTGTGTCTTTTAAAGCCCAAGATCATGTATGTGGTCTTGTTTTACAGGAGGCCTGCTTGGGGATTTCATCACCCCTTGGGACGACCTCAACTCCAGCGTTCCGGCGGAGTATAAAGATTGGGAGGTGAATCCAAAGACACCTCTCTTGGGATCAAAATTTTGTCACTCGGGCTAAGCCTCAAGGAACTTTATACCCTTGAGAAGTGAAAGAGGAGAAGTGGGTTACCGCTCCTCTCGGCTGTGTGACATCTTTTTGTTTTCATCTACGGATTTGGGCCTCACGTACCTTGCGTATATCGAGGACTCCCTAGCTAAACCAAATTTCATCCTTGTAGAAAGCTTCCTAGGATGTTGGTGTGTTTGACGTGCTTGCTCCAAAATTTTGTCTGCTTGTTTGTTCATAGCTTTTGAATGAATGTTTGCCAACTTTGGTCAAAATCCCAAAAAAACAAAAATCTCCCAGCTCAAGGCATACTTAGCATAGTCACTGCCTTATCATAAAATCATCCAAGCTCCCTTGCTGCAACCGAATCTATCTAGTTCTTTGCCTTAGAACAATCCCAAATCCAAAGTCCATCCAAATCATCCCCCCAGCCAGCTAGCAACCCAATCCAAAATCACCCAAGCCTTTAAAGAGTTGTTGTCACTTTGCTAGATTTTGCTATCCAATCAATCCTACCAATCAACCAATCTCACCAAGGTTATCCCTTTGACAGAGCATTGTCTAGGGTAATCCAGCTTTGTCACTTGTATCCCTCATCACCTTGAGCTAAAGGCTGGGATCCACAAGTGGTCAATCTCGTGTCATGCCATAGGATCACTAGTCTATCCTTAAGTTGACACAATCTCCACCAATCTAGCACATAGGAAAGCAAAACTCTCACTTTTTGATAGCATGCCCTTGAAGTCTTCCATCCACAGGAAAGCCAAAAATCTCCAGCCAATCCTCCTTAGGTCTGTCATGCAACTTTGACTCTCCCTAGGAAATCTTTCATCAGCCAATCCAAAATCTGTGCTTAACCCAAATCCAACCATGAGCTTCCGTGTTCATCCATACGCAAGACCCCATCCCCATCAAACTCATCATCAAAGCATGAAGTACCAATCCTATCATGATGTGTTTGGTCGCATTGTCCTTGCTCCCGCCACCTCCTATTCCAATGATGATGAAAATCTTGTTGACTATGACGGGTATATTGAAAGCCTTAGAAACATTCCCCCAAGCATCCCCCAAAATCCAAGAGTTATTCCAAACTATCTAGTCATGCCATCCGATATTCCAGCTTCCCCTCCATCACCCCATCAACCAAGCTTCCAATCTTCCACCCCCATCACACTAGCTATTCCTGTCAATCCACCTCCACCTTCGACACATGAGTCTCCATGGAATCTCCTAGAGGAAATACAAGAAAAGTCACCTCCAACAGTCGATAAGCCATGTCATCTAATCCAACCATGTGAAGTAGTCAGTGACGAAGCTTCCCCATCTATAATATCACCTCCATCTCCCATAGCTATCATCCCCATACCATCCATCAAATTGCTTAAAATCCTTCCACTTCCCGCAAGCATCAAAATCCCACCACCTATCAAATCCCTCCAAATCCTATCCACATCGCCTCCAAGCATTTCCCAAATCTCTCGTAATGACCCTTATGCATCCATCTTCTACTCACCCATCTCCACTACTGAATCTCCCATCTATCCATCCGCTACCTTTGAAGAATCCATCCCTTCACCTCCTATCGCACCATCCACTCCAAACCAATCCTATCAAGATCTTGCCCAAAAGCATGTTGACATCCCCCAAAGCATAAATGAAGATATCATCGTACCATGTCTTCCATCCATAGTGCAGTCACCATCTCCTCCATCTCCAAAACCTCGAGCCATATCTCCTCCACTACAAGATATGTTGTCATCCCACCAGCTACATCAAGATCCTATCCTTCCATCTCCCCCGCTCCATGCTTCCATCTTACCACCTATCCAAGCTATTCCACCATCTATAATCTACCCTCTTGGTTCAATTACATTCATCCACGGTGGCCCTCTCTCAGCAGAAGAATTAAGAATAGTATCTCCCCATCACAATACACCTAATAAATCACTTCTACCATTTTCTGCAAGCAAAAAGTTTCCTCAGCTTGTTCAAATGCTCAATCGATGGCATTATCAAGGTCAGGGTTTAGGACCACAAGAGAAAGGAATCAAAGAGCCTATTATTGCACAAAAAAATCTAGGATTTCATGGTCTTGGATATGTATCCAAAGGCTCACCATCTAAAGGTGTTGGTACACCACACACCCAAACCAAGCCTATCTCCAAGCCCACCATGCCAGCCTCTCATCACTCCTTCAAGAAATCTTATGTCATCCCCCCTCCACCATCTTTGCAACCCAAAACAACCTACCATATCCCCCCTTCATCCACTAAATCCATTTTGGGTCCCTATGTCCCAAAATCTACCATCCTCCATCCTCCTATCAGCCATCATAAAAATCCTATTCCATCCATTCCTATGCAAGATCAACAAAGGCACATATCAGGGCACATCATCCATCATCATCCCCCTACATGCTCTTTCATATCCTCTCCATCTCACAAAGCTTCTCCTAACCATCTTCCCAAAGCTTACCACAGCAATGTGAATGCCAACTTCAAAATGCATAAAGCTAAAAATCCACATCCTAGGAAATCATATGTCTATTCTAAAAGACATACTCCAAAAAGGAAAAATCCAATCAAAGAATGCAAAATAATGCAACAGCCTATGAAAAGAAAATCCAAAACCATGTGGATCCCCAAGAAAAAAGTTGAAACCCAATGCATAATGGCATCCACCATTGCTAATCCCCCATCTAGTGACTCATGTCCCCCATCTCCTAACTCCATCTTGGGTGCCTATATCCCCAAGCATGCTTCCACAAATCCTCCATCATGCTCGCATCTACCATCTATCCCCCATATGCTCTTTTCACACCCGTCCCAACATGTGCCAATGTTGCTCTTGCAAGCATCCCCATCTCATGCTCCTTTCCATCATTTTTGTCCCTCCATATCCTACCATCAATCCCATCTAATCCAATCTATTACATAAATCACACATTCGGTGTACCAACAGCTAGCAACAAAATTGAACATTCCAATAGCCAGTGAAAAATCCCAAAAAAGCCAAAATAGCTGAAGAAAGCCAAAATCATTCGAGCTAAGTCAAAAGTCAAAAAAAGAAAAAGAAAAAAAAAGTAAAGAAAAATAAAGCGTCCACTGGTGAAAACTTGGCAATTCAAGCACCTTGGACAAGTACCATGATGAAAACTTGGCAAACAAGCGTCATGCGTAATCCCACCATCCCCAGCTTAGCCTATCACCCTCATGCTTTTGGTCATCTCTTGACATCCACCTTCATCTTCCAATCTGTCCACCTATCCTCCATCCTCCAACTTCCATCTCACACCATCCACTAATCTTATGTAGCTTCAGCCAATCATCTCAGCTGTCATCCATCTCCCTAGCCCCTTCAACTTTTTCCATCCTAGCTTCAGTCCTATCACATCCATCATAAGACCTCCTTCTGCATGTTATCTTCTGATTGGGGGCACTATATTCCTTGGAGATCTTGTCTTTTCCATCCTCCCTTGTCATTAGTATCTAGCTCTAGGCTATCCTCATGCAAACCCAATGTCATCTCTTTATATCCATCATAATCCTAGCTATCTACCATCCTATCCAGCCATCTCATCCTGCTCCTCTAGCTATCCTTGGTCACAAAATCTCTCATCATCATTGGATGCATCCTGCTAAATCCATATCTTTTTCTATCACCCCACCCTTAGCTTTCGCATCTTTCACAACATCGAACCATCCCGCTATCCTATCATCCTGAGCTTTTGCCTGCTTGTAACTATCTTGGTCCGTTAGCTTGTACCATATCTTGATTAACTCACTTGTAAATATCTTGGTCTGTCAGCTTGAACATCCTCTTTAGCTTAGTACCATTATATCTATCCAGCGTTTGTGTCAGTTCATCCTTGATCAGCATCTTGCACCCATCGCACATCTTTGGTTAGATACTCCAATGCATCCTTTAGCTAGATTTCCTATCACCAAAGTGTTATCTTTCTTAGTTCAGCTTGCCAGACGCATCACTCATCCAAATCCACCAGCTTAGGTGCTCTTTGATAGGTCCTTGCAGGATATAGCTTTCCTCATGTCTGATCTTGGTCCGTTAGTACCTCGTCCTACCCATCTCGTTGGCAAACGGTTCTCTTTTGGATTTTCACTTTCTTTTGATTTGGGATCTTCCCTTTTGGGTCTTGAAGTATCTTTTCCAAGCAATCTCCTTGTTCCCTCCTCAAGGTTGCCACAATCTTCCATATCATGGTATGCTGCGAATGGGGCAATTAGAGCGTAAGGTCTTGATCAGGTCTTTCATTTGTTTTTCTTTTCTGCTTGTGGGTTCTCCAGTGTCGTTTCCACGCTGCTTCCTCTAGGATTCATGTGTGATGCTGGGGCAATCCTTGTGTGTTTGTTTTGAGTTAGTTTGTTAGTCTTTTGGACGATTGGTGAAAAGGCCTTGATGTTCTTGGTAACCTTGGCAATTAACCAATAGTCCTATAGCAAATCTAGTGCTCAACTACATGGTGGTACTTCTCTTTGAAGTATCCCCTCGCTCAAAAAGCTTCAATGGTTTTCCTTCATCTCCATTATCCCCCATCCATATCTAGCATCCGTCTCTCCTACCCCAGCTGATGCATCAGTATCTCTTTGAATCACTCATCACTCTTAGCTTTATTGATCCACAATCCTAGTCTTAGGGATCCACCAATCAAATCAATCCACCAAGCCTCATCTTTCGAGATCCACAATCCTAGTCCTAGGGATCTCCGAAACCCATCTTCCACCAATCTGACTCTTTGAAATCCTGTTGCATCAGCTTTATAATCCCCTCATCCATCTCCCTATCCTGGATTCCTTTTTATAGTGCTCTGCTCCTTCATCCTCCACCTTCCCTAAGGTCTTAAGCTTGCTTCCTCTTGTGCATCTGATTCTCCTTTATCATTCTCCCATAGTGAGAGTTTGAGCTAATTCAGCCCCTTCTCTTTGCCAATCTGAGTCTCCTTGCTCATCTTGGATTCTTGTACTTTTCAAGAAGCCATCGAGCCTCGCTTTCTCTCCTCGCTACCTTCTTGAGGGGGCATCTCACAGTCCATTCTCTCCTCTTCTGCTCTAGCCTTGGGCATCTTATTTTCTTATCTTTGATGCCATGCCACTTGCGGCATCACATCAAAGAGGGGCAAAATGTAGACACCTAAAAACCTTTAGAAAATAAAGTATTTTTATTTTCTGAAAAAGTCCTGATGACATCATCATTTATTAATTAATTAATTATTTAATTAATTAATTAATTTTTATGCCATTAAATCCCTTTATCTTAATTAAAAATATTTAATTAAGGAATCCCTCCCAAAAATGTTTAAATCTTATTTAAACATTATTTTCTTATTTATTAATTATTTAATTAATAAATTGACCAAAAATCCTAAAATAAATAAAAAATTTATTTTTTGCCCAAAACTTGGCCAATTTCCTTATGACCAATAACCTCTTCCAAAATCTTCTAATCCTTCTTTAATTTCGATTAAAGGCTAATCTCATCATTTCCTACCCCTAACCCCAACTCAAAATATTTAATTAAGATTAAATATTAATCCTCATGTTTATTAAAAAAGTTTTAATAAATATCTCCCCAACCCAAACCCTTGAAATAAATAAAACTTTATTTATTTCCTAAAAATCTAATTTATCCTCATCCTAAGAAGTTCTAGACTCTTCTAGAAAGTCTCCATCCTCATCCTAGGAAATTCTAGACTATTCTAGAAAGTCTTTATCCTCCTCCAAAATCTAGACTCTTCTAGAAGATGTCTTTAAACCTAATCCTAATCCCCTCCTAACCTTGTCACATTCCCTAAACATGGGTTAAGACTTACTAACCCAAGCCAAAACTAACAAATATCTCCTCCTTCACCCACCCTCATTAAATGCCATCCACTTGCCTATCCCTAAGCTAATCCTAAACCATCCTAATCCATCCTCTAATCATTTGCACAAGCCTAAGCAAGCTTAAAACCTTCCTAATCAAGTTCAAGTCGAATTTGCTCTCATCACCCTCAAAATATCTCAACCATAAAACTTTATGAAGTCCACTAGGTCATAAATGACTCTTACAAGCCCTTTTATTGCTCTTACAAGTCATTATGAGGGTCTTTATGAAGATTTTATCCCTTGAGCCTCCTTTGTTGACTCATCCTTCCCCTTTCCTCCATCCTCTCACCATGTGACATGTGTCACTCCTTGATTGGCTATAAGGAAGCACAATCCATGTGCTCTCCTCTCATGCAATCTGAGCCTTCCATAAGCTTTTTCCCATCCTTGCATCTTAGCCCTCAATCCCTCAAGCCTCTTGCCTATAAATTGGATCCTTCCCCTTTGCAAAATAACACAATCCATGAAGTAAAGTTATAATGCTATTTTGAGAGCCAAATCCATACTAAAGCCATCTATCCACACCAAAAATCCACAATCATCCATTGAAGCCTTTGGAAGCATATTGAGCATACATCCTATCCATTTAGATAAAGCCACTCAACAAGAGAGCTTCTCATTGAGAGAGCCCATTAATGGCTCATATTTTCAATTGAGAGTTCATCTTAGTCTATCTTGAAGTTTATGAATTTTGTTTAGTTTGTAGAAGCTTTATTTAAATTTGGTTTCTATTAGCATACTAACATTGCTCATATACAGTGACTACTGTTGTGGCTAAACTAGTGGCTATCTCTCTGCCTGCCCTATCATCCCCACTAGATCTATAAAATGTGGGAATGAATGGCTGATCAAAAATGCCTGATATGCAGGCATCATCCTGGCATCTACTACCTCTGGCAGGTAGTCCCACTAAACTACAACTAAGTTGTGAATGTCTACCATGGATCACCCTGGATCCATCCATGCTGGCCAACCCTACTCAACATCCTTTTGCAACCTGGCATAGGTGCAATACTCAAAAAAAATATCCTGTGGTTGGCCATACTGCTGCCACACCTATGATATCACAAATATCTCAGTAACTAATGTCATCCTACCTGCCAAAGGTCGAGAATTGAACATCCATGGTAACTCTCTGGAAGCATCATCCTAGTCCTTTATCTCTCACCAGGGTTGCCATATAATAAACACAAGGTCATCAAGATATATCCTCCATTGCTCTATCTTACCCAGGTGGGCTTGGGTAATATGCCCTCGATATGTGCAAATATAGGGCTCCATGGGCTCTCGGGCATCCTCAAAAATTGGCCTACATACAAGAAGATGCTCCCAGGCCAAGATCTGAAATACATAAACTCCAGCTGCCATGGTCTTCTTCTCATGGAAGATGACCTCGTGCATCTCATGGAAAAGGTGAGCCAGCATGCACTGACCCCACACAAAAATCTTAGGTGCCTCTAGCATCCTACAGATCATGACTCCCCACCCACACTCCAAACCATGCTGTCCTCTGTTAGGACATAGGAAGCAACTCAAAAATATAGCCAGCACTGATGCTAACCTATGCGTGGGTCCATAACTGTGCATTAGCTCATCCCATCTGATAGCCCTACCTCTTAGTAGCTCCCTCCTAAATATAATGGATAGTGCCTCAATCCCTTCTCAGGGCACTTGGTGCAGAGGCACCTAAATTTCAAGAAGACAAAGATATAAAAACTAGAGAAGCCATTTGTAATAAGTTGTCAAAGGAGGTCTTAATATAATAAATAATGTAAAAATATTTATTTAATTGGTGAATGGATCTATTATCATCCATCTAAAGTCATTTGAGTCATACTGTTGGTCTAGGTTGGGTTTGTATGAAAGTTGTCATGTAAAAATGCATAAAGTGCATAAAATGTTGTCAAAAATGCAAAAGGGTTAAAGGAATGTAATGGGTTGGTTTAAAGGGTGGTTTGGAAGTTATAACCAACCAAAAAATCTATAAAACTGTATGTAAGGTCGAACCAAAGCATGAAGGAAAGGAATAGATACATTTTGAAACAAATTTGGAAATATTCTGAGTTGTTATTTTGATTGGTTTTCAGTTTTAGTGTTGGTTACAGGTCTTGTATGGATATGTACAGCCTGGAAACTATGTAATATAATAATTGATATATATTATGATGAATCCTTCTTCTCATCCTTTTGGTTTGGTTCAATTTTATGAAAAAATAAATAATTTATGGGTATTTTGGTGAAAGTGGATGTTTGCAGATTTGAGATTCGCTGAATATAGTCATGTTACAGCGTGTGATGCAGACATATTTTGGAGACTCAAGATCTCTAATGATATTCATTGAAAATATATGTGAACTACCTTTCATTTCCAACTGGTTTGAATCATTTTTATATAGATTTGTGAAAGTTATGGGCATTTGAGTGAAAACTAGTTTTTAACAATTTTCATTGGAGTTACAGACAGTGATTTGTGCTTGAAAAATTATATATGAATGATAAAAATGAATGGCTTACATATTTGGAAACTAGACTCAAAAATGGACAATATGGAATTGGTTTGGTTTAATTTAGATTTATTTTGAGGAGGATATCTGATGCCCTAGGCAGGGTTACCAGTTTTGATTCTGGTTTATGACAGAAAATATGGGTCTTGGTTCAGAATATATAATTCATAATCTGCTTATTGGATTTGTCTCAGATTTTGATATGTTTTAGAAATACTAATTTGGAAAAATTCCTCCAAAAGGTTTTTCAAGAAGATGTTTAGAACAGAAGTTATGAACAATGGAATCAGACATAGAAATCTGATTGTGTGAGTGAAGATTTTGTCTTTATTGGTGTATAATGCCAGGGTTCTTTGTTGTAATCTTTGAGATTTTCTTGGTTCCTTGAGGGTGTACCAGCCTATTGTGAATCCCTTGAGTTGAAATAAGATTCCTTAAAGATAAATACAGAGGGCTCTGCATCAGATTGGTATCAGAGCTCAGAAGATTCTGAGCGTGTAGATGGAAGATGATCTACACCAGGTAGTGTTGGGTTATTTTGGATTCTTGTTTTGAGGTTTGTGGTTGTAGAATGGTTCCGGTTCGCTCAGCTGCAATGGGTGGATAGGAGAGGTCTACCAAAGGATCATAGGAGATGATCCAAGGCCAGAGAGGATGGTCCTTTGTGTGTTGCCAATAGACTGGGGAGAGAGGCATGATGGGACTCCCAGTTGAGGGACAAGAGGTTGTGATGCAGCATGGAGGAGTGGACTGAGGAATGAGAAGCACCATAGAGGCAACTAGCATAACTCCATTGATGGGAGTCATTAGTGAAAGAGATAGGAAAGTGGAGGAGGCAGAGATCCAGTGATGATGGTGAAGAGGCAAAGGAAAAGATGAGGATTTTGATCTAATATTTTTTCTTGCAGGTTATTGATTCCATGTTTCCAAGGGACTCGGAAACTCTTCAAGGTTGGGAGTATGGTGTAGAGGCACCTAAATTTCAAGAAGACAAAGATATAAAAACTAGAGAAGCCATTTGTAATAAGTTTTTTGTTGGTCTAACTTTTTCTGCAGTAAAAATTTTTCAGTTAAACCATAGAAAAGTCAGATGTTCTATGTCTAAGTGAAGTATAAGGTTTTGGATAAACCATCTATAAGAAATATTCGCCATGTAAGCCTTACATTCATCTCTATTTATAAATGGTCGGGCGCAAAATTTTCAAAATTCAAAAGAAGCGAATATGCTTCCATTTTCCTTTTCCTTTCTCCTGGGTTACCTTTTTCCTGTTTGTCCCAACCGTCAGATCCGATTAGATCTACTGCTGGCGTTATCTCGCTATTGAAAGTTGCATGCTCATTAAG